>JAENPR010000725.1:0-323235 GCA_018135685.1 Themeda triandra | reverse complement strand
GGATGTTGACGTAGTCTGTTGGTGTTGCCGACCGGCGGTGAAGGCGTACTCGCTCCTCCCGGAGTGTCGGGGATAATGGCTGTAGAGACAAGATCGCGACCGTTGAAGACAAAGACTTTGACAAGGGACAGGACGTCCTTCGCCGCGTTAGCTCTTCTTGATCCTTTAAATTCTCAGAAGCTCAAATAGACAACAAAGCTTGTGGAACCGATTAAGCATTAGTGATAACCCTTTAAGCCTTGGATGTCTAGAACCTTCTTAACATAAAATCTTTTCAGAGGATCTTAATATTTTTTGCAATTTTATATTTTATGGTATGTAGATAGAAAAAATACAACTAAGATGAAAACTTATTTTTATGCCACCACAAAGGATATCTTTGTGGGCTGTCGCACCAAAAAATTATTCATATGGGGCTTAGCATTTTCTAGATGCAATGCAAGACACAATTATTTTCTTTTCTAATACGATGTAGCAAAATAAATATGCAACAAGAACTGATTATGCAGAAAGTGAATATGCTAAAGGAAAAACTTGTGCAATGCTGAAATGGGAAATATGGATAACTACCAAGTTACCTCCTTGGCAAGGGTTCGGTGTTTTAAGTCCTCTGAATAGGACTTCTTGTCATGTTCAATCCTTTGGTGCATCATTTGATCCCAAAGGTAGAGACCTTGAGAACTGCACCTCTTGAGCTGATATCTCTTGAGGAAGGGGTCATCCATGTTCTCTCCTTCTCCAACGGTTTGAAGTGAACCTTTAATTGTGATGCTAGCAAGATCTTGTTTAGTGTGCATGTTGCGGGTTCGAACTTTATCACTGGAGCACCCCGAGATGAAGTGTAGATGCTTCTAGTGGGCCTCTCCCTTGACCTTGTGCTCTACTTATTGTTTCTTCTCTGTAGAGGATTAGTGGACAACACATACCCGAAGGAATATACAAATAATAACAAGGGTAGAGATGTCATTAAGCTAAAGGTCATATTCTATGCTACGAAAAGATTGGGTTGAAAATTTTAATTAGCGTAGAACATTTACTCAACATTACTTCTTCTCTTAAAGATTGATTTTACTATGTCTTAAGTTTGATTGGTGTATGAAATCTATAGAAAATAGTCAAACTTATAGAGAGGAAGTAATTGCGAGTGGAGGGATTGCAAACCAAAGTGTGCCGAGTGACGAGGGTTTGAGAAGAGGAAGGGCATTGTTGGATCATCATTAGAGGTGTCGGCGGCCTTCCTCCCCAAGCTTGTTGTTGCTCATCATTGGAAGCCAAGTGTATGTGTTGAATCATCCCTCGAAGTGTGTTGTAACTATATGTTCTTTAACACTGTCCATCCTCTCGTTCTTAAGTCTCGTTGGAGAGGGATCTTGATTCTAGGTCCATTGAGCAAAGATCTCTCCTTTGCATTCTTCTTTTCTTTGGACTATCCAATCTAGGACGGACGTTGCATGATCTTCTTTTGTCAACCATTCTTGATTTTTGCTTTGAGCCTTGGTCGACTAATTGATGTTCATTGGAGATGTAGACGGGAGTTCTTCCTTGATGGTCTTTGTCTTCTAGCAAAGCATGGCGAAGAGTTGCGCTTAATGATACACCATCCGTCTTGATGATCAAGGAAGGGACATCATTAATTGTATGCGGCTTCATCTCCAATGGCATAGGGACATCATCTTGCAAATGTAGTTGTTCATGGTCTTCTTGGGCTTGGTCGGTAGTCAACCCTTGATGGTGATTGGTTGACACAAGGATGCATGCTATCATGACATGCTTGTCCTTACCGCCGACGTGCAAGATGGTGTCTTCAAGAATAATAAGAGCAGGTCTTTGATTGACCAAAATGAGGTGAGTTTCTCCCAGCTTCTCATTGGTGTCCTAGCTCGAGTTTTGGGCTCAATATTATGATGTCTTCAAGGTTGCTCATAGTTTGTCGCCTTGTTCATCCACTTCCTTTGGGTGAGTGCTATTAATGTTGATCCTTCTTGTGGCACTCTTGTCTCTTTTGTTCCATCACTGAAGTGGTGATTTCGTTGGCTCACATGAATAGGCATGCCATAAATTCTTTCAATTCTTTCTTGGATGATGAATGAACTATGTCTTCTGTGCGAAGTTGTTGGAGTTCATCATATGCCTTGCTTCATCTTTGATGTGAGTTCATCTCAGGACTTTCCCAATTTGGATTTGGAAGTTTTTTTTCTGCAGGGGTTAGTCCAACGAAATATACCAATATCTACTACAAAGATAATTTTAGGTCAATAACCAAACTAGACTCCATGTCTAATTCAATCAAGGAAAGCATTTTAACCTAAGCACCACGCTTAATTTAAATGCCTTTAGAAGTACCCATATTGCAATTATGAAGCACCTCTAAACTAAAGCATACTATAACAGCACAAAGGCATGAGAGCACTATAGAGATTTACTCAAACAAAGTGATGGCGGGGCATGATTAATGTTTAGCAAACCGAGCATGCCTAAAAGGTAGGGACAACCAAAATAATGTAGCAACATGGCAAAAGATGTATTTATGGAAGAATATCCCCCAAGCTTGAATTTGGCGAAATCAAGATTGGATGAATGCAATTCAATGTTGCATAGTGATTGGTTGGACATACCTTGCATTTGTTGTTCCTTTGATCTTTTTGCTTCGATCCCGAAAGGTTAGTGGCAAGAATACCCAAAGGAATATTTTCATAATTATAACTCTATGCTCATTTAACAAGGACAACACAATAGAAAAGTGAACAGTTATGCCATGATCTGAATAGTGCTTGTTTTAGGACACTAAGCTTGTCCTTGGGAAACCTTCAAGATGTGAATTGGTGAAGTGGTTCCCCCTCCAACACCAGTCTATGTATACTATCTCAAGATTCAACACGACGAGATCTGCAATGTTTATGGAAAACATATGCATCTACAACCACCCTTTCAATGTCTTTAGAAACAAGGTGCATGATGGGGTTGCGATCTCGTGTGTGGTAATGTTGGAGAGACTAAGTGAATCGGAGATTTTTCATATGAGCAAGGTCTTGATGGGGTGTTTAAGAAGTAACTACTTTGCTCATTGAAGTCTCCATCATTTTTCACTTCCAAGGGTGACTTATGATAAATGTCCAAGAATTCCCTTGGATCATCTCTCAAATTGATCTCATGTAAGGCCTTATCCACCCATTCAATGGCAATAGCATATAGGTCTTTAATGCTCTCTAGCCATGGATGTTGCTCTTTGCAATCCTCTATATGGTTTTGATGATTCCTATGCATGGGATAGCTAGATGGATTTCTAGGATCATCAGGAGGTTTAGGAGGAAGAGTATAGAGTGAGTTATAGGGGTCAAGGATGGGTTTAAAAATGGGTTCGTACTCTATATCTGATGTGGTCATAAAAGGAGAGAAGACGAAGGTGGTTTCTAAATGGCTACGCTCTCCTTCCATGGCATCACTTGATATGCCATCCTTGAGTCTTTCTAAGCGTCCTTCAAAGGGATTGGATTTGAGACGCTTTCTAAGAGATCTCTTCCTGAGAAGATTTATAATGCATGCACTAAAAGATCTCTTATGAAGCGGGAAGTTAAAACTCCTCCCAAAATCATTGTCAAAGAGAATCTCTAAGGGTAGAATTACTTCTTCCCTTAGGGGACTTTGGAGTACTACTAGTTTGGGATGGGTAGCCAAATCATGGGATTGAAATGTTTGCAAAGTGGCTATGGAAACTTCCTCTTCTTGTTTGGGGGATGATTCCTTCTCTACCTCTAGGATGTTATCATGAAGTCTAGTGCAAGGAGTATGTCCATTAATAGTAAGGACAAACCTCACTTCACTAAAGGGTAAAGAAAGGAAAACTCCTCCAAAGGTGATATTATCAAGACCCATATAAAAATGATGAAGAAGAACATGGTCTTGTAAGGCTAGGTCTAAACCTAAATTTATAGGAAGATTGGAAGATTCCCTAAGTGTAGCAAAAAGTTCATTACCTACTTGATCAGAAGATAGGACTTTGGGTTCATTACCTTCTCCATGGTTAGAAGATAGGACCTTGGGTACAATACCCTCTTGATTAGAAGATAGGACTCTAGCTGTAGAAAAGGGTTGGCTTTGACCTATTGCAACCACAGATTGGTGTAGCTCATAGCTAGATGTGAAAATCATGGGTTCTAGAGGCTCTAAGCATGTGCTCATGGGTGCAAGATATTGGTGGATAGGCGTGGAATTTGGGTTATCCATAAGGATATAAAATAAAAGGCAAAAGAAAAATACAAAAAGATAAAAGTATAATACAAGGCTAAGCGGGACTTAAGGTTATCTCACGACCGTCTTTCTCCCCGCAACGGCGCCCGAAATGCTTGTTGATACTAGATACGCACACGAAAGAATCAAAGAGAAATAATCCGCAAGCGCACGGATATCGGTGAGCACTTCACCCGGAGATATTCCGAGTATCGTTATTTATTTATCCGCTAGGAGAAAACGTGCATCCGACTAACCCAAGTCTATACTTAACCCCCGAGCTACGTACAAGGTAATGAGCGATATAGAGAGGATTACTACCACAGCCTCCTTCCAACCTATGGCAAGCTTTGCAACTACTACTCTATGGGAGCACCTAAGAAAAGACACCACGAGAGGATGCTTAACCTAGCACTTTTGGACCTACCTTACCTACGACGGGAAGAGGATTACAAAGGTAACAAAGGGACCGTCATCTCCCCCGATACTACCACGGTTCCGGCCGGATAGGGAGCATCTACGAGTGAACCTAGCCCAAGCACCACGCCTACGCTATGAACGATTACTCTATTCCCAACCGAAAGCGAATAAAGTAAACTCGTAAACCAAAGAGCAATAATAACAAGAACTTACTAGTATTAGAAGTTGAATTGCGTAAATGATCCTAGAACCAAGCCTCGGGTTAGGAGACTTGATTCCGCAGGTACAACCGGAGAGGAGACACCGACATGCCGGGCTTCCTCCAACTCTACCTCCACCCTATACTCTCTCTATCTATCTTGAATGCTAGGCTCTAGGGAGGAGATCCATTCAAGGGACCCCTCTCACCTGATCCTCTTTGGAAATAATGAATTAGGGTTTCATGGGATGCCTCCTCCAGGGGCCAGGGGCCCTGTTTATATAGCCCCCTAGGATGCACCGCAGCCCTCGGATCAAACCGACCTAAACGGACGATTATTATTCATCCTCAAAGGCGGTGGAACAGGATCCGCGAGGCCGACGGTGCGATTGGCGAACCGGGTGAGTCGGCCGACCAAGGTGGGGAGTCGGCCGACTCTCCACCGAGCCCGTTCGGGCTCCCGTTTGGTCCGAGCCTTCTCGAACCTTCCAGACATGTGCAATTTTCACCGGTTCCCGATTATCTCTATGTAAACCCGACATGTGGGCCTTCCTTGAGTATTTTCAAATTTGACACCCCGAAAACGACATTCACCAAAACTCGTGGAATTCCGTTAGTGTAAGCCCTATATCTAGATGGTAATTATATTTAGGTCCTTTTTCATGTCTAGTTGACGGTAAAAATTGGCACTTAATTAACGACCGTCAACAACCATGCAAGTTGACGTGCATGAACTGCCTTTGCTTAGTGGGGTGTGTACGTGAGAGTGTGAAACTATTTTTAGGAGCAAGAACATGACGCAAGGCGAAAGTAATACCTTCTCAAATTAGGTGCCAACTTTACTTTCAATATTTCTATTAGCATTTTCTAAGTTATGAAAAAATGTATTTACAGTTTCATCACCTGCATTAACACATAAACATGATGCTCATGACATGTTTTAGTAAGTGAATTAAGTGGTAACACCGAGGGTGTGACAATAGTCCACACACATTCTGAGAGTCTGGTCTTTCTTTTTCACAAACAACACTGGTGACCCCCATTCTGATGTGCTAGGCTGAATGAAACCCTTATCCAATAACTCTTTCAACTGCTTCTTCAATTCTCTCAACTCATTTGGCGGCATCCTGTATGGTCTCCTTGAGATAGGTGCTGTACCAAGCAACAATTCAATGCTAAATTCAACATCCCTGTCGGATGGAAGTCCCGGAAGGTCTTCAGGAAAAACGTCCGGAAACTCGCACACGACCGGAATCTTGTGTAGTGGTATAGCCTGAATTGCGTGCATGGTACCCTCCATCTTAATCTTACAGGGCAAAGGAATTTGAAAGGTTCCCTCCCCTAATGGGTTTCTGATGGATATCATTCTATTGTTGGTGTCTAAGACTGCTCCCCAAAAGCTCATCCAACTCATCCCCACTATGATATCTACCTCAAGACCGGGAAGAACTATTAAGTTCAACCAGAATCTCCACTGACCTAAATCCAAGGCCACAGCCTGAACCATTCTCCTCGTATTAATATCAGCCCCAGCTGAGCTAATACAAAACTCTATACCCAACTCAGTGATATTCCAATTGTGCTTTAGTGCAAATGCTTCACTGACAAATGAATGCGATGATCCAGAATCAAACAAAACAATTGTGGGAGTTTGGTTGGCAAAAAACATACCCGCTGTCACTGGTTCTCCCTTCACGATATCCTCCAAAGTGGTGTGGTGCACTCGGGCCTGCTGCTGCTTCCTAGGATTCGACACTCCCTTGAGAAGTGACCAGTCTGACCACAGTTGTAGCACGGCCCCATCCCTCCAGCTTTCGCTCTGGTGTTGCTGTTCTGGCCTGTCTTCCCTTGAGGTGCAGGCGTTCTGAATGCCTGGGGACGCTTATGCTGATTCTGCCCTTGATTGCCCTTCTTCTGAGGTGAACGAAACTTGGAATTTGGAGGACGATACGGAGAACGAAAGTTCGTCTGGAACCTCCCTTGAGATGGACCACCCTTAAAGGTCCTCTTGTTGCGACCCTTAGCTGCCGCATGGATATTGTTCTGGTTCTCCTGAATCAGGCAGTCGTTGTAGAAGTCATTGAAAGTGACATGAGCAGATGTACCCATTGTCTTCATCAGCTTGGAACTCAGGCCTCTCTTGAGCTTCCTCCATGTTCACAAACTCTGGAGCATAGCGGGATAAGGTCATGAAGGTGTGATAGTACTCCTTCACTGTACGATTTCTAGGAATTCTTGCTTCTTTATTGCCATCAACGATGCAGGAATGAAATGTGCACGACATGCCCTGGAGAACATATCCCAAGTGATCTATTGATTGGCAGGATAGGTGGTACAGTGATGTCCCCACCATATCCCAGCTGGACCTTCAAGCAAATGTGCTGCATATTCCACCTTGAGCACTTCTGTCAGTCAAAGCAAACGGAACCTCTATTCAATGGTGTACAAGCATTCCTCGGCTTCCATTGGGTTGATAGCCTCCTTGAACACTGGTGGCTTGGTATCCATGAAGTCCTTGAAGTTGCTGAACTGATTCACCTCTGGACCGGAACAGACATTACGGTTGTTGCGGTTGGTCTCAAAGTTCTGACGCAGCAAATCTTCTATATTGCACTGACTTCCTAGGAATTATGCAAACAACTGTTCAGGGGTGAGCGGAGGAGGAGGTGGTGCACCATGTGCAACATTGTCTTCGGCCCCATGGCCTCCACCACCACCACCACTACCACTGGCACCCCGGGCAGCAGTTGCACTCCGAGTATTCACCATCTGCACTATTTCAGCAAGCATGGTCATTAGGAGTTAGATTTCTGGTGGTAAATAAATATAGAGTTGTGCCATGAGAGGTTCATTAGAGAGAATAAATTCAAGCAATTAATTCACACAGCACACAACATTGTATTTTTCCACGATCACAACATCGCTAATAGGATTACTCGAGAGTTAGTACATAGCATACACAACCAAAATGCCAGTGTTGGTATAAACGCTTGCCCCCCTACCTTCGCCGGGACCCAGAGGAGGGGAGCGAAGGTTTCCCAGACAGGAGTATGTGGGTTAAGTAAATCTGATGTTGTGTCCAGTCATGTGGGCCCTGGTAGGAATTTTTGCATTAATTGGACTGGAATTCCAAAAGGTCCTCTCCCCTTTACACATGCCATGCCCTTGGTATTTATAGGCCATACCAAGGGTCATGTGGCATTTTACACTAGGGTTTCAATTCTAGTTACACTTACAAATGGGCCTCTACAGGGGCATTATTGTACATTACAAAGCTAAAGCATCTTTTCCTGTCCCTATCCTGAGGCGCCACGTGTCCTACCTCCAGGGACTCCACGTGTCGCCCTCTGCTTTCGCCACGCGTCGGGTCCTTGACGGCGCCCCATGACGGCCTTGTTAGCCTTCATCCGGAAGTCTTCCGCCGCCTCAGGTGCTGAACCGGCTGGACAACTGCACCGAAGGTCCTTGGAGACCCAACTCATCGCGGAGGTCTCGAGGGACTCACCGTATCCTCGTACACCTGCGCGGTAAGAGAATTACAAGGCATAGCTGCGGAGGTATGTCATACCTTCGCCGATTCGCAGAGACGGGTTCGACGACCTTCGCTGTACGCGTGGGCACAACTGCGAAGGTTGCCCATAGCTGCATGGCGCTTTTGCGTGTCTTGGCCCATGCCAGGGCCGCGGAGCTAAGTCAGGGGGTCCTAGCGGAGGTTAGTCCCCCCAACAGTAGCCCCACGATGGTTCGGCCCGGCTGGCGGGGTCGGAGCAACGCCCTTAAGAAAAGAGGGGGAATGGTCCGAAGGCGGGTCGCCTGAGGTCCACCTCCACAGCGACGCCCAACAGTTGCTCGCGGCCCGCACTTAGCTGGGCCCGGTTGCGCTTTGTTTAATTGTTTAATGGGCCGAGATGGGCTTTGCCATTAAGGTGGTGACGGGACAGTTAGGGTTTGCGTGGCGCTTTTCCCGCCGCTGGATCGTCGGATCCTCGTGATTTGCGCCGCCCTTTACCGTGGTGAAACCCCCCGGCTTATAAATAGCCGGGGTGGGTGAAAGAGACGCTTTTTACCTGCTGCCGTGCCTTTGCTTCCGCGGCTTGCTTCCACAACTTGCATACTTTCGCTCCTTTGCATCCGGAGGTTGTAGGCTCGTGCGGGGGTGAGAGGTATCAGGAAGTCGGAGGTTTGTTACCTCCGCTCCTCGCCCTCTGCGGGGGTCGAGGTGGAGTTTGGTTTTCATCGTAGCCCCTGGCCCGACTGGCGGGGTTCTGCATATGGGCTTGCATTGGGGTGACCTTCGACCATAGTGGATTGTCAGCATGAGGCAATCCCTGCATTTAAGACGGCTGCTGATGAGGGCGAGGCGCAGTCTGGCCCGTTTCAGCGGTGGTTGCCACACAGATCTCAGGGGAACAAAACTTTATTACATTGC
The DNA here is from genome assembly GCA_018135685.1 of Themeda triandra. NCBI lineage: Eukaryota > Viridiplantae > Streptophyta > Magnoliopsida > Poales > Poaceae > Themeda > Themeda triandra. The sequence goes on along the minus strand of JAENPR010000725.1, from coordinate 313,960 downwards.
GTAGTTTTCTCACCTCATTAAAAAACCTTATGCCCTGTCATAAGGAAAAAGAGCACGAGGATAGTCTCGTTTTGCGGAGGAAATAAAAACGATGCGGAGGTAGAGATTACATAATCTTTGATGAACCGCTAAGGGTAGAATTTGCGGAGGTCGTCGATGTTCCAAGTATGAGGTAACTCGCGGCCTTCGGCATCTTGGAGGTGGAACGATCCTGGTCTTGCGGAGCTTGTGATGATGTACGGGCCAAGCCATTTGTCCTGGAGTTTGCCTGCCATCTTCGCATTCTGCTTCCTGATCAATACCATGTCTCCTTGGCGGAGGTCGCGCGGCAAGACCTTCTTATCTCTCCACTTCTGGGTTTCAGCCTGGTAGCTGCGGAGGTTGTTGACCGCTTTGCACCTCACTTCTTCGAGTAGGTCCTTATCGAGCGCTTCATCTTGATTAGGGGTATCGGAGGTAGTTCTTGGTGACCCGTGGCGGAGCTCTTCTGGGAGCACGGCTTCTTCTCCATAAAGCAGCTTGAATAGGGTGATGCCCGTGGCTCTGCCATCGGAGGTGTTGTGAGACCATACTACAGTGGTGAGTTCCTCCGCCCATTTGCCCAAAGGGCTTGTCTCGTGAGGTTCTTTTTGATTCCTTGCAGGATGATTGCGTTGGCCCTTTCAACTAGCCCATTGGACTGCGGATGTCTGACTGAGGCGAAGTGAATTTTGGTGCCGATCTGAAAGCAGAAATCTTTGAAGGCGAAGCTGTCGAATTGGGTTCCGTTGTCAACTGTGAGATCCCTTGGAACTCCGAAGCGACAGACGATTTGCTGCCAGAAGAACTTTTGTACTGTGGCGGAGGTGATGGTGGCGAGCGCCCGAGCTTCAATCCACTTTGTAAAGTATTCTACCGCCACCACCGCGTAGCGGAGCTTCCCTGGAGTAGTCGGTAAGGGCCCAACAAAGTCCATGGCCCATCGCTGCATTGGCCATGTTGGGCAGATCAGGGTGGTCGGAGCTCCGGGTCTGTTTGAATGATTGGCGGCCCGCTGGCAACCTTTGCAGTGTCGCACCAGTATGGTGGCGTCGGATAGGGCGGTGGGCCAATAGAAGCCTTGTCTGAATGCCTTCCCTACCAGAGCTCTTGGGCCGTTATGCGAACCGCAGATGCCCTGGTGAATTTCTTTGAGTATGCTGATACCTTCGCTTGTGGCAACACACTTCAACCAGGGATCGGTGACCGAGGCCTTGTAGAGGTTCTGACCTTCGATCTTGTACCCTCGTGCTCTCTGGACCATTCTTTTCTCCTCTTCCTTCGATTCGGGTTTGTAGAATCCTTTGATGTAGGCTGTAATAGGGGCCCTCCAATCTTCGCTGGATATGATGTTGACCGTCCTCGCCTGCGGAGCATTGCAGACGATCGCGGGTGCTGTGAAAATCTCAAAGAAAACATCCGGAGGTAATGGAACGGCTTGAGCTGCGGCCTTCGCTATTTCGTCTGCCTCCCTGTTCTCGCTGCGAGGGATGGATTTTGTGGTGATTCCCAAGAAAAAAGCTTCTGCTTTGCGAATAGTGTGAAGGTATTTTTGTAGCTCCGGGTCCTTTGCCTTGAAAGTTTTCTCAATGTGACCGGCGATCACCTGAGAATCGGTCCGGATGACCGCCCGGCGTACCGAGAGGGCGCGAAGCTTCGCGAGGGCCAGAAGAACTGCTTCATATTCAGCTGAGTTGTTGGTGCATTGAAATTCGAGCCTCGCAGCGTATCTGAGATGGATTCCCGAAGGTGATGTTAGGACTGCTGCAATTCCGGCCCCTTGGGCTCCCCATGCTCCGTCCACATGTACAATCCACGGAGGTTCTATGTCTTCGGCTTTGTTGTGAGGGTCTCGGGGTCCAACGCAATGAAGTCTCGCTAGAGCCTGTGATTTGATCGTATGCCTTCCGACGAAGGTTAATGTATAGTCGCTGAGTTGCGAGGCCCATTTGGCAATTCTGCCCACTGCCTCCGGGTTTCTGAAGATGTTGTCCAGGGGAAACTGCGAAGGTATTGTGATTGGATGAGACTGGAAGTAGTGCTTGAGCTTTTTTGCATCCATAACCACCGCGTATTCGAGCTCTGAATAATGCTTCTTGGGACCTTCGAGGACCTCTGATACATAATACATGGGAATTTGCCGTCTTTGGTGCTCCTCGAGGGTTTCCTTGACCAGAACGGCGCTGACTGCATGAGGCGAAGCTGTGACGTACAGCAGTAATGGTTCCGAAGGTTCAGAACTTGCGAGGGTAGTCAGTTTGAGCAAGTATTGCTTGAGACTATCGAAGGCGGCTTGCTGGTCTGGGCCCCATTTGAAAGGTTCGCAGGTTTTGAGTACTTCGAAGAAAGGCAACCCTCGCTCTGCAGGCCGCGAGATGAACCTGCTGAGCGAAGCTAACCGCCCGGTCAGACGTTGGGCGGATTTCCTTGACGCCGGAGGTGACATGGAAGTGATTGCGTCTATTTTCGTTGGATTGGCTTCGATCCCTCTGGCCGAGACAAGGCATCCCAAAAGCTTCCCTTTGCTGACCCCGAAGATGCATTTCTCGGGGTTGAGTTTGAGCTTCGCCTTTTTAAGCTTGTCGAAGGTTCTAGCCAAATCGGCTATGTGGTTGGTTCTGAGTTTGCTCTGGATTACAATGTCATCAACGTAAGCCGAGACTGTTGGGTCATCTTTGAAGACCTCCGCCGTCATGCGGACGAAGGTTGGGCCTGCGTTGCGAAGCCCATCGGCCATTCTTCTGAAGCAGAAAGTGCCATCGGGGGTAATGAAACTTGTCTTTTCTTCGTCGTCCTTGTTCATCCAGATTTGGTGGTAGCCGGAGAAGCAGTCGAGCAGAGACAAAAGCTCACACCCCGCAGCCTTGTCCACGAGAGTGCTTATTCTCAGGCGTGGAAAGCAATCTTTTGGGCATGCCTTGTTGAGACTTGTGAAATCGACACACATTCGCCACTTTAGGTTCTTCTTTTGCACCAGCACAACATTGGAAAGCTAGGTTGGATACTTGACCCTACGGATGACCTCCGCTTTTAATAGGCGATCTACCTCCGCTTTGGCGGCTTGCTTCATTTCTTCTGACATCTTGCGGAGCTTTTGCTTTATTGGAGGGTGATCTTTGCTGACATTCAGACAATGTTGAATGAGTTTTCTATCCACACCGACAAGGTCCGAAGCTGTCCATGCGAAGGCTTCGCTGTTGTCGCGGAGGAACTGGGTGAGTTGTGTTTCAAGTTCAGCGTCTAACGAGCCGATATGATGACTTTCTTTTCGGGATCGTCCGGAATAGCCGGATCTTTTTCGTTTCTTCTTCCGGCCGTACGCGCGAAGGTAACCATGCTTTGTATCTACCTTCGGCTCGCTTCACGCCGCTCTTTTCGCTCTTCTTCCCGCGTTGTCTCGCTCTTTTTCTTGTAGGCAATGGACGTTTTTCGTCCCGGAGTGGCCGCTTGCTCCGCTATTCTCGGCCGTGTTTTGGTCTCCGTAGACGGCTATGATACCTCCGGCGCCGGCATTTTCATGCGAGAGGTAGGCGGGGTGAATTGTGACATTGAACCGATTAATGGAACCCCTCCCGAAGATAGCATTGTAGTTGTATGGGATGTCAACTACGTCGAAGGTGACATGTTCCGTGCGAGCGATGGTTGTATTGCCAAAGGATACGGGTAAGGTGATCTTCCCGATTGCTCTGATTTGCTGGCCCCCGAATCCGAATAGCGGATGTCCTGCCGGTTGAAGTTTGTTTCTATCGAGCTTCATGCCATCGAAGGTAGACGCAAATAAGATGTCCGCGGAGCTGCCATTGTCTACGAGAATTTTGGTCACTGTCCAGCCTGCGATGTTTGTTTCTATGACCATCGCGTCAGTATGTGGGTATTGCTTGAGCTTGAGGTCTGAGCTGTTGAAGGTCAAGGGGATATGTGACCAGTGATCGTTTCTGTGAGGTCCTTCGCAGGCTACATGATTAACCCGGCGAAAGTGCTCTCGGCGCTGTCTTTTGTTGCCGTAGTCCTCCCCCGAACCTCCGGAAATTGCCATGATGACTCCGTAGGTGGCCGTAGGATTGTTGACCGCTGTCTGTGCTCCCTGTGCTTCTCCTTCAGCCTTAACTGGTTGTGGCGGAGGTAATGCTGGCAGAGGTGGAGGCGGAGGTAAAGCTTGCACTTGGGTTTGCTGAGCGATTGGCTGAGGTTGTTGATATTGCTGTTGAACTTGACGATGGTAGTATTGCTGCTGTTGGTTGTGGGCGTATTGTCCTTGAGCGAAGGTTGGTTGAGGGTAGTACATTGGTTGCTGGTACGGAGGTTGCTGAGCTCGTTGGTTGTGGTTGTATCCCTGGTTACGATTGCGGGGGTTTGGTGCTGCTCTGCGAGTGTGGTTGACTGTTCCCGCCTGCAGAGCTGGTGGAGCTTGGCCGTCTCTGCATTCGAGCCCCTTGATGTACCATACGCACTGTTTGGTGTAATGGTCACTGTCTTTCCCGCAAAAGTGGCAATAATGCAGCTGCGAAGGTTGCTGCCTCTGCTGGTCTGAGCTGATCAATCTTCTGTCGGCTTGAGGCGGGGGTTGCCTAGGTTGGCGAGGGTTTTGTCGGGTTTGTTGATTGTGGCTGCCGTCAATGGCGTTGACATTTCCCATGTCGATGCGAAGGTGATCATTGCGAGGGTTTGCATTGCGCTCTCTTGGTTGTCGTTGCGGAGGTTGGGAGGACTGCACTTTGATGCGCTCATTGTTATCCGCTCTGATTTGTTTTTCCATGATGTCGTACAACTCAGCGATGGTTCTTGGCTCTCTTCTTGATATCTTCGATGAGCATGGTCCTGGCTGTATGCAGCTTCGTACTGCCAGAATCATGATTTCATTCGTGACTCCGGGGGTGCGATTTTTGGTGTTGAGGAATCTTTTCCACCAATCTTGCAACGGCTCATCGACTCTTTGTTTGCAATTGAGGAGCGAGGCGGCCTGGGCCGTGGAGCGGCTGACACCTTTGAAGTTTGTGCAGATTTTTTTGCGAAGGTCATCCCAGCATCGGATGGACCCTGGTCGGAGGTTGCTATACCAGGTTTGAGCGATGTCTCTGTACCAGCTTTGGCCATGATGTCCTCGTCACCTCCGGCGGCCGAAACAGCAGCTTCATAGGACATTAGATATTGACGAGGCTCGTAGGTACCATCGTACCGCGGCAGATGCTGCATGGCGAAGCCTTGGGGCCACTCAGTTGTCTGTAGATCGTATGACAAGGGGGACTTGGAGTCATAGTGCGGAGCCCGTGGCGCAGCCCTTGGCTCTGGAGCACCTCCGCTTGCGGCTGCCGGGTAAAGAATGTTGGCGCGGAGGTCTGGCTCTGGGCGTGGTGGGTGGGGGTCTTGCTGCAGCAGGAGCGGAGGTTGCACGACCGGAGGACGCGCGGGGGGAGCCGGGTCCAGGTTGTTTCTCACCTCCGCGTCTGCCTCGGCTGCTCTGATGCTCTGCTCGATGCGACGGAGCTCTGCCTCTGCTTCCTCTGTCCTGCGTCGGATGGTTGCCGCCCTTGATTCTTTATTGATTTGTTCCAGGTGCCTTTTGCCGACGAGGATACTCTCCTGAAGCTGTTCTAGATGTCTGGCCAATTTTTCTTCCTCCGAAGCTTCGCTGTCCGTTGCGGATCCATTGCCAACAGCCGTCCCGGAGGTATGAGGGTGTGGCTGTACGATGATTTCTCAAACTATTGACGTTCGTTGCCGACCTCCGGTGGCGACTTGGTCCGATTGGTGTCGACTACTTGGTTTGCTGATTGCTCAAGCGAAGGTTGCTCGGTAAGGGGGTTTGGCGGAACGAGGCCTTCACCAGCGAGGGATGGGTCCGCGTTGGCCCCCTGTGCCGAGGAAAGTTCGCTGAGGTTGGGAGCCATGGCTTGCTTCTTTTTGTTCGAACCCCACGGACGGCGCCAACTGTTGGTATAAACGCTTGCCCCCCTACCTTCGCCGGGACCCGGAGGAGGGGAGCGAAGGTTTCCCAGAGAGGAGTATGTGGGTTAAGTAAATCGATGTTGTGTCCAACATGTGGGCCCCGGTAGGAATTTTTGCATTAATTGGACTGGAATTCCAAAAGGTCCTCTCCCTTTACACATGCCATGCCCTTGGTATTTATAGGCCATACCAAGGGTCATGTGGCATTTTACACTAGGGTTTCAATTCTAGTTACACTTATAAATGGGCCTCTACAGGGGCATTATTGTACATTACAAAGCTAAAGCATCTTTTCCTGTCCCTATCCTGAGGCACCACGTGTCCTGCCTCCAGGGACTCCACGTGTCGCCCTCTGCTTTCACCACGGGTCGGGTCCTTGACGGCGCCCCATGACGGCCTTGTTAGCCTTCATCCGGAAGTCTTCCGCCGCCTCAGGTGCTGAACCGGCTGGACAACTGCACCGAAGGTCCTTGGAGACCCAACTCATCGCGGAGGTCTCGAGGGACTCACCGTATCCTCGTACACCTACGCGGTAAGAGAATTACAAGGCATAGCTGCGGAGGTATGTCATACCTTCGCCGATTCGCAGAGACGGGTTCGACGACCTTCGCTGTACGCATGGGCACAACTGCGAAGGTTGCCCATAGCTGCATGGCGCTTTTGCGTGTCTTGGCCCACGCCAGGGCCGCGGAGCTAAGTGGGAGGGTCCTAGCGGAGGTTAGTCCCCCCAACAATAGCCCCACGATGGTTCGGCCCGGCCGGCGGGGTCGGAGCAACGCCCTTAAGAAAAGAGGGGGAATGGTCCGAAGGCGGGTCGCCTGAGGTCCACCTCCGCAGCGACGCCCAACAGTTGCTCGTGGCTCGCACTTAGCTGGGCCCGGTTGCGCTTTGTTTAATTGTTTAATGGGCCGAGATGGGCTTCGCCATTAAGGTGGTGACGGGACAGTTAGGGTTTGCGTGGCGCTGTTCCCGCCGCTGGATTGTCGGATCCTCGTGATTTGCGCCGCCCTTTACTGCGGTGAAACCCCCCGGCTTATAAATAGCCGGGGTGGGTGAAAGAGATGCTTTTTACCTGCTGCCGTGCCTTTGCTTCCGCGGCTTGCTTCCACAACTTGCATACTTTCGCTCCTTTGCATCCGGAGGTTGTAGGCTCGTGCGGGGGTGAGAGGTATCAGGAAGTCAGAGGTTGTCTTCGGGAGCGGAGGTAGTCGTTTGATGGTGAAGGCATCTGAGGCGAAGGGGACTGACGCTATGGGCACTGTTAGCACCATCCCAGTTTATGAGATCGGAGCTAGCTCTGTGGCGGCGGGGGATCTCATGAGGTACGCTGCTAGAGGTTGGCTGGAGAGGGACAGGGCGACGGCTCCCAGTGGTGTGCTGACGCCGCACCCTGACAACAACCAGGTGGTGGTCTTCAAAGCTTTCTTTGAAGCGGGGCTCTGGTTTCCACCTCACCCGCTGGTGTTGGGCGCATTGCGGAAGTTTAGCGTCCAGTTCCATCACCTGACGCCGAACAGCTTCCCGAAGCTCTGCGCGTTTGTGTGGGGGTGCCACTCGCAGGGGGTGGAGCCGACTGTGGAAGGCTTCGCGAAGGTGCACAGCATGCATGTGCAAAGGAAGACAAAGACGGTGACTGTTGGAGGCAAGACGGTAACGGAGGATAGTCAGTTTGGGGTTCTTACGTTCCGCCGTCGGAATAACGCGAAGGTGCCGGTGCAAGCTCAGAAGAACAAGTGGGAAGGTTGGTTGAACAAGTGGTTCTACTACCGTCTGGATGACGCGGAGGGGCGTGGCTTGGTGGGCGACCTTCGCCCGCTCCCTGACAAGGACACACTGAAGGTGACCGCCGCTTCCGACCATGGGTCGTGGCTATGCGAGGACGCCATGCGCGACCTTTCTCGGTGTATGGCGCAGCGGGACGTCTTCGCGGAGTACCACTGTGCGAGGGTCGTGCCCCTGAAAGCCGATCACGACTGGACGGGCCTGGCGAAGAATGGGCCGTCGTCTTATGCGGCTATGGGGTACGAATTTCTGAAGGACCTGAATCTGCCAAACCTCCGCGCTGTTTGGGCGGAGGAGTTCTCTTCTGCCGCGAGCGAAGCGGAGGCTGTGAAGAAAATTCGTGCTGTGGTTGAAGCGGAGGTGCTGGAGCTGGTTGGGAAGGTGGACGCCGAGGAGCAGAGGAAGATGAAGGAGGAGATGGAGGGGGTCACCCGGGTGAACCGGGTTTATGACCTGCTTGGCATCACGTACCGGGGCGAAGCTGAAGCTGCTGCCCCAGCGAAGGAGAAGCAGAAGCGGGTTAAGAAGCGGCCGTCATCAGAGACGGTCTCAGAGACCTCCGAGGTCTCGGCCAGCGAAGATGTTCCTGCCGCGACCGGCGGGGGTGGTCGTGGGGGCGGGAAGGTCCGGAGGACGTCGGCTGGCGGCCGCGGTGGTGGGTCGTCGGGGACCACTCGCTCCGGCGCAGCTTTTTCTTCTACTCAATCTATGGAGGAGGCGCTGAACGTTCTTCCTGTCGCCCAGCGACCTCCACTGGCGCCCAGAGGTGGCCGAGGGCGAGGAAGTGGAAGGGGTCGCGTGCCCTCTTTAGCTTCGCTGGCGGTGCCAAAACCACCTCCGGTTTTGACCGTCAGCAGTGGCAGCAGTAGCAACAGCAGCAGTGAGAATAAGTCCTCAGGCAGCTCGTCTCCTTCGGGTCGCCCGGGCGACAAGGCAGAAGAAGATGTGGATGTCACTTCGCCCCACATCCCCGAACAGTAGGTCCTAACGGAGGTTCAGCAAGAGGCTGCAGTGAAGGATGTGGCGGAGGAGCCACGAGGAGGGGACGACCAGGATTTGGCGATGGTGGACACTGATACTTCATCCGGCGCTCGCAACGAGCCGCTGGAGTATGAAGGGTCCATGTCTGGGTCGACGGGAAAGAAGCAGTAGCTCCGCCTCGCAGAGAGCCTGGAAAGAATCCTTTGGGCGAAGCTTCGCCGAGCTCGCTGCCCTACTTCGCCCAGTCGGCAGGGGTCACGGACCCTAAGGCACATCTGTACACCAGTGCCGACCTCCGTGACTGCCGGTTGATCTGTAGTGACGAGGAGCAGAGGTTTTTGGTCCTTGCTTTTGGTCGCGTCAGTGTGCCCGAGGCGGAGCTGTTGCTGGCGGGCCAGAAGGTTGAGAACAACTTGACCGATATCGAGGTAAAGATGATTGAGGCAATCTTGCTTGCTCGGGGGTCACGGCAGCGGTGTGCGAAGGATGAAGCTGAGGCGCAGAAAAGGATTGCAGATTTGGAGAAGGTGAATCGCCAGCTCGATCAGCGGGTTCAAGACCTTCTCGCGGAGCAGGCCTCTCATGACTCCGAGATGAGGGAGCTTCGCGAGAGTTCCAAGAAGGCGCGTGAGGATTGTGATGATACTCTGTCGCGGAACCTGGATCTGAGGCAGGAGTTGCAGAATGCCAACCAAGCCTTCGAGGACATGAAGAAACGGGCGGAGGAAGCTGAGGGCCGTGGGGAGGGCTTCGCGAAGCGGGCGAAGGACGCGGAGGAAAGAGAAGCTGACTTGATGCGTGCCCTTATGGCCCGTATGGCGGAGGTCAAGGAGACCTTCGACGCCCAACTGGCGCACACCGGCAGAGCTCCAACCAGCGATTTGCCCGCCGATCCTAGTGTCGAAGATTATGCGGGGTGGCTGAAAAATGAGCTGAATTATCTAACTCCCTTTTTCGATCAGTTGACCGAAGCAGGAATTTTCTGCGGGGGTGCAGCCACTGCCTGCGCCCTTAGGGATGCGGGAAGCAAGCATGCCCGCAAGATCATCGGCGCCGACTTCCGCTGGCCCACTGTCGACGAGCTCCGTGAAGCAAGGAAAGAATCTTTGATAGCCGCTGTGGGCTACGCGGCCTTCGACAAGTTCGCTGTCTGCGGAGGTACCAAGCTGGCGTACGAGATCGTCACCGAAGTGGCCGGCGGGGTGAGAGTCGCGCTACCGATTGTGTGATTTGTTTGAGTACTTTGTTGGGTTGACTTCTGATAAAACCTTTTTGGCCTTCGCAGGGGGAAACACTGAATGAAGGAGCACAGGATCTGCCACCTCCAGAGGAAGGCAACGCCACGACAACCACCGGAACGACCGGAGACGGGGGTTTGGTGCCAGGGCCCTCGAATCCGGCCGTGCAGGAAGCTGGAACTGCCCCGGTGATCGAACCGCCCCCAGAAGCCTCCGCAGAAGAGCAGGTTGGTGCTACCTCCGGTGATCGGGCTCAGGCTTAAGTTTGAGTAACTGGGCGAACTGCTTTTTTGGGAGACTTAGAGAGAATTTTTTCTGAACAATTTGCACAATGTGCACTTCTGGATGATTGTAACATACTTTGGGCCATAAGGCTTTTCTGTTCGGTCGCTTTAGTGATGCCTTCGAATTTTGGGCTTCGATTTGCTGTTTGATGCTGTGGCGTTCTCTTTGACGTTCGCTTGCGCTTTTATGCGAGGGTTTTAGCCTCATTTGTTAGGGCGGAGGTTCGGCGGGCACTGACCATGTGCCTTCGCTGCGCAGGTTCCCCTGGATTTTGGGCCTGCCATTTTTAACTTGGCTCCGTTGATGCTGAACCGCCAAGATTTCTTTATGTCGGGGGCCACTTGGCTCAAACTGAGGGGCAAGAACCCGCGCGCCAAGTTTTACAAGATTTGGTGGTGGAAAGTGGCCCATTATGATCGGATGAATCAGGAGTCTCGCTACCACCTTCGGACCGCCGGTCGTGGTAGACGGTCCGGGGGTTCGGGTGGCGGTACTGGTTTGCTTATTCCGAAGGAGGAGCCGGTGGAGATAGAAACTATGGAGGCGATTGATTTGCACCAAAGCTTTCGCTGTAGATAGCTCGAAGGTGATTTACCGCTTGTGGTAAAGAGCTGGCAAGGGTCTTGGAGCGCCCCGATGCTCGTTGGTGATAACGAAGGTGGGGCTGGTGCGGAGGTGATAGTCATTAGTGACGATGAAGAAGACGAGTATGTTGCTGGTCACGAGATAATTATCACGGAGGTGGAGGAGTTTGTGTGTATGGTTGCGGAGGTATTGGTTGATGATATGTTAGAGGGTGTTGTGCAATCGATGGCGGTGGATGTGACTCGGCCTCGTTCCCGGCCTAAGCGAGGTAACTTGAGGAGGTGACTTGTAGTAGAAAGTTGTGTTTGTAATTGAATGTCTTAGTTTGTAAATGTTACTGGATGTTGTGTTCGTTTGCGGACTCTGTAAAGACTCGGTGGTGCTTAGTCTTTGAGAATTTAGTTTTCTTTTGTCTTTCCAAAAACGAGGCTCGCGATTGTTTTCGGAGTTGCTAAGGCTCGTGTTTATTTGCGGAAGTAATGAAACGCAGCGGCGCCCAACTTTTCAAAGGCGAGGCTCGCGTTTATTTACAGGGGTAGTAAAGCGCAGTGACGCCCAGCTTTTCAAAAGCGAGGCTCGCGTTTATTTGCGGGGGTAGTAAAGCGCAGCGACGCCCAACTTTTCAAAAGCGAGGCTCGCGTTTATTTGCGGAGGTAGTAAAGCGCAGCGGCGCCCAACTTTTCAAAAGCGAGGCTGGCGTTTATTTGCGGGGGTAGTAAAGCGCAGCGACGCCCAACTTTTCAAAAGCGAGGCTCGCGTTTATCTGCGGGGGTAGTAAAACGCAGCGGCGCCCAACTTTTCAAAAGCGAGGCTCGCGTTTATTTGCGGGGGTAGTAAAGCGCAGCGACACCCAACTTTTCAAAAGCGAGGCTCGCGTTTATTCGCGGAGGAAGTGAAACGCAGCGGCGCCCAACTTTTCAAAAGCGAGGCTCGCATTTATTTGCGGGGGTAGTCAAGCGCAGCGACGCCCAACTTTTCAAAAGCGAGGCTCGCGTTTATTTGCGGGGGTAGTAATGGCGCAGCGACGCCCAACTTTTCAAAAGCGAGGCTCGCGTTTATTCACGGAGGTAGTGAAACGCAGCGGCGCCCAACTTTTCAAAAGCGAGGCTCGCGTTTATTTGTGGGGGTAGTAAAGCGCAGCGACGCCCAACTTTTCAAAAGCGAGGCTCGCGTTTATTTGCGGAGGTAGTAATATTGCAATGAGATGTATATAGTTGATACAAGATCTTTTGCACGAACTGTAAGCGGAGCTTAGCCTACATGTGTTTACCTGGCGCCAATTTGGCCTTTGGAACAACTATTCTACGGGGTTACTCTTGCCCTTTTCACCGAAGGTTCTGATTGATGATGAACCTTGGCTGCTGAGGCACCACCGAAGGTTGTAGAGCCGCGGAGGTTAGATGTGTCGCGGCAGCCGTGAGCGAGTAGGGCCTTGAGTCGAAAGCTAGTTTGCTTGTTTTTGCATGTTTAGGTGTGAAGTTGCCTAGTCGAGCCGGATTTTCTAGCGCTGGTTTTCCTGGGTTCTCGGCTTTGGTTTGTGCGGTGCTAGATGCCAAGTTGTGGCCTTGCGCGTGACTGTATAAAGCTGCTGGGATTGGCCGCGGAGGTGGCAGTTGGAGGGTGTGTGCAAGCGGCGTATGGTGTGGGTACTGCGCTTCATTCTCCTGACCTTCGGAGGGGTTGGGCTCGAAGGTTGCGGCGACGTTACTTTGGGGCTAGCTGGAGCGGTGCTAAAGTGGCTATACTGCAGAATCAAGACCTTCGGCTCAAACACTGGCTTTGGCTCTCCTTCCTGACTCCTCTTATTCCTAAGTATTTTTGCTAATGACCGGACATGGCTTGCTATGTTTGGTTTTGTCTATTGGGTCTTGGTTTTATAAGCATGTTTTGATGGTGCTGGTGCTAGGCTGACGTAATGCCTTGCGATTTGGTTTGAATGCTTGGGATTTGTAAGGTATTGGGGTAGGTGTGGAGGTTGAGTGGGTGTACGGAGCTTTCAATTCATGATCTGATTTGTACGGCGGGGGTAAAGGCTATATATGAGAATGTGCTGGCTGCGAGGACTCGGGTTAAGGGTTGAAGCTTAGTGTTGGACGGAGAGGTTTTGGGACTGAGCTATGTTGACTGATCGTGGGAGAAACTTTGTGTCGCTGATTTGGGGTAAAGGGTATATCGTAGTGGAGCTCTTTTTTGGTTTGGGGGCGGAGGTGTGTCAAAGTTCGCACCTACGATGCTTACTTGCTGCAGGGGTCGACCTGTTGTTTGTAATCATCGCAGCCCCTGGCCCGACTGGCGGGGGTCTGCGGAATTTGTTTGCTCCGCTCCTCGCCTTCTGCGGGGGTCGAGGTGGAGCTCTGCTTCCATCGCAGCCCCTGGCCCGACTGGCAGGGGTCTGCGGAATTTGTTACCTCCGCTCCTCGCCCTCTGCGGGGGTCGAGGTGGAGTTTGGTTTTCATCGCAGCCCCTGGCCCGACTGGCGGGGGTCTGCATATGGGCTTGCATTGGGATGACCTTCGACCAGAGTCGATTGTCAGCACGAGGCAATCCCTGCATTTAAGACGGCTGCTGATGAGGGCGAGGCGCAGTCTGGCCCGTTTCAGCGGTGGTTGCCACACAGATCTCAGGGGAACAAAACTTTATTACATTGCATAGTTTTCTCGCCTCATTAAAAAACCTTATGCCCTGTCATAAGGAAAAAGAGCACGAGGATAGTCTGTTTTTGCGGAGGAAATAAAAAACGATGCGGAGGTAGAGATTACATAATCTTTGATGAACCGCTAAGGGTAGAATTTGCGGAGGTCGTCGATGTTCCAAGTATGAGGTAACTCGCGGCCTTCGGCATCTTGGAGGTGGAACGATCCTGGTCTTGCGGAGCTTGTGATGATGTACGGGCCAAGCCATTTGTCCTGGAGTTTGCCTGCCATCTTCGCATTCTGCTTCCTGATCAATACCATGTCTCCTTGGCGGAGGTCGCGCAGCAAGACCTTCTTATCTCTCCACTTCGGGTTTCACTGTAGCCGCGGAGGTTGTTGACCGCTTTGCACCTCACTTCTTCGAGTAGGTCCTTATCGAGCGCTTCATCTTGATTAGGGGTATCGGAGGTAGTTCTTGGTGACCCATGGCGGAGCTCTTCTGGGAGCACGGCTTCTTCTCCATAAAGCAGCTTGAATGGGGTGATGCCCGTGGCTCTGCCATCGTAGGTGTTGTGAGACCATACTACAGTGGTGAGTTCCTCCGCCCATTTGCCCAGCGGCTTGTCTGTGAGGTTCTTTTTGATTCCTTGCAGGATGATTGCGTTGGCCCTTTCAACTAGCCCATTGGAGTGAGGATGTCTGACTGAGGCGAAGTGAATTTTGGTGCCAATCTGAAAGCAGAACTCTTTGAAGGCGAAGCTGTCGAATTGGGTTCCGTTGTCAACTGTGAGATCCCTTGGAACGCCAAAGCGACAGACGATTTGCTGCCAGAAGAACTTTTGTACTGTGGCGGAGGTGATGGTGGTGAGCGCCCGAGCTTCAATCCACTTTGTAAAGTATTCTACCGCCACCACCGCGTAGCGGTGCTTCCCCGGAGCAGTCGGTAAGGGCCCAACCAAGTCCATGGCCCATCGCTGCATTGGCCATGTTGGACAGATCAGGGTGGTCGGAGCTCCGGGTCTGTTTGAATGATTGGCGGCCCGCTGGCAACCTTTGCAGTGTCGCACCAGTATGGTGGCGTCGGATAGGGCGGTGGGCCAATAGAAGCCTTGTCTGAATGCCTTCCCCATCAGAGCTCTTGGGCCGTTATGCGAACCGCAGATGCCCTGGTGAATTTCTTTGAGTATGCTGATACCTTCGCTTGTGGCAACACACTTCAACCAGGGAGCGGTGACTGAGGCCTTGTAGAGGTTCTGACCTTCGATCTTGTACCCTCATGCTCTCTGGACCATTCTTTTCTCCTCTTCCTTCGATTCGGGTTCATAGAATCCTTTGATGTAGGCTGTAATAGGGGCCCTCCAATCTTCGCTGGATATGATGTTGACCGTCCTCGCCTGCGGAGCATTGCAGACGATCGCGGGTGCTGTGAAAATCTCAAAGAAAACATCCGGAGGTAATGGAACGGCTTGAGCTGCGGCCTTCGCTATTTCGTCTGCCTCCCTGTTCTCGCTGCGAGGGATGGATTTTGTGGTGATTCCCAAGAAAAAAGCTTCTGCTTTGCGAACAGTGTGAAGGTATTTTTGTAGCTCCGGGTCCTTTGCCTTGAAAGTTTTCTCAATGTGACCGGCGATCACCTGAGAATCGGTCCGGATGACCGCCCAGCGTACCGAGAAGGCGCGAAGCTTCGCGAGGGCCAGAAGAACTGCTTCATATTCAGCTGAGTTGTTGGTGCATTGAAATTCGATCCTCGCAGTGTATCTGAGATGGATTCCCGAAGGTGATGTTAGGACTGCTGCAATTCCGGCCCCTTGGGCTCCCCATGCTCCGTCCACATGTACAATCCACGGAGGTTCTATGTCTTCGGCTTTGTTGTGAGGGTCTAGGGTCCAGTCTGCAATGAAGTCTGCTAGAGCCTGTGATTTGATCATATGCCTTCCGACGAAGGTTAATGTATAGTCGCTGAGTTGCGAGGCCCATTTGGCAATTCTGCCCACTGCCTCCGGGTTTCTAAAGATGTTGTCCAGGGGAAACTGTGAAGGTATTGTGATTGGATGAGACTGGAAGTAGTGCTTGAGCTTTTTGCAGCCATAACCACCGCGTACGCGACCTTTTCGAGCTCTGAATAATGCTTCTTGGGACCTTCGAGGACCTCTGATACATAATACACGGGAATCTGCCGTCTTTGGTGCTCCTCGAGGGTTTCCTTGACCAGAACGGTGCTGACTGCATGAGGCGAAGCTGCGACATACAGCAGTAATGGTTCCGAAGGTTCAGGACTTGCGAGGGTAGTCAGTTTGGGCAAGTATTGCTTGAGACTATCGAAGGCGGCTTGCTGGTCTGGGCCCCATTTGAAAGGTTCGCAGGTTTTGAGTACTTCGAAGAAAGGCAACCCTCGCTCTGCGGACCGCGAGATGAACCTGCTGAGCGAAGCTAACCGCTCGGTCAGACGTTGGGCGGATTTCCTTGACGCCGGAGGTGACATGGAAGTGATTGCGCTATTTTCGTTGGATTGGCTTCGATCCCTCTGGCCGAGACAAGGCATCCCAAAAGCTTCCCTTTGCTGACCCCGAAGATGCATTTCTCGGGGTTGAGTTTGAGCTTCGCCTTTTTAAGCTTGTCGAAGGTTCTAGCCAAATCGGCTATGTGGTTGGTTCTGAGTTTGCTCTGGATTACAATGTCATCAACGTAAGCTGAGACTGTTGGGTCATCTTTGAAGACCTCCGCCGTCATGCGGGCGAAGGTTGGGCCTGCGTTGCGAAGCCCATCGGCCATTCTTCTGAAGCAGAAAGTGCCATCGGGGGTAATGAAACTTGTCTTTTCTTCGTCGTCCTTGTTCATCCAGATTTGGTTGTAGCCGGAGAAGTAGTCGAGCAGAGACAAAAGCTCACACCCCGCAGCCTTGTCCACGAGAGTGCTTATTCTGGGTAGTGGAAAGCAATCTTTTGGGCATGCCTTGTTGAGACTTGTGAAATCGACACACATTCGCCACTTTAGGTTCTTCTTTTGCACCAGCACAACATTGGAAAGCCGGGTTGGATACTTGACCCTACGGATGACCTCCGCTTTTAATAGGCGATCTACCTCCGCTTTGGCGGCTTGCTTCCTTTCTTCTGACATCTTGCGGAGCTTTTGCTTTATTGGAGGGTGATCTTTGCTGACATTCAGACAATGTTGAATGAGTTTTCTATCCACACCGACAAGGTCCGAAGCTGTCCATGTGAAGGCTTCGCTGTTGTCACGGAGGAACTGGGTGAGTTGTGTTTCAAGTTCAGCGTCTAACAGAGCTGATATGATGACTTTCTTTTCGGGATCGTCCGGGAATAGCTGGATCTTTTTCGTTTCTTCTTCCGGCTGTACGCGCGAAGGTAACCATGCTGTATCTACCTTCGGCTCTGCTTCACGCTGCTCTTTTCGCTCTTCTTCCTGCTGTTGTCTCTGCTCTTTTTCTTGTAGGCAATGGACGTTTTTCTGTCCCGGAGTGGCTGCTTGCTCCGCTATTCTGGCCGTGTTTTGGTCTCCGTAGACGGCTATGATACCTCCGGGCGCTGGCATTTTCATGCAGAGGTAGGCAGGGTGAATTGCGGCATTGAACTGATTAATGGAACCCCTCCCGAAGATAGCATTGTAGTTGTATGGGATGTCAACTACGTCGAAGGTGACATGTTCCGTGCGAGCGATGGTTGTATTGCCGAAGGATACGGGTAAGGTGATCTTCCCGATTGCTCTGATTTGCTGGCCCCCGAATCCGAATAGCGGATGTCCTGCCGGTTGAAGTTTGTTTCTATCGAGCTTCATGCCATCGAAGGTAGACGCAAATAAGATGTCCACGGAGCTGCCATTGTCTACGAGAATTTTGGTCACCGTCCGGCTGTGATGTTTGTTTCTATGACCATCGCGTCGCATGTGGGTATTGCTTGAGCTTGAGGTCTGAGCTGTTGAAGATCAAGGGGATATGCGACCAGTGATCGTTTCTGTGAAGTCCTTCGCAGGCTACATGATTAACCCGGCGAAAGTGCTCTCGGCGCTGTCTTTTGTTGCCGTAGTCCTCCCCCAAACCTCCGGAAATTGCATGATGACTCCGTAGGTGGCCGTAGGATTGTTGACCGCTGTCTGTGCTCCCTGTGCTTCTCCTTCAGCCTTAACTGGTTGTGGCGGAGGTAATGCTGGAATAGGTGGAAGCGGAGGTAAAGCTTGCACTTGGGTTTGCTGAGCGATTGGCTGAGGTTGTTGATATTGCTGTTGAACTTGACGATGGTAGTATTGCTGCTGTTGGTTGTGGGCGTATTGTCCTTGAGCGAAGGTTGGTTGAGGGTAGTACATTGGTTGCTGGTACGGAGGTTGCTGAGCTCGTTGGTTGTGGTTGTATCCCTGGTTATGATTGCGGGGGTTTGGTGCTGCTCTGCGAGTGTGGTTGACTGTTCCCGCCTGCGGAGCTGGTGGAGCTTGGCCGTCTCTGCATTCGAGCCCCTTGATGTACCATACGCACTGTTTGGTGTAATGGTCACTGTCTTTCCCGCAAAAGTGGCAATAATGCAGCTGCGAAGGTTGCTTTGCCTCTGGTCCGAGCCGATCAATCTTCTCGTCGGCTTGAGGCGGGGGTTGCCTAGGTTGGCGAGGGTTTTGTCAGGTTTGTTGATTGTGGCTGCCATCAATGGCGTTGACATTTCCCATGTCGATGCGAAGGTGATCATTGCGAGGGTTTGCATTGCGCTCTCTTGGTTGTCGTTGCGGAGGTTGGGAGGACTGCACTTTGATGCGCTCATTGTTATCCGCTCTGATTTGTTTTTCCATGATGTCGTACAACTCAGCGATGGTTCTTGGCTCTCTTCTTGATATCTTCGATGAGCATGGTCCTGGGCGTATGCGGCTTCACTTGCGTAATCATGATTTCATCCGTGACTCTGGGGGTGCGATTTTTGGTGTTGAGGAATGTTTTCCACCAATCTTGCAACGGCTCATCGATTCTTTGTTTGCAATTGAGGAGCGAGGCGGCCTAGGCCGTGGAGCAGTTGACACCTTTGAAGTTTGTGCAGATTTTTTCGCGAAGGTCATCCCAACATCGGATGGACCCTGGTCGGAGGTTGCTGTACCAGGTTTGAGCAATGTCTCTGGCCACAATCACGAAGGCTTTGGCCATGATGTCCTCGTCACCTCCGGCGGCCAAAACAGCAGCTTCATAGGACATTAGATATTGACGAGGCTCATAGGTACCATCGTACCGCGGCAGATGCTGCATGGCAAAGCCTTGGGGCCACTCAGTTGTCTGTAGATCGTATGACAAGGGGGACTTGGAGTCATAGTGCGGAGCCCGTGGCGCAGCCCTTGGCTCTGGAGCACCTCCGCCTGCGGCTGCCGGGTAAAGAATGTTGGCGTGGAGGTCTGGCTCTGGGTGTGGTGGGTGGGGGTCTTGCTGCAGCAGGAGATGAGGTTGCACGACCGGAGGACGCACGGGGGGAGCCGGGTCCAGGTTGTTTCTCACCTCCGCGTCTGCCTCGGCTACTCTGATGCTCTGCTCGATGCGACGGAGCTCTGCCTCTGCTTCCTCTGTCCTGCGTCGGATGGTTGCCGCCCTTGATTCTTTATTGATTTGTTCCAGGTGCCTTTTGCCGGTGAGGATACTCTCCTGAAGCTGTTCTAGATGTCTGGCCAATTTTTCTTCCTCCGAAGCTTCGCTGTCCGTTGCGGATCCATTGCCAACAGCAGTCCCGGAGGTATAAGGGTGTGGCTGTACGATGATTTCTCGAACTATTGACGTTCGCTGCCGACCTCCAGTGGCGACTTGGTCTGGATTGGTGTCGACTACTTGGTTTGCTGATTGCTCAAGCGAAGGTTGCTCGGTAAGGGGGTTTGGCGGAACGAGGCCTTCACCAGCGAGGGATGGGTCCGCGTTGGCCCCCTGTGCCGAGGAAAGTTCGCTGAGGTTGGGAGCCATGGCTTGCTTCTTTTTGTTCGAACCCGACGGACGACGCCAACTGTTGGTATAAACGCTTGCCCCCCTACCTTCGCCGGGACCCGGAGGAGGGGAGCGAAGGTTTCCCAGACAGGAGTATGTGGGTTAAGTAAATCTGATGTTGTGTCCAGTCATGTGGGCCCTGGTAGGAATTTTTGCATTAATTGGACTGGAATTCCAAAAGGTCCTCTCCCCTTTACACATGCCATGCCCTTGGTATTTATAGGCCATACCAAGGGTCATGTGTCATTTTACACTAGGGTTTCAATTATAGTTACACTTACAAATGGGCCTCTACAGGGGCATTATTGTACATTACAAAGCTAAAGCATCTTTTCCTGTCCCTATCCTGAGGCGCCACGTGTCCTGCCTCCAGGGACTCCACGTGTCGCCCTCTGCTTTCGCCACGCGTCGGGTCCTTGACGGCGCCCCATGACGGCCTTGTTAGCCTTCATCCGGAAGTCTTCCGCCGCCTCAGGTGCTGAACCGGCTGGACAACTGCACCGAAGGTCCTTGGAGACCCAACTCATCGCGGAGGTCTCGAGGGACTCACCGTATCCTCGTACACCTGCGCGGTAAGAGAATTACAAGGCATAGCTGCGGAGGTATGTCATACCTTCGCCGATTCGCAGAGACGGGTTCGACGACCTTCGCTGTACGCGTGGGCACAACTGCGAAGGTTGCCCATAGCTGCATGGCGCTTTTGCGTGTCTTGGCCCATGCCAGGGCCGCGGAGCTAAGTCGGGGGGTCCTAGCGGAGGTTAGTCCCCCAACAGCCAGTATTACAAGTCTACCAACCAAACCAGCCAACTAACCATCACACATATCATACATGATGCTAGCGAACCCAAAAGCACTATCATACTAGCGAACCGACCACTAGTCTACTCCTCGGCAGCCACACATAGACCACTAACAGCCTCGTCGGTGCCCTCCGCACGAGGTGCGTGCCACTGGCCGTACTGCCTCAGGTACACCTCCTCGCGCAGGCGGTCGTTGTACTCCTCCAGGTGGTCTAACTCCCTGTGCAACTGGCGCTTGCTCTCACACAGCCCTCGCACTTGGGTCTGTCATCCACCACCTTCCCCAACGTGCCCTATGTGTACTCCAAGCTAGCCGTCAACTGTGCTACCCTCTGCTGAAGCTGCTCAACCTGCTCTGCCAACGCTGCACTGCCCCCCAAAGCCTCTGCCTTGGCCTCTGTCTCAACTGCCAGGTCCTCATTGAGCTTCTGCACTTGCTCCTAAAACTGAGCCTTCTGCTGGCGCTCACTGCGGATCTTCTCCCACAACAGGTTGCGCTTGTGGAGAGACAGGGTCTCAAGTGCGTCATACGCCTGCATCACGGCGAACATCACACTCGCCGTGTGTGAGCCACTGTCCTCCATCTCCTAAGGTCCTGTCACAAGTGCAGTCCCCTCGTCCTGCCTCCATACCGCGTAGGTAGGATCGACAGAGGGAAACATACTGGCAAGATCTCTACAAGCTGGTCAGGCACCTCTCCCACCAACAGATCCAACAGGTGGTAGGCGGCTACCTGTGCTGCACACCACGGCGTCTTGCCCTCTCCACAAACTCTCCAACCAATCCAGTGCGGGTCATCATCCAACTGAGGAACCACAAGCGACACAGTAGCATACCCACACCTCACTATCAAGTCTCGATCCCAAAAGTAGAGAGGCGGGTTGCGCTCAGGATAGCCAGCAGTGTTGAGGATCCTCCAGAGAAGAGTAGGCGTACCAAACTTCTCCAGCAAAGTGCTGGACTTCGTGTCCACACGAGTGGGTAACGGTGGCACAGCAGGCGCTGGGACAACCACAGGTGGCGCCTGCCTGTGGTGTCCAGGTGCTGCACCTCCCACACTCTTGCGGGCTGTCTGCTTGGTCCTCGGCATCTAAAATAGTGACATACCTTGATAAGCACAATTATATAATTATAAATTATATAAAGGCCTCATAAGCATGGTGTACTCAATTCTTTTAAGGGGAAAGAGCTAGTTTTTAACATGATGGTATGACAAATTTTTATTCATATGAGATGCACAAAATTATATTATGTCCTCACAAGATTTATTACTTTTATAAATAGTGATAACCAAATAATCGCTCTAAGTGGTGGCACAAAACGCACTCTCATTCACGAAGTTAGGGTGATCTACACGTTTTGCGTGGTTAGCGTACCTTCAGAAAATTCCTTTTCAGTCTAACCCCATGAATGCTAGCAATGTCCAAAACTCGGCACCTTAAGAATAAGGTCAAATCTCCGACCTACAACTAGTCCTATTCCACACCCCCCTCCACACAGGTATATCTCCAATATCCCTGCATGTAGGTGCACGCTACCCGAAAATCATCGCCAGAAGACGATCCCACACATGGGGTACTCTCTCATAGTCATGTGTAAAACATGAAGTTGATCAAGCACCATTAAGCACTCCCCTAGACTGGCAGTGTATCCAGTCATGCTCTCACAGCTGAAAGTCCCTAGTTTGGTTTTGGCTAATTGATGAAACCTAGGACTAACCTTGTTTATCTAAAGTGGTTGATTTAGAGAAAGGTTGTCCATATGAAGAGCTTAATGCATATGAAGCATGACACGTGTCATGTGATCAAAGATGAAGATCAAGACGATGCTTGGCTCCATGGACCGGTGTTGAAGGTGAAGGGTTAGTTGAGGCTTAGAGTGAAAGGACCATGCGATGGTGAAGCTCGGGCAAGACTAGCCACCGATGGACCAATGCATGGTGAAGGGCAAGTGAAGTTGAGGTCGATGGATCGAGACGGTCACATGATGGTGTGAAGCGTTCATATCATTTGGAGGAACAAAATGGGCTCAAGGCAAAGGTATAACCGATAGGGCCATTTTGTTTTGCACTCAAGACACCATAGAGGGTGTGAGTGGTTTAGGATCAATAGCCGTACTATTAAGAGGGGAAGTCTTATCGGCTATTCGATGCACAGGTGCTACTAGGTGATTTCATGAAGTGCATTGCATGTAGAACCTAGTGAGCAAAGCCATTCCTTATATCTCGAGAGATAAACCAACCCTTGTGATCATGGAGTGATCGACAAGTGGAGGTTGGTGCATGAAGGCCTGGTCACTGGCACCGGACGCGGCCGGCGGGGCACGCCGGACGCGCGGCTTGCGCCAGACGTGGTCCAGTAGCCCTGCTGGCCGGCCGGGCCAGCGGACGCTGGCGCCGGACGCTCCCTCACGAGCGGCGGACGCAGGCTGCATGCGTCCGGCGCGCTCAGACTTGGCACGGGGGCCGGTAGGTGAACTGCGGCGGACGTGGCCGGCGATCGGGCGACGGACGGCGTACGGCTGGTGCTCAGCGTCCGGCGCAGTGCAATCGGCCGGCCCGAGGGGCAACGGCTATGTTTTGAGCTTGGGCTTATAAATAGCCCCTTGGCCGGCCATGGGAGGTAATCTTGGCTCTCCCAACTCATTCATTCATCCTTTTGAGCTGAAGAAACACTCTACCTCTCATCTCTCTTGCTTGTTGCTCATCCAAAGTGAGATTGAGAGATCACCTAGTGCATTGCATTGCTTGAGAGCATTCTAGTGGCACTTGTGGGTGATTTAGCTGGTGGATTTCTTGTTACTCTTGGAGAGTACCACTCCTAGCCGGCTTGGAGATTGTTGGAGGTGTTGGCAAGAGAAGGTGTTTGTTCTTGGCCACCTCTGGTTGATTTGTGAGAGGTTGAGCTCACCTCGTGGGGATCACGAAGAGCATCCTAGTGGAATCCGCGTGTCGTTGAGTACCTCGCTTGAGAGTGGGTCTTGGGGTGCCTTGCGGGGCGAGCCTTGAGGGGCTAGTGTGGGGGGTATAAATCCGGTATACCACCATAGACAGTTCCAGGGCTACTCGCCAAGACGACCCAGACCCGACAAGACCCGGCCCATTACCAACCAGGCTGGTGGGTCGGACTACAAGACGATGGCGTGGTTCGCAACCGACCAGGAGGTGGATCGCGCACAAGGATACTTGTCCCACAAGTATGCTTAGTCGGTTAGGTCAGATAGAGTCCTCCTAGGGCACGACTTGATGTAACCGACCACCTCATGTGTACCCTTGGCTGCTCGGCTATATAAAGCGGCCAAGGACCCCCCTAGAACACAGGCTATTCTCTGGCATCCTAGACCTAGAGAGCTTAGCGCTTCATTGTACTCGGATACTTGATCATACAGCATAACACGAGAAGCAGGACGTAGGGTATTACGCTTCCGAGCGGCCTGAACCTGGGTAAACCTGGTTGTCCTTGGTTTGTCTTGTTTCTCGAATGTCCAGATCGCGGATCTTAACATGCCCTTGCCGAAACTCACCGCCATGGGATACCCCATGGTGGACTGCCGGTTATCCGTAATCGACAGCTAGTGACTTGAGGGTCACACCGAGGAACCATCTAGGTGTTGGTCGACACAACCGGTGACATAGCTTGGCGGTGCCCAAGTGAACACCGGGTGAACAAAGCAATTGTGTTCATTTTTGTCTCCTGGTGATTGGTTGTCATCGATTGTGTGTTGCCGATTGTGATTGATTGCTCATTATCTTGGTGATTGGCAACCTCGACTCGATGCGTCGGTATAACAAGTCTCCTTCTCTCTTGCATTACTTTGATTACATTCTTACAAAGTAGAATTGCTTGTGTGGTTGGCCGCATACCACTTCTTGTGTAGACTAAAATCACGTGGGTTAGAATTGCTTGTGTGGTCAGTCGGGAACCACTCTTTGTGTAGACTAAATCCCGTGGGTAGAACTCTTGATCACTAGTGGTAGCTCTTGTGTGTACTAGTGATCACCTAGTAGAATTGTTTGGATAGGAGGCTTGCAACACCTACAGTGGCGCACTGTCGATTACGGATAACCGGCAGTCCACCACGGGGTATCCCACGGTGGTGAGTTTCGGCAAGGGCATGTTAAGATCCGCGATCTGGACGTTTGAGAAACAAGACAAACCAAGGACAACCAGGTTTGCCCAGGTTCAGGCCGCTCGGAAGCATAATACCCTATGTCCTGCTTCTCGTGTTATGCTGTATGATCAAGTGTCGGATTACAATGAAGCGCTGAGCTCTCTAGGTTAGGATGCCAGAGAATAGCCTGCGTTCTAGGGGGGTCCTTGGCCGCTTTATATAGCCGAGCAGCCAAGGGTACACGTAAGGTGGTCGGTTACATCAAGTCGTGCCCTAGGAGGACTCTATCTGATCTAACCGACTAATCATACTTGCGGGACAAGTATCCTTGTGCGCGATCCACCTCCTGATCGGTTGCAGACCACGCCATCGTCTTGTAGTTCGGCCCACCAGCCTAGTCGGTAATGGGCCGGATCTTGTCTGGTCTGGGCCGTCTTGCCGAGCAGCCCTAGAACTGCCTATGGTGGTATACCGGATTTATACCCGCCACAGCTAGTCCCCGAGCTCCATGTATCTTGAGGGAAGTCACCGTCTTGATCTGTGCCGAACAGTGTAGATGCAGACCACGTTGAGCGCCAGTAGTCGTGTGCCGAGCACGTAGTACCGACCACACGTAGTGCCGACCATGAGTAGTGCCGACCACGAGTAGTGCCAACTATGCAGTGCTGACCACTCATAGTGCCGACCACGTTCAGCCAAGCAAGTTTCCCGAGCAGTCTGTTCCGACCACTGTTGTGTTAAGCAGCTGTTGATCTTGTCGAAAGATGCATGGTGCTCAAAAAGAAAAAAGAAAATTTTCTTTTTAATTGTCCTGAGACGTGGGCCTACGTTGACACGTGATAGAAATGTCAGGGCAGTGCACAACGTTAGCCAGTGTTGACGGTCGTTAAGTGCCAATTTTTACCGTCAACTAAACATGAGAAAGGACTAAAATATGTTCACCAACTAGATATAGGGGTTATACTGACGGAATTCCACGAGTTTTGGTGAATGTCTATTTCGCGGGGTGTCACCGAAAATACCCAAGGAAGGCCCACATGTCGGGTTTACATAGAGATAATCGGGAACCGGTGAAAATTCATGTCTGGAAGGTTCGAGAAGGCTCGGACCAAACGGGAGCCCGAACGGGCTCGGTGGAGAGTCGGCCGACTCCCACCCTTGGTCGGCCGACTCATGACTGGACCAATCGCATCGGCCTCGCGGATCCCCGTTCCACCGCCTTTGAGGATGAATAATAATCGTCCGTTTAGGTCGGTTTGATCCGAGGGCCGTGGTGCATCCTAGAGGGCTATATAAGCGGGGCCCCGGCCTCCGGAGAGGGCATCCCTAAAACCCTAATTCATTATCTCCCGAGCGGGATCGAGTTGTAGAGGCGTCCCTTGAATGGATGACTTCTCTTCTCTAGAGAATTAGAGCTAGACACTCCAATGTAGTAGATTAGATCTAGATGAGAGTTAGGGAGAGCGGAGCTGCGCTCCGGTTCGGAGGAGTCTTCGGATATTGGGTATGTCTTTGTATCTATTCTTGTAAGACTTATGCTTTAATACATTTATCTCCTCTATTTACTTTATGCCTTCATATGTATGATTAGTATAGTTGTTATACCTTGGCATGGGATCTTCGCTCGTATTGAGTGCTCTAGTTATCTTAAGTGATTAGAGTAGTAATCGATAGTGTAGGCATGGTGTCTAGACTATAGGTTACCCGAGGTTGCGCCCAATCCCACGGATAGTTGTGGTAGCCCCGAGGTGACAGCTGTCGGCCTTCGTATTCCACCACGTTCGGGTTGGTGTTTCGTAGAGCTTTCGGCAGCCTTCTCCCAACTACTCTTTACCTAGTCTTCTTCGAGAGTTGGAAAGGACTCTTTGCTCCAAAGTGCTATTGTGTGATCGCTATATCTAACCATTCCCGTTATCCTAGAACCAAAGTATTAGAGAAGTAGTTAGGAACCTTGATCTCTCCGTTGTCCTCTCACTTTAACTAGCTACTCATTTATCATAGAATTCTCATGTGTGCTTTATTATTTATATTACCTTTTATATATATAAATCATTTACCCCCGCTTAGTCTAGTTGGTTTACTAAGTTAGTAGATACATGATGGTGAATTATCGGATTCTTTAACCCTTGCTTCCCTGTGGTAAAATATAAATAACGATACCTGGTTTACTCCCGGTAAAATGCTACAATGGTATGTTCTCAGGCGCTTGGGAATTCTTCTTATTTTAGTTGCACTTAGCAAATACCAACAAGCATTTTTGGCGCCGTTGTCGGGAAGCAATCGGAGTTAAGTTTTTGATAATGATCTTGATGTCTCGCTAGTTTAGTGTACCACTAGCTTTAGTAGGATTACCCCTTGTTCGGTAAGTGTGGAATAGACAGACAAAAGAAGCCGTTTTGACCTTCCGGCAAGTTTCCACAAGAAAAGAAGAGACATTGAAGAGCCCAGGGTCCCTCAACATTCAACATTCATCAACATTGGAACCCCGCCACCTCACAGTTTTGCGTATACATATATATTTTCTAACCATGTGTAGATTGGAGAAAAGGTCATCGTCACAAGAATCTCAAATCACCTCACAAGTGACGAACATAGACGCAAAGACCGCGCACAAATTTCATCATGTGAGTCATGGTAAGTATGATCAAGAAAAGGTGAGAAGTCTTGCTCATGGACTTCAAAATTTTGAGTAGTTATCTTTTCAATTCTTGCATCCCACCGCATGTTTACTTTTAAGATATTCATGCATCCACTCCACTTTTTGTTGTTTGCTCATACATTGCATGTTTAGTTTCTTTCATGCATTCATGTCGCTGTATCTAAAATCCTCACCATGATCATGCTCTTTCATCTCTCGTTTGAGTAGCTCTCTATAATGCTTTCATGCTACCTTTGTTTGCTATAGTATGTTTTGGTTTGGAAGTACTAGCTATACTTTTAGAGGCTTTTAAATTAAGCGTGGTGCTTAGGTTAAAATGTCTTCCTTAATTAAATTAGACATGGAGTCTAGTTTGGTTATTGAACTAAAATGTGCTTTAGTAGATATTGGTTATTTTGTTGGACTAACCCCCGTAGAAAACTCTCAAATCCAATTTGGGTAAGTCAAGAGATGAACACACTTCGCAGATGAAGCAAGGCATATGATGAATTCCAACAACTTCACACAAAAGACACAATTCATCCATCGTTCAAGGAAGAATTGAAAGAGCTTATGATCTCGCCTATTCGTGGATCGGCATCACCCGCGAATTTGCCACTTCAAGAATGGAACAAAGAGAAAGACAAGAGTACCACAAGAAGCATCAACATCTTGAACTCACTCAAAGAAGTGGATTAAGGCGACAAGCTATGAGCAACTCCGAAGACACCATCTTGCATGTCGGCAAAGCAAGGACAAGGATGGAATAGCATGCATCCTTGTGTCAACCAATCATCATCAAGGGTTGACTATCGCCCAAGCCCAAGAAGACCATGAACAACTACAAGATGATGTCCCTAAGCCATTGGAGATGAAGTATGCATACAAATAATAATGAAGCCTCTTCTTGATCATCAAGACAGATGGCGTGTCGTTAAACGCAACTCTTCGCCATGCTTTGCTAGAAACCATCAAGGAAGAACTCGAGTCTACATCTCCAATGAACATCAATTCATCAACCAAGACTCAAGAAATCAAGAATGGTTGACGAAAGAAGAACATGCAACTGTTGTACGCTCATCCCGGATTGACAAGTACAATCAAAAGCGAGAATGCAAAAGAGAGATCCTTGCTCAATGGACCTATAATCAAAAGTCCCTCTTAGACAAATGAAGGCTTAAGAACAGAGGACAAGCGGTGTCTAAGGACATAGAAGTACAACACACTCGAGGGACGACTCAACACTCATATTTGGTTTCACGTGGCGAGTAACAACAAGGTCAAGCTTGGGGAGGAAGGCCGATGACTCTTCAAACAATGATCCAGCAATGCTCTTCCTCTTTTCAAGCCCCGTCACTCGGCACGGCCGAGAAGAAACAATGAGTGGAGCACAAGGTCTAGGAAGGAAAAAGGAGTGCAATTAGAAGACAAGATGCTCATGAACAAGTCAAGGAGAGAGGTTAATCAAGCAAGACAAACTCCAAGAAGAAGTAAAGGACCACTAGAAGCATCTACTCTTCATCACAAGGTACTCCGGTGATAAAGACTGTTGGATAAGAAAAGAACATGGGTGACCCCTTTCCTAGAGTTACCATCTCAAGAGGTGCGAGTTCTCAAGGTCTCTACCTTTGGGATCAAATGATGCACTCAAGGAGTGAACATGACAAGAAGTCCTTCAGAGGACTTAAATCATTGAACCCTCGCCAAGGAGGTAACTTGGTATTTATCGGCATTTCCTTTCACGGATTGCATTTTCCTTTAAGAATATTTATTTTCACTACATGCATCTTAATTGCATCTTCGCTTTACTATCTTTGGACTAGAAAAAGAAAATAAAGATGTTGTGCATTTGCATCCGAAAAACTACTAAGCCCCATGTGAATAATCATTCATTGCGGTGGCATAAAAATAATTTTTTAGCATATCTATTTTTTCTGTCTCGCATTCCTTTATTATAAAAAAGATAAAAATATTTCTTGTGATCCCGTTAGAAGACATTTGAGTTAAGGCTGTTCTAGACAACCAAGGCTTAGAGGTTTTATCACTAACGCTTAATCGGTTCCACAAGCTTTGTTGTCTATTTGAGCTTCACAGAACATAAAGGATCAAGAAAAGCTAACGAGACGAAGGATGTCCAGTCTCTGTCGAAGTGCTGCCCTCAACAGCTTGAACGCCGTCTCCAAAGAACTATCCACGAAACTCCGGAAGACTAGAACTCCTTCACCGCACTGTCGGCAATATCCATGAGACTATGTCAACATCCAGCTTGGGGGAGAGCATCCCCGTGTATCAAGCTAAGTGTTCCAACTTGTCTATTTATTTATAGAGCTTGCTAAACAACTAAAAAAAGATGCATAACCTTAGAAACCCGTAAAAGATTTCCTTATTTATCTTTTCTACTTTTGGAGAGCTCTTATTAATGTGTCTTTAAGTAATCCCCGGAATAAACTCTACATGGAGATGATGAATAGTTGCTCTGCCGTAATTCCTTTCAAGTACCTAGTTTTCAACCTTGCACTCTCCCGAGTTTTAGACACAACTATTTAGATTTGAGATTTGCTCAACACGAAACTTGTGGGTAGTGAATGCTTGATCTAAGTCTAGGTAGTTGGTGGATATGATATGGGAAGGTTTTGAGCTCTTGTCCATCTTGTTCCTAGAGATACTAGAGTTCTGAGAATTTATCTTTGAAAATATTAAATTCCTGCATGGTGAGTTCCTTTATGATGAGAGTTTAAATTCCTACCACACCATATATTCATGCTTACTAGATCGGAAAACCCATCTATTTATATAGATCATTTTTGTAGGCATTGAGTGTAGTCTTTATAGGCATTGAGTGTGGTTATGCTGTGGACCCATAAGGAATCGATCATGCGGTTAAAGTCAATACTATGTGCTCTCCATCCATTGATCTATGCTACTTCTCCTCGAAGCACGCACCCATTTTATAAATACTACATTCATTACTGCTACTTGTCCCTAGAAGTACCACCTACATATAGATCCATATCCACCATATATTGTGCTATCTCTACCCGGAGATACGCACCTATGCTCCTACCCCGGGAGTACGCATTCCCCCACATATTGTGTTGTCTCTACCACGGAGATACGCACTTATGCTTGCTCCTACCCTGGGAGTACGCATCCATCCATTCTTCCACACATATATATATATGCCACTCATTTCGTTCCATTCGAAAATGTTCTACTCCTACACTGGGAGTGAACACTCAAAAATATTTATGGCCATCCTATCCTGGGAGTGAACATCTAGAGATAATCATCGCCGTTCCAATTGCCTACATAAAAGCTCCAAATCATTATCATTTCAAGTTATACACTCCCCGTTGCTAAAGTTTTGTTTTCAGAGGATTGGTTGCTATGTAAAAAAAGAAAAAAAAAAAAAAAAAAAGAGAAAAAAAAGAGAGAAAAGAGAGAGCAGCCAAGTCCTTCCTTTCAAGAAGTTTCAAAGTTTCCGAATAAAGGGAGTCATGTTATCCCCAAAGGAGCAAGTGTAGAAGTAGATGTTCACCAAGTGATCACCCCTCATAATCATTTCCTTATCATCATCATCTTATCATCCATCCCATTTCCTCATTCACATGCACATATGACTTTATTATTATTTTAGTTCCTTTGGATCCATGGTTTAACTGTGCAATATATGCAAGTGAGTTTGAGTGTCTCCCCACCTATGAGCTCCACATAAGCCTATTAGAAAGTAGGGTGAGAGAGAGAAGGCACTTTCCACTATGCCTTAGTTCCACAAATACCACATATTTTGAGAGAAGAGAGAAGGCATACACTACTCATGCCTTGGAGAGGATCCGAAATACCACAAATGAGAGATCCGAAAGGTTCATACAAGGAACTCGAGTTTTTATTTGAAAATCTTGCAAAAACTCCAGAATAATAGTTGATCAAAGAGCGAGAAACATAGCGCTTGACTTGACCGTTCGTCTTTCAACCGCTCAAGACCCAAGTGACGGTTACAAGCCCCATGGTGAAAGGTAATATGAGTAAGTTTTGAGTCGAATAGTTCACTCTAATCGGAGGAGAGTTCTTGTTTGAACACATGTGTACTTTTGAGGCGTGAAAGCATTGTAGCAACTCCTGATCCACACTGAGTTTATCTTTGCTCAGGGACGAGCAAAAGGAAAGCTTGGGGGAGTTGTTGACGGTCGTTAAGTGCCAATTTTTACCGTCAACTAAACATGAGAAAGGACTAAAATATGTTCACCAACTAGATATAGGGGTTATACTGACAGAATTCCACGAGTTTTGGTGAATGTCTTTTCTACGGGTGTCGGTGAAAATACCCAAGGAAGGCCCACATGTCGGGTTTACATAGAGATAATCGGGAACCGGTGAAAATTCTCATGTAACTGGAAGGTTCGAGAAGGCTCGGACCAAACGGGAGCCCGAACGGGCTCGGTGGAGAGTCGGCCGACTCCCACCCTTGGTCGGCCGACTCATGACTGGACCAATCGGCATCGGCCTCGCGGATCCCCGTTCCACCGCCTTTGAGGATGAATAATAATCGTCCGTTTAGGTCGGTTTGATCCGAGGGCTGTGGTGCATCCTAGAGGGCTATATAAGCGGGGCCCCCGGCCTCACGGAGAGGGCATCCCTAAAACCCTAATTCATTATCTCCCGGCGGGATCGAGTTGTAGAGGCGTCCCTTGAATGGATGACTTCTCTTCTCTAGAGAATTAGAGCTAGACACTCCAATGTAGTAGATTAGATCTAGATGAGAGTTAGGAGAGAGCGGAGCTGCGCTCCGGTTCGGAGGAGTCTTCGATATTGGGTATGTCTTTGTATCTATTCTTGTAAGACTTATGCTTTAATACATTTATCTCCTCTATTTACTTTATGCCTTCATATGTATGATTAGTATAGTTGTTATACCTTGGCATGGGATCTTCGCTCGTATTGAGTGCTCTAGTTATCTTAAGTGATTAGAGTAGTAATCGATAGTGTAGGCATGGTGTCTAGACTATAGGTTACCCGAGGTTGCGCCCAATCCCACGGATAGTTGTGGTAGCCCCGCAGGTGACGGCTACGTCGGGCCTTCGTATTCCACCACGTTCGGGTTGGTGTTTCGTAGAGCTTTCGGCAGCCTTCTCCCAACTACTCTTTACCCAGTCTTCTTCGAGAGTTGGAAAGGACCCGCTTTGCTCCAAAGTGCTATTGTGTGATCGCTATATCTAACCATTCCCGGTATCCTAGAACCAAAGTATTAGAGAAGTAGTTAGGAACCTTGATCTCTCCCGTTGTCCTCTCACTTTAACTAGCTACTCATTTATCATAGAATTCTCATGTGTGCTTTATTATTTATATTACCTTTTATATATATAAATCATTTACCCCTGCTTAGTCTAGTTGGTTTACTAAGTTAGTAGATACATGATGGTGAATTATCAGATTCTTTAACCCTTGCTTCCCTGTGGTAAAATATAAATAACGATACCTGGTTTACTCCCGATAAAATGCTACAATGGTATGTTCTGTGCGCTTGCGGAATTCTTCTTATTTTAGTTGCACTTAGCAAATACCAACAGCCAGGAAATAAAATCAACCAGAACTGTGCAGAAATAGTAGGCGCTAAGTCACCGCGAGGTGACGTGGGCCCACGTAGTCCCCAAGTTCGATGGAAGATAGTATATGTTCTATTGAACTTTTTTAAGAAAAAGTCCAAAGAAAATACCTACGGCCCTCTGCTTAGGAAACAAAAAAGGAAAAAATTCCAAGGACCAAGGACATAGGCGTGTTAAAAAAGGACTACCAGGGAGCTGGCTGGGCAGTCCCCGGGATAAAAAATGAGGCCCACGTGCAGCGCCAAGGGAACTGGGCCTAGAAAATAATTTACCGAAATAGAAAAAAATTTAATGGGCCGCGGCCCACTAGGGTAAAAAATGGTGCGGTCCACATGAGTCAGAGGGGGTCCAACCCTAGAAGTCAACCAGACGTCATCCCATTGGTATAAATAGCAGGCGCCATCGGGGGTAGACGGTTCCGCATTCATTTCCACTCGCTGCCAGTGCCTTCTCGAGCTCTCCGCATCCGCAGCGCTCTAGAGAAAACCGCCGCCGCCGCTGCCCATTTCGCCGCTAGATCCACGCCGCAGCAACCACCGGCGGGGGCAACCAACAAATCTGGTGCCTGCACTTGCGCCGGAACCACAGCGCCGCGTAGATCTAGCCACCACCGCTGCTCACCCCGTTAGGGTTTCACCACCACCACATCGACCCGCCGCCGGAGAAGATGGTGAAGAAGGTGACCAAGAAGGGCCCGAAGAGGGCGGAGCCGGCGAGGCACGGCCCGGAGTGGCACCAATCCACCTCCAACCGGGAATCGCTCTAGGCGCTGGCGGACAACGGATTCCTGCCGCCGCGCGAGATGGGCATCTAGAGGGAGCCGCGCGGCGAAGACGAGCCACGGCCAAGGCCTGGTGAGTTCGTAGTTTTTGAGGATTTTGTGCATCGCGGGTTGGGGCAACCAGTGAACTGGTTCCTCAGGGACCTTTGCATATGGTGGAGTATCTCCATATGCAACCTGGACCCCAACACCATCCTCACCATGTCCATTTTCATCGCATATTGCGAAATGTTCTTGGGCATCCCCCCACTTCAATCTGTTCTGCCATTTCTTCGTGCTGCAGAAGAAGGGGGTGGAGACCGGGGGGTCCCAAGTGGCCGTGGGATGCTACATCCGGCTCCGGGATAATATGGCCGCGTCGTGGCTAGGGAGCAAGTTCAATTCTGCACCCAAAGGCTAGAACAAGCACTGGTTCTACATGAGCCAGGATGTTACAGTGGGTAGGCAGGTGCCCTGCGACGTCCACCAGATCCCGGAAGCCAACCCCAGGTGGTCGGAGCCGCCTCCTGTCGGCGATAGCTAGTTCGAGGAGCTGCTGGGCATGATTGACAACCAGAAGGTGAACGGTGCACTTGTCGCTGGCATGTGGCTGGAACGCCATGTACAACCCTGCAAGGAGAGGATCAACCCGCTATGGCTGTACAGCGGTTTGGAGGATCCGGCGAGGGAGACGAAGGTGAGGGCCGATGAGGGATGGGCGCATCACATGCTCTCGGTCCTGTTTGAGAGGTATAACTCGGATACCTCTCTGCCGACCACCAAGCAGATCCCCTTCTGTCTCAGCCACCCCGCACCAGAGGTATTGTGCCAAAAATTGTAGTTTTTTGAGCAATTGTCATAGTATTCTCGATCAGTAGTATAATGCCGATCACTGTAACTGTTGTGCGTACAGGGGCGGAGTGAACAATACTTTTCAGCTGTTCCTGCGGAAGAATGGCCAGAGGGCGATGCCCTTCATGGTCAGCGGCGTCCAGAGAGGACTGCCGACCAGAGCGAGGTCGAGGACCTGAGCTCTGATGATGATGATGAGGAAGTGGTGGGAACAACCACCAGGGGGCAACAGCGCGCGGTGGAGAAGTGCGCGGCAGCCGCTGAGGCCCCCAAGGACAAGAAGGAGCTGGCCGGCCTTGGCACCGGGGGTAAATTGAACCTCGGCAAGGATGCTGGTGCTAAGGGCGGCAGTAAGAGGACGGCCCCCGACAGCCCCACGTCGTCGGACTCCGACGACGCGATGACAATTGCAGAGCGGCGGCGGAAACGCCAAGCGCGCGCCGATGACGAGGGTGGCAGCTCGAAGCCGCCCCAGCCAGTACTGCGGCAGTCGCCGAGGCAAGCCAAGTCGGCCGCCGCCGCGCCAAAGCCGATGCCTGCCGCGGCCCCATTGACACCGGCAGCCCAGGCGACTGCCATGCAAGGCACTGAGCAGTCCCCAGTTGGGCCGCGGGCCGCGCCCCGATCAGTCCCCAGGCCAGGGGCGGGGTCAGGAAGCGGGGCGCCAAGAAGCGGCGGCGTGCCCAAGTTCAAGGGCGGGTTTTGCCGGTAAGTAACTGTGTACTTGTGATCCCAACCATTTACTTTGGACATTTGAGTGTAAAATGTTCGATGTCAATATACTCCTGTGTAGTCAACCCGGAGCTAGGACCACCCAGAGCTCAACGGGGACGGCGGCCACGCCACCGGCAGCGGCGACAGCGTCAGGCGCGGGGCCCCAGCAGGGCGAGGCGGATGCCACCAGTGCTCCACCACATGTGGAGGAGCCACGGGCGGAGGAGCGCGCGGAGCAGAAGGCGGCTCCGTCACCAGAGCCTGCTCGTCGCCCTGCTGAGCCATGGCCGGAGCCGACTGCAAGGGCCACGCCAGGGCCAACAAGGTAGGCCGCGCCAGGGTCGTCGGCCACTCAGGAGCCCGAGCCGACTCGTCAACCGAGGGCAAAAGCACCAGCACCCACTCCTCCATCCTCTCCTGTGGAAGAAATCCACAGAGATCCTTAGGCGCCACGCGTCGAATTTCCCCCGCCTCGCGTCATGATTTCGAGGCTGGTGGGGAAGAGGTGGTCCTCATATGATGAGGCGCCTGAGGTCGTGATGGAGGAGGGCATTAGGGAGGCCCTGGACTTGCTGGCCTCCCAGATCCAGGTATGTGAGGTTCATTGCTGTGAGGAGTACGCTTTCTCGAATATATCTTAATTGCCATCATCTTGTTGTATAGACCCTGCAAACCACCAATGCGCAGCGTGCACGGACCATAGAACGGTTCGCGCCTATTGACGAGGAATGCAGGACCCTCTGGGAGGAGAAGGCCAACATGGAGGCGCAGGCACGGGTCTATGAAACCCGGCTGGCCGAGAAGGAGGCGGCCCTGGTGGAGCTGGAGCAGCAGGTGATCGAGCTCACCGAAGGCCGAGCAGGTATGTTACCGCGATCTCCTTATTTCCCGGGTGGAAGGTTGTTGCCATGAAGATGACATAAATTCTGCCTCTGCACTAGGG
Organism: Themeda triandra; assembly: GCA_018135685.1. Classification (NCBI taxonomy): domain Eukaryota; kingdom Viridiplantae; phylum Streptophyta; class Magnoliopsida; order Poales; family Poaceae; genus Themeda; species Themeda triandra. Next base: position 278,119 of record JAENPR010000725.1, on the reverse strand, counting down.
CTGGAGGAGAAGGCTGCCGCCCTGGAGCGGGAAAAAACTGCTATGGCAAAGCAACTGGAGGCCACCCAGGAGCAGGCCAAGGCGGACGCTGCACAGATCACGGAGCTGATCGGTAAGTTGTACAACTTAGATCGATTATGTGGGTTGCCTGCCAAGCACTGGATCGAACAGTACATGCTGATTGTTTGTTTGTAACAGAGACGTGGGACCGCCGCCTGACCTAGTTCCAGTGTCTGCGGGACACCTGCGCCTACCTCCAGAAGAAGGTCGACCGGATGACCGAACACATCAAGCCGGTTCTTCGCGCCGTCTTCCGGAGGAGGTGCACCCGGCGGACCCGACTGGCGAGGCTGCACTTGTTGCGGACCAGTGCCAGAGGCTGTGGCCGGCGCTGCAGGACCTCGTCGCGCGGGCTGCCACCTATGCGGTGTCCACGGCGTTGGCGGTGGTCCGCTCAAGGGTGGCGGCGGCTGATCCAGCCACCGTCGCGCTTGGGATCGCGCCGGAACTCAGCGACGCCGCTGCTGAGGAGCTCCGCACCACCTTCATCCCTGTGGCAGAGCAGCTGGTCGGCGACCTGACGCTGATTGAGGACCCTACGGAAGAAGATGGTGGTCAGTAGGGCCGTTTGTTTTAAACTTGTTATTTAAAACTTGTATATAAGTGGTGCTGAGCACGGGGTGCTCGAAACAAAACTTTTATGGCCGTGTTTAGTGTGCAGACTGGTAGGCATACTTAAGCGGGCGATAAGTATTTTGCCGTTTTTATAACTTGTCGTTAGGCATAACTTCGATGCGTAACGTTTTTAGAAAAATCATGTCGACAAATAAGTTTTGCGCCCACTCTCGAAGCGATTAGCTCTGTCAAGGTGACAAAGGGACGCACTAGTGAACAGCGCGGTACGCCGGGATCACTAGGTACGATCCTAAGTACCTATTAGAGGGTGCCTGCCGGATCTCCTAGTGCTGTGTAGCGCGGAGCTATAGCACATCGACAGAGGACCGAGACGCAGGACCTTTTCGAATCGTTCTCGGCAAGCGAAACGCAAAGTTTAGATGTGACTTATGCAGGGCGCATGTATGCAAGGTGGTGCGAAATTTCAGAGGAAGAAATTGCAACAGGACGAAAGAGAGACAACAAAAGAGGAAAATTTGTTAATAGAGGAAAAAGTACAAGGTACATATCTTTATGGGTAAAAGCGTATGAGCATCTCTATGTGCCATGAGTTTGGCTCTTCGACTCCGTCTAGTGTCTCCAACCGGTACGATGTCGGGCGTGTCACAGCCTTGACTCTATACGGTCCTTCCCACCTTGGTGATAGCTTGTGGAGGCCATCCGTGTTCTAGATACGACGGAGCACGAGGTCGCCGACCACGAACAGACGTCCTCGGACGTTACGATTATAGTAGCGTCGTACCGTGGCTAAGTACTTCTCAATCCGAGCACATGACTCAAGGACCTGTTCTTCTTTAGCAATTATGTCCACCTCTCTAGCTTCGTCGGAGGTGGTGTCATCGTGGTAGGCTACCCGTGGGGATTGGAAAGCGACCTCGGCTGGTATGACAGCCTCTGAGCCGTACACCATAAAGTATGGTGAGACTCCTGTATTGTGACTGGTCTGAGTACGCAGTCCCCAGACCACTGCAGATAACTCCTTGAGCCATCGACCAGGTTTATGCTTGGTGTCAACCTGGAAGACTCGTTTCTTAAGTGCGTCGAGGATCATCCCGTTAGCACGTTTGTTGGCGGTCCTTATCGACACATTTTAACCGCCAACTTAAGATAGAAAAGGGAGAATTACATGTTCTTACACGCATATACTTGTGCTATTAACCGAATTCCACTTGTACCTGGAGTTTAGCAACGATTACAGGAAATGCACCAAGTACAGGGGATTTTACACAGAAAAGGCGCTTTCCGGCAAAGCGTAAAAGAGGCACAAGGAGGAGACAGGCCCATCCAGAGCCAAAATCATCCAAAACGCCACACCACCTTGACACACCTGACAGGATGGCCCCACCAACCAAAGTCGGTTGGGGGGAGGCTTCACCCTGGCGCGGCCGTGCCAGGGGCGCGCTGGCGCCTCCCCAGCTTGACAGGTGGGGCAGCTTCCTGGAGGCGGTACATTAATGACAGAGGAGGGCGGTGCGCTGGTGTTCTTGCCATGTATGGCTCCAAACCGACCTGCTCAACATATAAAAGGGGAAATCCAAGCATTTCCAACACACACATTCATTTGAGCCATTCTCCTCTACTCTTGTTCTCTAGCCTAGTCTAGGAGCTTAGGAGCTAGGTTGAGCTATCAAGGAGGGCTTGTCTCCTAGGAAGAGGATCATCACTTGGTAATATACTATGGAGTGTTCTTCCTACTTCAAGTTCTTATTCATATTATGTAGCCTTGTTCTTGAACTAGAGTATAGTTGCGTTCTTGCTAAACCTGATTCATATGAACTAGACCAAAGTTCTTATGATCATTTCTTAGCATGTTCTTCGTTGTTCTTCATCGTTCATATGATTTATAGGAGTAGAGATCTTAATGAGAATGGGGTAACGGTTCGTTGTTCCTTCGGGTTTGCCTACGTTCTAGCTCGTCCATCCGTAGGGTGGGAGTCCGTGGGGATGTAGGTAGTTCTCAAATATGCAGGCGTGGTCTCCGGATACGAGAGAGCCTTCGGATATGACGGCATGCCATGGTTGAGGGGTAGGCGGCAGGTGGTGACAGCCCTGTCCGTCCCTTGTAATCCCCCACGTCCGTATGTCGTGTAGGAGTTCGTAAATGCCTCTATCTGCTGGCCGACCAGCTGTGGGGGTCTCCCTGTTATCTTAGGCTCTGATCTTTCTCTAACCCTGTAGACTATATTACTTAGCTGTTCATGACATTGCTACAATTGACCTACCTGCTCCGCTTAGGTTTATTCTTTATTTGTTCATTCATTTATTCTTTCTTTTATTCTTTATCCTTGAGTTTGGCCAAATGTGTGTCCACTATCTTGCAAAAAACCATTTATACTTACCCCTGTATAGCACTAGAGTCTCATTTCGATGACATGAAGTCAATCATCCATATCCATGTTTAGACACATCTACACCATGCCTTCCTACGGGAAATATAAATAATGATACCCTGAGAATACTCCCCGGGTGAAATGCTACAATGATAGATCCGTTCGCTTGTGGATAATTATATCTTTAGAACATGACTATCAACCCTGGCGTTTCTTGGCGTGACCACTGGGATGTAACAATTCTAGTGATTGCGTTAAGAAATGCCAACAAGCATTTCTGGCACCGTTGCTGGGGAAGGCATTGGTTGAAAAGAATCTAGCATCAACATGGATATGAATTGACTTCATTAGAAATGGACCTAGTCTATGCAGGCTAACTTTCATGTTTTTGTTGTTGTGGATGAAAACTGGATAGTGCAGGACTGGTTCATTTGCCAGAATCGTTATAGAATTCAGAGGCAGCTCCGCTGACAATTGAACCAGTACCACCCACACCATCAAAGACGGCCCAGAAGTCAATCCGCGAGTTCTCAGCTCCCGCTATCGCTCATGTGCCCACGGGGCCCATTGTCGACGCAGCGGAGAAGAACTTTGAGCTCAGGACTGGACTCATCACGATGGTGCAGTCAAGTCCATTCGCTGGACTACCCAATGAGGATGCAAATGCTCATTTGCAGCGCTTCATGGAGCTTTGTGACACAGTGATCATCAAGGACGTATCTGCTGATGTGATCAGGCTCCGTCTGTTTCCCTTCTCCCTCTCAGGGAAGGCGAAACAGTGGTTCTACAAAGATAGAGAAGCGGTGAGCACATGGAACAAGTGTTCCACAGCATTCCTCGCCAAATTCTTCCCCATGCGCAAAACAAATGCCCTGAGAGGAAGAATTACCAACTTCCAGCAAACACAAAGACGAACCCATCCCCGAAGCATGGGAGAGGCTTCAAGATTATATTCAAGATTGTCCTCATCATGGGATGGAGAACTGGCTGGTGCTCCAGAATTTCTACAATGGGTTAACACCCATGTCAAAAGGGCACCTTGATGCCGCTGCTGGAGGAGCATTCCTATCGCTTACAGTTGACAAAGCTACGGCTTTGATCAACAAAATGGTGGAAAACCAAGCTTGGGGGGAAGATAGGACCCCAACCAAGCAACAAAAAGGCATGCACACAGTCAAGGAGACTGACATGCTTGCCGCTAAAATGGAGCTACTCCTCAAGAAGATGGAGGAGCGTGCTACAGCTAGCACGCCCGACTCCGTCAAAACCATGGACTCTCGCATGACTTGCGAAGTCTGTGGTAATGTTGGCCATTGAGGAAGTGACTGTCCTGAAACCCGTGAAGAAGCAGCATATATCAATAAGGGGTTCCGCCAACAACAAGGAGGAAATAGTAGCTACTCACGACCACCATTCCAAGGTAATTCGAATTATAACTCCAATTATAATTCGAATCAACCTTCATTCAAAGATCTAGTCCTTGGGCAAGCCAAGATCAATGAAAATTTGACCAAAAAGATGCTCGACAATGACAAAATTCTTGGAAGCATCAATGATAAGATAGAAGGCTTATCTTCTCTTTGTTAGAGATCACCGGGCTTCAACAAGATGATAGAAACTCGTTAGCCCGATAGCCGCATCTCTCCCAAACAATAGTGGCTCTGTAGGAATACCCGGGCGGCCCGAGATCTCACTAGAAACAGTTAACATGATCTCGACATGGCTTGGTAAGCCGTGTCCCAGTTGGGGCTCTGTCTTGGAAAAGAAGGGGGACCCTGGCCGCCCAACTATCACCATCGCAATAGGCCCACATATCATTGATAATGCCTATTGCGACCTCGGAGCCAGTGTGAATATGATGTCCAAAGCGACATATGAAAAACTGTTGAGAGGACCTCTGTCCCCTCCAGCATTCATGATGCAAATGGCAGATCGGACTATCACACTGTTGGCATTTCTTAACGCAATCACTAGAATTGTTACATCCCAGTGGTCACGCCAAGAAACGCCAGGGTTGATAGTCGTGTTCTAAAGATATAATTATCCGCAAGCGCACGGATCTATCATTGTAGCATTTCACCCGGGGAGTATTCTCAGGGTATCGTTATTTATATTTCCCGTAGGAAGGCATGGTGTAGATGTGTCTAAACATGGATATGGATGATTGACTTCATGTCATTGAAATGAGACTCTAAGTACTATACAGGGGTAAGTATAAATGGTTTTGCGAGATAATGGACACACATTTGGCCAAACTCAAGGATAAAGAATAAAAGAAAGAATAAACGAATGAACGAATAAAGAATAAACCTAAGCGGAGCAGGTAGGTCAATTGTAGCTATGTCCTGAATAGCTAAGTCATATAGTCTACAGGGTTAGAGAAAGATCAGAGCCTAAGATAACAGGGAGACCCACGCAGCTGGCGACCAGCCGATAGAGGCATTTACGAACTCCTACACGACATACGGACGTGGGGGATTACAAAGGACGGACAGGGCTATCACCACCTGCCGCCTACCCCTCAACCGTGGCATGCCGTCATATCCGAAGGCTCTCTCGTATCCGGACACCACGCCCGCATATTTGAGAACTACCTACATCCCCCGCGGACTCCCACCCTGCGGATGGACGAGCTAGAACGTAGGCAAACCCGAAGGAACAACGAACCGTTACCCCATTCTCATCAAGATCTCTACTCCTATAAATTATATGAACGATGAAGAACAACGAAGAACATGCTAAGAACTGATCATAAGAACTTTGGTCTAGTTCATATGAATCAGGTTTAGCAACAACGCAACTATACTCTAGTTCAAGAACAAGGCTACATAATATGAATAAGAACTTGAAGTAGGAAGAACACTCCATAGTATATTACCAAGTGATGAACTTCTTGCTAGGAGACAAGCCCTCCTTGATAGCTCAACCTAGCTCCTAAGCTACTAGACTAGGCTAGAGAACAAGAGTAGAGGAGAATGGCTCAAATGAATGTGTGTGTGAGAAATGCTTGGATTTCCCCTTTTATATGTGGAGCAGGTCGGTTTGGAGCCATACATGGAAGGAACACCAGTGCACCGCCCTCCTTTGCATTTAATGTACCGCCTCCAGGAAGCTTCCCTACCTGTCAGGCTAGGGGGGCGCGAGCGCGCCCCTGGCGCGGCCGCGCCAGGGTAGAGACTCCCCCCAACCGACTTCGGCTGGTGGGGCCTTCCTGTCAGGTGTGACGAGGTGGTGTGGTGTTTTGGCCCATTTCGATCCTGGATGGGCTTGTCTCCTCCTTGTGCCTCTTTTACGCTTTGCCGGAAAGCGCCTTTTCTGTGTAAAATCCCCTATACTTGGTGCATTTCCTGTAAACATTGCTAAACTCCAGGTAGAAGTGGAATTTGGTTAATAGCACAAGTATATGCGTGTAAGAACATGTAATTCTCCCTTTTCTATCTTAAGTTGGCGGTTAAAATGTGTCAATAAGGACCGCCAACAAGACCCCCCAAGCTTACCCTTTGCTCGTCCCGAGCAAAGCTGGGCTTTTTGGGTTGTTGATCAGGAGCTGCTTCTATGCCGATCGTATTTCTAATATACCATAGTTATACGCATGTTCTCCACTGAATTTGAATAATCTGGCATTTCTATCCACCCTTTTATTATCTCGCTCTAATGGGGCTTTTTGGCTCCCAAGTCTTGGGCGATTGCAAGGTAGAACAGCACCACAGCCTGTGCTTATCTTTTGTCCAAAGCTTGACCATTCTTTCGGAGGTTTAAGAATTTTATAAAATGAAATCCCAAGTTCCTCGAATGATTCTCTCGATCACTCAAATGTGTATAGCAGCCTCACCAAAGGCATTTTGAGAATTTGCCTTCTACCTACCACTACAAAGCTGAGAGTGGAGTTTTGGGTAGGTATGTGAGTGGGCATACTTGTATCACATGTATTGTAAGGTCAAGGATCGAACCTTACGGAGATTAAGCCATACACCTTGATTGAGATTGTGCAAGTGTGTGGAATGGAAGAAATGGTTCCTAACTTTTGGATATTTTTGTGTACTCCATGCATTGTGTCTCTCTTTTATTTTGAGTGATGATGATAAAGGAAGAGTATGGGCTATGAATAGAACAACCTTTTTCTTTTCTTTTTCTTCTTCTCTCTTTTTCTTTTTTTTTTAAACGGGGATCTAAAGATTTTCCCGTTGATTTATTGCACTATCCTATCCTTCTTTCTTTCCCTTGCTTTTTTTTCGAATGAATGAATAGCCCATCTCTGACGAATGATTAATAAAAATGGAGAGAGACGTTATGATGAAAATGCAAGGAGTACTTTTTGGTGGCTAAAGAATGCGCGATCCTCAGGATAAGCATCGGCATTTTTATTTGGTGGAAAGATGGTGCGCAGCTCTCAGTGTAAGAGTTGGCGGATGGAAAGGGGTGCATGTTGTGCACGACTCTCAGTGTAAGAGTCGGCATTTTATTTGGTGGGTGCAAGTGAAATCTCAATCGTGGGTGTAAGGTCATAATCTCGCGTCGGTACCTGATCCGACCGAACTCAATGTACGAACAAGCAGCGTATGAGGGTTTATACTACAGGCAAATCATATGGCTCTGGTGGGTATTTCATAATCATTGAGGAACTTTTTGTTTTTGATTATTTTGCAAATGAAAACTCCGGAAGTCAAGTCGTACTCTAGAGCAAAGTCATAGCGGTGGCTATAGTACTATATCATACCCAGCAATAACTTAGACAAGAAAACACAAGTGCTCCCACTAAAAAGCAAGTTTTCAGGATGAGACATTTTTAGCCGATAAACCCAAATCTAGAGAAAACAATGTTTATAACTAGGGTACAAAGAAACAAGAGACAGAGCAACCTCATCATTTCAACAAGGGTGAACTACACATTTTTACAGCACATACTAAGATGCACAGGAATAAAAATATTTTTGGGTTTTTTTTATGCATGAGAACAGGAATTTAAACATGCTAAAGAGAAAATAAAAATTACTAAAAAGTAAATATGCAATGCAAGATACCTTTGGGGGTCCTCCCCCAAGCTTGTGTGAAGCTCACTGTCCAGGGTGATATCCCATGAACCTCCAGAACTCCTCATGTTGAGCCTGGTCTTGCTGCATCTGTGCACTCAAGCCGTCCCACCTCTAGTCCATGTGTGCCTGCCACTCGTGGGTCTCCTGCACAAATGAGGTGAGAGAGTGCTGTATTTCACCTGTTTGAATCTGCAGCTCTCCGATGCGGGTGCCGAGGGCCTCTATCTCGAGGTTGTGTCATGGCTGGACGGGTGGTGGGATATCCTCGTACTGCTGCCTGTGGCGCTCCCACCCGTCCATGCCTACCTCGGCCCACGCCTCTGTGGTCGGTGCAGGAGGCACAAACTAGTCCCAGCTCCCGCTGCCCTGTGGAGCATACCCCATGTAATCCTGGTAAGGGGTCCATTGTTGCTCAGGCTGCGAGGAACTGGGGCCTGCTTCGTCCCCTGCCCTGCCTCGTCGTGTCCTGCTGGTAAGTTCTTCCCTGTGAATATCTTCAGCAGTCTTAAGCACAAAGGTTAGTGACTGGCAATTACACAAATAGTAATCCGGGTTAGGTAACCGGATCCTATTTTCGTAGCCAGGGAAAAAGAAATAGAGCTCATCCTTTGTGCTGTGGGTGGTCAACGTGTGCCCTTGGAGCAAGGTGGTCAAGTCGCAAATGGGTCGAGGAATAGGAATGTACTCAATAACCTCACCCTCTAAAATACCCATCGAATTGGCAACACGAGTGACAAGAGAGGTGCACAAGACCGGGTACTTGTTGCGAACTATGTCTTGCCAATGACGAACGATCTCCCTTACGGGTGATACCTTGATTTTCTTGACAATGGCATAGAGCAACTTAAGTTCGGCCATGCGCACCCATCTAACCACACTAGTGGGGAAGAAGACCATGGACATCCAACGATGCATAAATCTCAAGGTAGGATGATGGATTTGGGTGTTCTGGGGTTTGAAAGATCAAAACTCAATCCTCCCAGAAATCTCTTCCCAAAACTTGTTTCGATCGAAACCGATGGTGGCGAAATCAAGATCGAGGAAGCATCTTCGGTTAAAACCCAAATGAACACTGAGCTCTTTCCAAGTAAGCTCGTGCTCCTCGTTGAACAAGCGAAAAATCACACCATCGTCGGTTTCTAGCAAAGTGCTTAGGAACTGTATGGTTAGGAGGCGTGAACCTTCTTCCTCGATCGGTTCAACATCCTCCCAACCAACAGACCTCCACACAAGATTGAATTCATCATCCATACCTATGCGGTGGAGGAGGTTGGAGTCATAGACTTGCGTGTGGAGGAAGAGACGATCCTTAAGGTGGAAGTAGGCTTGCATCTCCCGACCCTCTTCCAGGTCGAGGTACAGCTTGTCCTCCTCGTCCATGACTTGCTCTTGTGGCGCTTCCGGCGCCACCTCTTCCTCGCCGGCTCCTTCAACCTCCTCGGGTTGTTGTTCTTCCACGGGGGCTTTGGGAGCTTGAGAGCTCGACTCGCCGAGGCGACGCTTGGAGCGTCTCCTAAGCAAGCTCCTGATTCCTGCCATGGCTTACAAGTAGAGAGAGCTTCTTGGGTGTGAAGGGTTAGTAGAGAATGAACTTCTACACCCAAGAGTGCTTTTGCTACTTGCTCTCAAAATATGTTGGAAAATATTGCTTGAAGAATGAAGTGGAGAAGTGAGAGGAGTGAAAGTGTGAGAGTGTGAGAGGGGTGGAGCTCCACCGCCGGCTCCTCTCCTATTTATAGGCCAAGCACCGGCCAAGGGGGGAGGGAGCAATGGCTCCTAGCCGTTGGAGCCCTAGCCGGGTGGCAGAGCTGCCTCGGCTGGCGCGGCCGCGCCCTCGGCGCGCGCGCGCCAGGCCGGGCCCGCCTGCCACCGCCCTTTGGCTGGTAGTTCCCAACGGCCATTTCAAAAATGTGGCCGTTGGGGGTTGGTTTCCTGGCCCAAAATTTCCCCAAATTTCGAATTTTCCAACAAATTTTGATAAAAACATTTTTTTTAAAAAAAATATTTTAAAAATAATTTTTAATAACAGAAAAAATTTTTCCTTCTAACTAACTAATTTTCAGAATTTTTGGGACAAAAAGTTTTGAAAATAAAAATTATTTTATTTGCTCACAAAAAGGTGAGTGCAAAGAAAATACCTTTATAAAATAAAAATTTTGTAAATAAAGAAAGATTTTTTTTTAGATAGCGCGGTTTACCCGACGGCCAGGGCTCACCAATTTAAAGTCCGTTGAGCGGGACTTTCTCCCTCATCAATTTCTGTTTGATGATTCACCTGGCCCGGGAGAATTGGGTCCAGATTTCTTCGCCTTGGGTTGCCGCTTCTTTGGCGGGTTCTTCTTTGCTTCTGCCGGTTTAGGGTAGCCATTAAATCGAAGGTTGATCACCTTCGCGTTGAAATGGAAGCTGGCTATTCCCTTCCCAACGTATATTGCTGCCTTGGTAGTATAGAGGAATGGTCGCCCAAGGATGAGTGGTCCCTCGTCTGTGTCTCCGGTGTTTAGGACAACGAAGTCCACTGGAACGTACTCATCCTAGATCCTGATCAGGATATCCTTTACTATCCCCTCGGGCCGTGTGATAGTCCGGTCTGCCATTTGCATCATAAATGCTGGAGGGGACAGAGGTCCTCCCAATAATTTTTCATATGTCGCTTTGGACATCATGTTCACACTGGCTCCGAGGTCGCAATAGGCATTATCAATGACATGTGGGCCTATTGCGATGGTGATAGTCGGGCGGCCAGGGTCTCCCTTCTTTTCCAAGACAGAGCCCCCACTGGGACACGGCTTACCAGGCCATGTCGAGATCATGTTAACTGTTTCTAGTGAGATCTCAGGCTGCCCGGGTATTCCTCCTGAGCCACTATTACTTAGGAGAGATGCAGCTATCTGGGCTAACTGTGTTTCTATCATTTTGTTGAAGCCCAGCTGATCTCTAACAGCAGAAGATAAGCCTTCTATCTTATTATTGATGCTTCCAAGAATTTTGTCATTGTCGAGCATCATTTTGGTCAGATTTTCTTTGATCTTGGCTTGCCCAAGGACTAGATCTTTGAATGAAAGCTGATTCGAATTATAATTGGAGTTATAATTCGAATTACCTTGGAATGGTGGTCGTGAATAGCCACTGTTTCCTCCTTGTTGTTGGCGGAACCCGTTGTTGATATATGCTGCTTCTTCACGGGTTTCAGGACAGTCACCTCCTGAATGGCCAACATTACCGCAGACTTCGCAAGTCATGCGAGAGTCCATGGTTTTGACGGAGTCAGGCGTGCTTGCTAGAGCACACTCCTCCATCTTCTTGAGGAGTAGCTCTATTTTAGCGGCAAGCATATCAGTCTCCTTGACTGTGTGCATGCCTTTTTGTTGCTTGGTTGGGGTCCTATCTTCCCCCCAAGCTTGGTTTTCCACCATTTTGTTGATCAAAGCCGTAGCTTTGTCAACTGTTAGTGATAGGAATGCTCCTCCAGCAGCGGCATCAAGGTGCCCTTTTGACATGGGTGTTAACCCATTGTAGAAATTCTGGAGCACCAGCCAGTTTTCCATCCCATGATGAGGACAATCTTGAATATAATCTTGAAGCCTCTCCCATGCTTCGGGGATGGGTTCTTCCGAGTTTGCTTTGGAAGTTGGTAATTCTTCCTCACGAGGGCATTTGTTTTGCCCATGGGGAAGAATTTGGCGAGGAATGCCGTGGAACACTTGTTCCACGTGCTCACTGCTTCTCTGTCCTTGTAAAACCACTGTTTCGCCTTCCTTGAGAGGGAGAAGGGAAACAGACGGAGCCTGATCACATCAGCAGATACGTCCTTGATGATGACTGTGTCACAAAGCTCCATAAAGCGCTGCAAATGAGCATTTGCATCCTCATTGGGTAGTCCAGCGAATGGACTTGACTGCACCATCGTGATGAGTCCAGTCCTGAGCTCAAAGTTCTTCTCCGCTGCGTCGACAATGGGCCCCGTGGGCACATGTTGACACTAGATACGCACACGAAAGAATCAAAGAGAAATAATCCGCAAGCGCACGAATATCGGTGAGCACTTCACCCGGGAGATAAGTCCTGAGTATCGTATTTGTTTTTATCCGCTAAGAGAAAACGTGCAATAGACTAACCCAATCTTTACTTCTACCCCTGGGCTGCTAGTCAAGTGAGAATTAAGCGATATAGAGAGAACTCCTTCGTCGTCTTCTTAACCTATGGCAAGCTTTGAGACTACCGTTCTAAGGGGGTACCGAGGAAAAGACACCGCAAAGGATGCTAAACCGGGCACAAAGGACCTACCTTACCTACCAACGGGAAGTGGATTACAAAGGTAATAAAGGGATTGTCACTTCCCTCACTACTACCACGGTTTCGGCCAAATAGGGAGCATCTACAAGTGAACATAGCCTAAGCACCACGCTTATGCTAAAGAACAATTACTCTATTCCCAACGCGAAGCGAATAAAGTAAACTTGTAAACCAAAGAACAATAATAACAACGAACTTACTAGTATTAGAAGTTGAATTGCCGAATGATTACGAAACCAAGCCTCGGGTTAGGAGACTTGATCCCACAGTACACTTGGAGAGGAGACACCAACAGGCCAGGCTTCCTCCAAATCTACCTCCACTCTATACTCTCTCAATCTCTCTTGATACTAATACCCTATAGAGATAGATCCATTCGAGGACCCTTCTCTATCTAACTCTCTCTCTCTAGATTGAAGTCTTGAATGAATAGGGGAATGAATTAGGGTTTCACCTAGGGGGCCGGGGGCTCGCTTATATAGCCCCTAGGATTAACCACAGCCCTCGGATCAAACCGACCTAAATGGACGATAATTATTGATCTTCAAAGTCGGTGGAGGCGGGATCCGCGAGACTCCACCCGATTGGTGGAGCGGGAGTCGGCCGACTCCCCCCGGTCGGCCGACCCTGGCCAGTGCCAGGTGGGCCCCAGGTTTCAGGTGTCGCCTTCTGGAGTCTTCTAGATTATACTTTTTCACCCGTTCGGTCTTTCTCTCTATGTAAACCCGACATGTGGGCCTTCTTGTGTAGTTTTCAGCTGTCACCCTGCAGAAATAGATATTCACCAAAACTCGTGGAATTCTATTAGTGGTAACCCTATATATATCAAGTATTTATGAATAGGTCCATTTGCATGCTAAGTTGACGGTTAATTTTTTGAGTTAACGACCGTCAACAAACTCCCCCACACTTGTCTTTTACTCGTCTCGAGGAAAAGGATGGATTACTTTAAGCATAGCCTCAAACCAAGACATCAACATTAGATTATCCCTGATCATACCTGCACTGCGGGATTCAAAGTGTCTACCATTGAACTTTGGAGAGTTGAAAGATGGAACAGCGCGAAGTAGAGATCCTTCTTCTATCAATCCTGTCACTCGGAGTTTTTATAACATTTTTACAAAGAAAACTTAGCTTACCCTTCTCCATCATGTAGCACACTCGAATCACTCTTTATATGTGGTATTTGTAGAACTCACCATTATGTATAGAGCACTCAAATCTCTCAATGTATGTAGTATTTATGGAACTCACTTGAGGCATGTGAAAGGGTATGCCTCCTAGTCTACTAAGGCTTATGTGGAGTTTAAGGTATTTCAAGGAATAGCATTTTTATCTACGTATTTTGATTAGTCAAAAACGGGAACCAAGGAGAGGGGGACCTTACTCTAGATCAAGTGTGTGCAAGTGTGTGGAATATTTGGTGGCTAAATTTATGATAATGATGCCCCTTCCCTCTCTTGCACACTCTTCTCTTGAACATTGCTTTGCTCATCTTCCCTTGAATATTGATTTCTTCTGAATAACTCTTTGAGCTTCTTTGAACTTTCCTTCTTCTGGGATTGGAATACTTTGGGGCTCATGGGCTATCTCTTTTCTTTCTTTCTCTTCCCTTTTTTTTTACAATAGCCCATGTCTCTATCTTAGACACAATAATTTTCTTGAACATGATGACGATGATGACAATAATAATCTTCTTTCAACAACTGGATGATGATAACAATCCTTGGAGCATATAGAAATCCTAGAAAGTGTATGTATCCTCTCCCAGTGTAGGAGATGGATGAATGGCGGAAAGCATGTTTTTGCGTACTCCCAATGTAGGAGCAGCAGATATATATGTGGGTGTAAGTGCACTTGATCATATGAGTAAGAGACCCTTCTCTATGGCTCTAACACCGCCAAGACTATTCTCAACACAAATAAAAAGCTTATGTGCTGGTCTTTCAAATTTTTGTCAACGAGGCTCTATAGGCATTTATAACCACAGAGGAGAAGTATAGCTAAACTTTTAAGATTTTCGAAAAGAAATTCTCCAAGCAACTAGACATCAAGAAATCAGGTTCTCATGGTCCATGCTATATCAGTGTCCTCAACAACTTAAGTAAAATGGGGTCCCTATAAAATACGTTCCCAACAGCAACAGGGATTCCCAGGAATTATCATGGTGTGAGTCTATCTTGGGGTCATGATTAAAATAATCTACCTTCTCAGTATATATAGCAAGTGATTTAATTCAAAGTGTTCCCCAAACGAATCGGAAAAACGTGATCGGTATAAAATTTGGAACGTAGGGAAACAAACCTGACCGTGGACGAAAGCTAGAGCCAGATGGGCCCACCCCAGGGGCGGCCGACTCTATATATGGGGCGGCCAACTCTGGTAGGTGGCCCCTCGGGGTCCGCTTCGCCGAGCGTGATCTTTACGTCATATCTTCTCAAATATTTTTGCTGGTTCGCTGATATCCGCTAGTTTCGTCGTCGGTTGCCTCCCCCACACTAGATTCCTGTTATCTTCATTCACAACAAGGTGGAGACAAAAGAGACAACACATATGCAATAATAAATATTACTAAAAACTTTATTCCATCTTCATTAAGGCCTGGATTACAAGTATTGAAAGGAACTAAGATCGAACTATCTTTAACTAAGCACTCTTGCAAACTAAAACTTTTAATCTAAGCACACTAGGCCTTTCTGATGCTAAGATAAATCTCATCTAATCAACTCATTTCTCTAGAGCGTCTAACTTCTTCTCTAATTTATCCGTCCTCTTCTCTAGCGCACGAAGTCTATCTATGACAGTGACAATGCTACTGCTCTGGACACGCTGGCAGTTTTGCAGAGATGCAATAATGTCGCGCTGAGTCTCTAGCTCTGTCTCTAAGTCTGCAATGGTCTTGCGACGCTTCCTTGGAGCTTCTGAGGTGGCGAGAGCTGCTTTCGGGGCTTCCTTCGGAGGGACGAACTTCACTTTGCTTGGGTGAGCACGGACTCCTTCAAAATAAGAGCGCTCTCCAGTGCTATACTTAGCACAGACGATCTCCCCTTGCTTGTTGGTCTTCACTCCCGTAAGCATCTCATTGTGCTTAGGAGGGAGGATCCTGGTGCCTTCTGGGAGCTTCACAATAGGACCCTTTGGTGGAGGTCCATCTAGGAGCAAAGGCTTGGGTGCAGCGATGAATGGTTGGGCGAAGTATCTATGGCTGTAAGCTTGAGGTTTTGGAGGGATAGAGGCTAGGGGTTTTGGCTCAGCAAGAACGATGGCCTTGGACTTGGGCTCCTCCTTTGGACTCCCGTAAGCATCTCATTGTGCTTAGGAGGGAGGATCCTGGTGCCTTCTGGGAGCTTCACAATAGGACCCTTTGGTGGAGGTCCATCTAGGAGCAAAGGCTTGGGTGCAGCGATGAATGGTTGGGCGAAGTATCTATGGCTGTAAGCTTGAGGTTTTGGAGGGATAGAGGCTGGGGTTTTGGCTCAGCAAGAACGATGGCCTTGGACTTGGGCTCCTCCTTTGGGATGGTGTTGAGATCAATCCCAAAACGGATCAATCTCCTATCTAAGTTTTCTGGCTCTGGCTTCACCATTGCTGCGTAGTAAGCTTGATGCTAGGAGGAGGAGGCTTTAGATGGAATGAGGTTGGCCCGAGGCTGGGCTTCTTTATATAGGGGGGATGGAGAGGCATCTAAAGGGCATCTAAGGGGAATCTCCGAAGGAATAACGCGTCAACATGATCTCAAAAACCCTAATCGGCAAAAATTTCCGAAGGAAGAGTATGGAAGGATCACAAATGCAAAAGCTGGCGGCGAATGGGGGAGTCCCTGGGTCGGCCGACTCCCCCTTTGGGGCGGCCGACTCTGGCAGGTGGGCTCCCCTGCCAGGGTTTTTCGCAACCTATTTAGCGTATTTTTGTCATTCGGAAAAATACCCTGGACCCTGAAAAACGAAATGTAAAAAGGTCGGGCCCAACTACCTAATTGAGGAAGAAATTTAATTCATCTATTTCACCTATTTCCTCAATGGGCTCTAAAAATATTTTAAGACGTTGACCATTTACCTTGAATATCGTACCTTCGTTGTTGCGAAGCGTAACGGCTCCATGGATGATGAGCTTACTACTTGAACGGTCCTTCCCATTTGCTTCGAAGCTTTCCTTGCCCGAAGAGTTTGACCCTGGAATTAAAAAGTAATACCTTGTCTCCGGGTGTGAACTCCTTGATCTTGATTCTCTTGTCGTGCCATCTTTTCACTCTCTCTTTATAGATCTTGGCATTGTGATAGGCTTTTTCTCTCCATTCTTCTAGTTCAGACAGTTGCATCCTCCTCTTCTCTCCTGCTGCTTCTAGATCCGTATTCCACTTCTTGATAGCCCAGTGAGCTCTGAATTCCAGCTCTACTGGCAAGTGGCAGGTCTTTCCATAGACCAGTTGATATGGTGACATCCCAATGGGTGTCTTGTATGCTGTTCGATATGCCCATAGTGCATTGGGAAGCTTGTCCTTCCATGCAGTTCCCATTTCATTCACTGTCTTCTAAAGAATATTCTTGATTTGCTTATTTGATGTCTCTGCTTGGCCACTTGTCTGAGGGTGATACGGAGTAGCAACGTTATGGCGTACCCCATGCTTCAATAAGTATTGCTCAAAGCGTTTGTCGATGAAATGTGATCCTCCATCACTTATGACTATCCTCGGAACTCCAAATCTTGGGAATATTATTTCTTCGAACATCTTCTTGGAGCTTGAACTGTCTGCCTTTTTGCATGGCAGAGCTTCGACCCATTTGGATACGTAGTCCACTGCTACGAGGATGTATTCACATTTCTTCGACGGTGGAAATGGTCCCATGAAGTCAACTCCCCAGACGTCAAAGAGCTCGATCTGAAGATTGTTGATGAGTGGCATGGCATCCCTTGAATTAATGTTGCCATGTCTTTGACAAGGATCGCATCTCCGGATGAAGTCTTTTGTGTCTTCATACATTGTTGGCCAGAAGAATCCACATTGCCAAATCTTCGCATGTGTACGGAACACCCCATAATGACCTCCATATGGTGATGAGTGGCATCTTTCAATGATTTTGATTCCTTCTTCAGTTGGCACACATCTTCTGAGCAGGCCATCAGAGCACACTCGGAAGAGGTAGGGCTCATCCCATATGTGAGTACGACTCTCCTGGATAAGTTTCCTTTTGTTGCCTCCTGGTGGTACATAACCTGTAACCATAAAATTAACAATATCTGCATACCGGGGTTAGATCTGTTGATTCCGTAGAGCATGTCGTCCGGAGTGCGTCGTCGATGGGTAGTTCCTGTGGTTTCTCAAACCGCATTCTAGACAAGTGATCGGCAACGAGTTTTCTACTCCCTTTTTATCTTTTATTTCTAAATCAAATTCTTGGAGTAATAAAATCCATCTTATCAAACGAGGCTTAGCATCTTTCTTAGTGAGCAAATATTTCAAAGCGGCATGATCGGTGTAAACAATCACTTTAGCACCCACTAAGTAAGATCTAAACTTATCAATAGCAAAGACAATAGCTAGGAGCTCTTTTTCGCAGTAGCATAATTAGGCCGAGGTCCCTCAAAGTTTTGCTAGCGTAAGCTATTGCATGATGCTTCTTATCCTTAGTCTTGTCCTAACACTTTGCTCCTACGTAGTCACTTGCATCACACATAATTTCAAAAGGTAAAGTCCAATCGGGGGGGTTGAATGATTGGAGCGAGAAATAAGTGCTTTCTTAAGGATCTCAAATGATTGTAAACGGGCATCATCAAAATCAAAAGGAACATCCTTAGCCAATAAGCGGGTAAGAGGTCTAGCGATGAAAGAGAAATCTTTTATGAATCTACGATAAAAACCGGCATGGCCAAGGAAACTTCTAATTCCTTTCACATTGATAGGAGGAGGTAGTTGCTCAATCACTTCTATTTTGGCTCTATCTACCTCGATGCCTCTTTCAGACACTAAATGTCCTAGCACTATTCCTTCTCTAACCATGAAATGACACTTTTCCCAATTAAGGACTAAGTGTTTTTCCTCACATCTTTGCAAAACTCGATCTATGTTTTCAAGACACTCGTCAAAAGTTTTTCCATAAACAAAAAATCATCCATAAAAACTTCCATAATTTTTTCAATCATATCGAAAAAATATAGACATCATACATCTTTGAAAAGAAGCCGGGTGCATTACATAACCCAAAAGACATCCTACGGTAAGCAAAGGTTCCATAAGGGCATGTAAAGGTCGTTTTGTTTTGATCATTAGGATGGATAGGGATTTGATGATATCCAGAATATCCATCAAGGAAGCAAAAGTAAGAATGGTTGGCTAATCGCTCTAGCATCTCATCAATGAAAGGCAAAGGAAAGTGATCTTTTCTTGTTGCCTTATTAAGCTTTCTATAGTCTATGCACATTCGCCATCCTGTGACGGTTCTTTGAGGGATTAACTCATTCTTCTCATTTTGGACAACAAATATGCCTCCCTTTTTAGGCACAACTTGGACGGGGCTGACCCACTCACCGTGTGGCACGGGGTAAATAATCCCAGCGTGTATTAGTTTTAAAACTTCTTTCTTAACAACTTCCCTCATCGCATTATTGAGTCTACGTTGGGGTTCTCTAGATGGTGGAACATCGGGATCTATGGGAATGCGATGGGTACAAAGGGCAGGACTGATTCCTTTTGAGGTCCTGGAGTGAGTAGCCAAAAGCTTTTTGATGTTTTTCTAGGACAGCCATTAAGCGAAAGGTCTGCTCCTGAGTGAGAGTATCACTTATGATGACAGGAGACTCTGGATCATTTCCTAGAAAGGCATATCTAAGACCGGCTGGTAAAGGTTTGAACTCAATAGGAGGCCTAGGTGGTAAGGTAAACTCATCATCTAAAGGTTCATTCTCAGAAGGGTCAGCTTCTTCTTCTATGAAGAATCTAGCTTCATCTTCTAATTCTGGCTTCACTAGGAATTCTAGAGAAGCTGCTCTAAATTCCTCCAATGGATCATAATGTGGATAGGGCTCGGTCATAGCATTTAAAGAGTGTGAAATGGACATTGCAAACTGGAGTTTCTTGCATAAACAAATGTTTAGCTTCCCAGTTTGTCCTTCATAAAGAAGTCTTCTAAATAGTTGTCCTATCAATAGGTGGAAATCCCCTATGTCAAAGACATAAAAACTTAAGTGGACATGGGGTTCTTCTACCCGGAGTGGTAGGACATGTAAGATTCCCAAACAGGGAAGAATTTGTCTTGAAAGATTTCTTATTAACTTCACTGTTGGGGTTAATGTCATGTCTCTCTGCAAATGTTTTGCTAGTGTGGTAGACATGATATTTATACCCACAACTGGATTGTAAAGAGCGTCTATGCGATCATTGTTAATCATGCAATGAATGGGAAGAGAAGATGAATTCAAATGAATTATTTCAGAGGAAAGCTCTGACTCTTCTAACCATTCATTGCTCATGACAGACACTAACTCTCCTGAGGTCTTTCCTGTTGGAATATCCTCTTCAATATTGCATGGCTTTATTGGGTGATATTTGCCTTGTCGCTTCTTCACTTTGTGATAGTTGAAGATGTTTCAAAAATCGGAAAACAGATCAGGTTCAATATCTAGCATAAAATCAGGAAGTGGAATGTCTTCCTTGTCTTGCTCAAGACATGGGTTAGCTGAAGTGGATGGTGTATCTGGCAAAGGTTCAGCTACTTGAGGTTCTACTTCTAGGAGGTAGTCTAACTCACTGGATAGGATTTGGTCTAAGATTGATCTTGCTTTCTCAGCAGAGATATGCAAGAATGATCCTCCCAAAGTTGTGTCGAGCAATTTTCTACTGTCTCTACTCAGACCTTTATAAATGTGTTGTAAAAGAATGGGATCTGGTAGACTAAGGTCCGGGCCTGATGCTAAAAGTGTAGTAAAATGATTCTAGGATGAGGCCAAAGATTCTTCAGGTTCTTGCTTAATAGTCAGAACCTTGACTCTAAGGTCGACGATTTGGGAGATGGGATAGAAATCTAGGCAAAAGTTGGAGCGTAAGGACCCCCAATCTCCTTGTTGCTTACCTACGGCTTTATCATACCATTGTCTAGCTTTTCCCTTTAATGAGAAAGGAAATAACTTCCAACGGAGGGTTTTGTCGGACATGCCCTCTATGCGAAGACAGTCATATGTTTGCTCAAAGTCTCTAATGTGAAGGTAAGGGTTTTCGTCTCCTTCTCCTGAAAAGGATAGGCTTTGGACCAATGCAATCAACCGCGGACTCGGCCTATAGCTAGGTGTTTGGATAGGTTGTGATGACTCATGTGGCACTAGGCATTTGGTCTCGTGGGTGCGAGAAAATTGAAAGATAGGAATGGAATTTGAATTATTCATAAGGATAGAAAAAGATAAAATGTACGGAAAAGTAAAGTGACAGAAAAAAGTAAAAGTATAGGTACAAGGTAGAGCAAGATTTAGGTTATCTAAGCGGACCGTCTTTCTCCCCGCAACGGCGCCGAAATGCTTGTTGACACTAGATACGCACACGAAAGAATCAAAGAGAAATAATCCGCAAGCGCACGGATATCGGTGAGCACTTCACCCGGGAGATAAGTCCCGAGTATCGTATTTGTTTTTATCCGTTAAGAGAAAACGTGCAATAGACTAACCCGATCTTTACTTCTACCCCGGGCTGCTAGTCAAGTGAGAATTAGGCGAGGTTAGTTGGGGGCACAATCTTGTCTATTGCTTCCATGCTCTTCTTCCCAACTTCTATTCCTCCTTTGTGGATTAAAAACCCTAAGAACTCACCAGCCGAGACTCCAAAGGCACACTTATTTGGATTCATTTCCAAACCATGTCTTCTTGTGCACTCCAAAGTCTTCCTCAAATCGGCTAAATGTCCTTCATGGTCCCTGGATTTGACCACCACATCATCAATGTAGATCTCTACAATTTTGCCGATCAACACATGAAAGATATAATTCATGGCTCTCTGATAAGTTGCACCGGCATTTTTCAATCCAAATGTCATAACTATCCACTCAAATAGGCCAATATGACCAGGACATCTGAATGCAGTCTTTGCAATATCCTCAACTGCCATGAAAATCTGATTATAACCAGCATTGCCATCCATAAAGCTAATAACTTCATAACCTGCTGCTGCATCCACTAGCAAATCGGCAACTCGCATTGGATAACCATCCATAGGAGTAGCTTTGTTGAGATCTCTGAAGTCTATGCATACTCTCATCTTTCCATTCTTTTTGTAGACAGGCACTATATTTGAAATCCAATCTGCATATCTACATGGCCGAATAAAGTTTGCTTCTATCAGTCTCTCAACTTCTTTCTTTACATCGGCCAATACCTCCTCTTTATAAATCTTTCGTGGAGGTTGTTTAAAAGGACGAAATCCAGGCTTAATGGGTAGCTTATGCTCAAAAATTGATCGATCTAGTCCGGGCATCTCTGTATAATCCTAAGCAAAACAATCTTTAAACTCCTTTAGCAACTCTACTAGTTTCAGTTTATACTCTGGGTCTAAATTTGCAATGATATACATCGGCCTTGGCTTTGAACTGCCACCAACATCAATTTCTTCTAACTTATCGGCCGACATGAAACCATGACCCACTTTCCCTTTGTTGCCATCGATTGGATTGCCCATTAAAAATTACTGTGAGAGCCGACTGCTTGGATCGGCTGTTGATCTCTGTTGAACACATTGACAGGACCTTCTTTCCACTTCTTACCCGAAAGGCAATCTAGTCCATCATACTCCCAATAAGCAGGCTCTGCAGTAGCAACACTTACCGAATCATCAGCTTGAACAATTTCTACATCATCTCCAATCCACTAATAAGAATCTGATGCATAGTTGAAGGTATGCAGCAATTTGCATGGATCCAATCTCTTCCAAGAAGCATACTGTTAACACCAGAATTTGGTCAGGAATATGACAGGTGGGCCCGCAGGGAGCAGAGAGGGCAATTTGGCAAATGCGTATGCGGTCGGCTAATTTCCATATGTTCGGCAAATGATCAAGCGGTCGGCTATGACGGCTTCATTCAAAGGGGAAAGAAGGAAAAAGGAAGCGACCGAGAAAGGGAAGGGGTCGTAACTTGATCAAGGGCTCCGATTATGGTTAGAGTTGGCATATTGGTATCTTTCCAATTTTGTTTAGATAGTTCGTAAACGCTTAGGACTCATGTTTTATCCGAGGTATAAATATAAGCCCTCGACCATTGTAATAAGGGTTCACAACCAAATCAATACAACCGGCTACGTGCCACCCTTCGAGTCCTTTTAGTCGTGTCGTTGAGTTCTTCGAGAGGGCCAATCGATCCGTCGACCTCCGTAAGTCCCGCAACCTTGCTATCATGTCTAGTATCATGCGGTGGATTTAGATGTGATGCAAGTAGTCTCATTGTTTTAGCTTAGAACATGCGGTAGATCTAAGCTCGATCATGGGAAGTTTTTGCTTGTGCCTTGTATCGTGCGGCGGATTAAGACATGAGTAAAGATAGTTATCGGCTCTTTTAGATTTGGCAAGATCTAATTGATTCATTAAGTTATCACGTGTTGCATGTTTTATTTAATGTTTATTTATTCGCAACACTCTTTTGCCCAATCTAGATTGATACTCTTTCGGCTTGTTAATCATCCTTTCATGCTTATTCAATATCGAGTAGATCAAGTTCATATAGCCGAATTAGATCGATCTAGATTATTACATGTTGCGGGTTCAATACATGCTAGACTGTTTAGATCTTAGTTAAAGCTGGACCCGATTCGGCAATCTTGCCGATACGGTTATGCTCACACATGTAACGAGTATTTATAGATTTGTTAGGTAATTACGTGCTTTTAGCTCTTTATTGTTAGATTGTATCATGCGGTGGATTGATCTAGTAGTAAGGAGTGGTGTAAATTCATAGTGAGTGGTATCATGCGGTGGATTAGCTTGCTTGGGTTTATGCTCGACGGGTTTATGAAGGCTAGACGTGCGGCAGACTAGTTGGAGTAGCCTATGCATGTGTTATTTAGTAGATTTACATTTATAAGTTACTTATCTTTAGTTATTAAGTGCTTGATGATGCTTTAAACCTGAGATGTAGTTTGATATGCTTTAATGACTTGATCTTGTTCAAACATGTCTTCATGTATCCGTATTCGGCAAGTTAATTCTATTCACATCAATTATGTTACTTTAGCCGAATGAACGCAACTGCTGCGATAGCTTCTATAGCTATGTGTCGTCGTAAGTGGCTTCGGGCCGTAAAGATGGAACTGTCTCGGTCTCACCCGGATGTTCCGGTTTTGATCTTACCGTTTTATTCCCTTGTCGATTTTCAGTCAAACCGACCGCACGCTTCCGGATTCAACGCCCGGGCACCCGATTGAAGCTAGGCTTTCCGGCTTGCTGTGTGTGAGACACAGTGTCACTTTTTGTGTCAACACACTTTTTGGCACGCCCAGTGGGACCACTTTTTAGTTCGAGATGGGATCAGACATTGACAACAGTCACGTTCTGGACGTGATCATAGATGAGCTGCAACGGATCGGTGCGGATGGTGGAACAGTGAAAGCAAGTACCCGACGAAGTGTTTGATGTCTTTTTCCAAAAACAAGAGTGGCAAGGTGATCATAAAGCAGTCACTGCCAAGAGTTCTCCTTCCTAATCAGTCTGATGTTACTGATGAAGAAGAGATGCAGAGGGTAGTTGGAATCATCTACAAAGCTGTGGGAGATACTATGATGAACCACAACACAGCTTTTCTGAATACCTTCCGCAAAGTCATGGTTGACACTTTCGGTCCATCAGTTGACAAACGCTTTGAAGAGAAATTTAGAGAAATTGGAGGGCCAATGTTCTTCAATGCTCAGACATCTTCAGGAAATCCAACTGGAGGAGGGGAGATGATCGGCACAAGCAAAGATGGAGCTGATCATGGTGAAAAAGAAAAGCCTCCTGTGACCGAACATCCAACCTATGGTCAAGTAACTTTTGGTGCAACAGCAGATGTACCAGCATCGGCTTACAAGATTTCTCCAGTAGCTAACAGGTTACAGAAGAATATTTATGGAGATGGGTATAATGAGTTCACTGATTATAATACCCTCAATGCTATGCCAAACCCAGGATACACAAGTGCATCAGGATTGCCTTCTAGGAGGCAGGGAGCACAAGATGCAAATGATGTCCTCCTAAGCAGAATGGCTGATATGATGTAGAATCAATTCGGCCTGAAACCAAAGCATCAGACATATGCATACAAATCTCCTTTCCCAGAGTGGTACAATAGGGTAGCTCTTCCACCAAGAGTTAAGCCACCAACAGATTTGACCAAGTTCTCTGGTCAGGATGATACCAGTACCATTGAACATATTAGCAGATACTTGATGCAACTTGGAGAAGCTGCTAGTGATGAAGCTTGGAGGATTAGATATTTCCCTATGTCTCTGACAGGGCCGGCTTTTACATGGTTTGCATCACAGCCGGCTAATTCCATTGGCACATGGGCAGAGTTGGAGCAAAAGTTCCATGCATACTTCTATACAGGGACCAATGAGAAAAAGATGGTTGACCTGTGGGCTATGAGGATGAAGACTACTGAGACGCCAATGGAGTATCTTCGCAGATTCAGAGAAGCGAAGAACATGTGCTATTCTCTGAATATACCTGATGATCAGCTCGCACAATTGGTCATTGCAGGCATGCTGCCACATATCAGAGATAAATTGTTTGGCATGGAGTTTGAAGACCTTGGGCAGCTTGCACAAAAGTTGACAGCAATGAGTAATCAAGCTCAAGGATTCAGAAGAGATACACGTTTTCAGAAGAACAGTGCAACTATTGACATGTATCAGGGATTTCTAGAGGAGGCATCTGAATATGAGGATGAGGATGAAGTAGCTGCTGCCGAACTAAATTGGACAAAGGAGCCTACTTTGGTCAGTCAGCGATGGGTGAACCAACAGAAAGGATCCTATGATTTTGATGTCAGTAAAGCAGATAAACTCTTTTTGTATCTGATACAGGAAGGACGCATTAAGCTGCCAGAAGGACACCCTATGCTGCGCCCTGAAGGAGTAAAAGATAAGAAGTATTGTGGGTATCATGATACAAGTTCTCATCATATTAATGATTGCCGAGTGTTCAGAGTAAAGATTCAGAAGGCTATTCAAGATGGACACTTGAGATTTGATGGCAAAATGAAGGTGGATAAGAACCCGTTCCCTCAGAACATGGTCTCTTTCTCTATAGGCATGGTTGATGCCAGTGATTCTAAAGAAAAGGGAAAAGTGAAAGTTCTAACCTCTGAAAGGGCCAAAGAGAGTGGTGCTGTTGACCCTGATCGGCAAGTTACCAAGGAAGAAGTTCAGCAAGTTCGGTTCAGAAATAGCCGAACAGAAAAGGGTCAGACTTCACATGGTGCTCAGGAAGATTGCCGAATGCGCGCTGAGCCAAGGCGCAGAGTTACAGCACGACACTTGTTGAATAAATGGCAAAGGGAAAAGAAACTAGAATATGATGAAGAGCAGCAGTATATTGAAGAGGAGCGCAGGTTCATGGCAGAGCGTCGGAGACACGAAGCAGAAGTGCGCCAAAGAGAGCAAGAAGAGCATAGAAAAGAACAAGAGCAGTCACATTGGCACTGTTCCTTTTTCGGTTTCTTGTTGGAATGAAGGCTTGAAATTGCCTCGCTAGAAACAACCGCCCGAATGCGTGATCGCATTCGGAGTATAGGCAATCTCGAGTCAACCGCCGAATTGTCCATGATAGGCTTGGAATGATAGTTCCCGAAGACGATCGACGCATAAAAATGAACAATTTTGATGGACATCAGAAGAAAAGATTTGCAGAGCAAGCTTGGGCTCACAGCAATGCTCATAATGCAGAAGAGAGCTCATACAGGTGGCAAAGAGGTCAATGGTGTCCTCCTGGTTTGAGGAAAAGCCGAAAAGAAGGGTTCAAAGCATTTCGGGAACCGGAGCTGAAACAAGAACTAGCCGAAAAGAAGCCGGTGGCGTCCTAAGAAAAAGGACGATGGACAGGGGTCCTTCGGTGATGCTAACATGGTGTTCTTCATCCCATTGGAGTTTAGAGCTCCGAAGACCAAGATGTTCAAGATGAAGTATATTCGAGACTTTGATGAAACCGAGTGCCGAGACCGATGGCTCAACTTGTGTTGACTCGGCAAGCGCCTCTTTGACAAGCCAATTAAAAATCGCCATCTCGAAGCCATTGTATCTAAAGGGATATGTCAATGGCAAGCCTCTGACCAAGATGCTTGTTGATGGAGGAGCTGCCATCAATATTATGCCCTATGCTACTTTCAGAAAGCTTGGGATGACAAGTGAAGACTTGTTGCAGACTGGTAGAGATTTTGCTGGCAATGCTTCTGACACTCGTGGAGCTGTACATGTGGAATTGATGGTTGGGTCCAAGACTCTGATTACTACCTTCTTTGTCATTGATGGCATGGGGGCATACAGCATGCTTCTTGGGAGAGATTGGATCCACGCCAATTGCTGCATACCTTCAACTATGCATCGATTCTCATTCAGTGGGTTGGAGATGAGGTGGAAGTTATTCAAGCTGATGATTCGGTAAGTGTTGCTACTTCTGAACCTGCTTATTGGGAGTATGATTGTTGACACCTCTAACACCACTCACGCTAAGTTGTCATCCCTAGCATGGCGCCAGAAGTGTTGGTATAGAAACTGCTCCTCTAGTCAAGAAAAATATGGGATCCGCAAGCGAACAGATAATACACCATCGTAGCATTTTACCAGGAAGTATTCCAGGTATCGTTATTTATATTTAGCTCAAAGGAAAGAACTAAGGACTTAAACAATGAGATAAACTTGCTAAACACGACTACTTATGAGTGATTGATTGCACAGTCACATACTTTGGCAGAGGGGTAAACCATGATAAATAAGGAAATATAAGTAATAAGCTCAGGGTATAAATCAAACAGATATTAGATATAGACTACTCACAAAAGGGAGGGTGACATCTGATTAGTGCAAGAAATATGAATCCTATGTAGGTTCTAATCTATAAGTCATTCATCTACTCCAACTCTACACTATCATATACAAGACAAAAGACTCTTCATCTATGTATAAGGATCATTGCTATAACAAGCCAAGACATAGCAGGACTTACTACGCAACTTTGGTTCCGCTAGACCTACCAACGGGGATGGAATACAAAGGACTCAACGGAACTGTCACTTCCGCGATCTACCACACGACCCGGCCAATAGGGTGCATTTGCGGGTAAACGGCATCTAAGCACCATGCTCACATGAAATCTACCACCTAACCCTCCCGCGAAGAGAGCTAAGCGCTTTGCAAACATATAAATAAACTTATTATCTATCATAACCATATCAAATGTAGAACTAGAATAAACTAGGAACATAATAAATAGAAACATAATGATATTTAGAATAAAGTCACAAGAATCGATACAAGATAATACCAATTCTTGATGATGAAGATCCGAATTCGAGCACAGGCGCCCGATTCTTCCTCTATCTAGTCTAAACCTATTTTCTTCTATCTTCTTATTGAACTCTAGTTGGTCATTAATGGCAGAGGAGAAACTATCCATTTTAATACTTAAATTTTCCAAGATTTTGTCATTAGCAAACCTATCCTCCATAGATGAATTGATCTTGGACTGTTGTAGGACCAACTCTCTTAAAGTAGGTTGCTTTGCATAATTACCTGACTGTGTACCTTGATTAATTGATGATTGCACCCAATGTGGAACCTTTCTCACGATGGGACTTGAATTTTGCTGATACGTTGCTTCAATTGCTCTTTGATCCTCCTTGTACTTGGCCCTCTGGTCAAGCTAATGGAGTAAGGTATCCATCTTGGTTGACAATGCATTCACTTCTTCTATTACTTCTTCACTCTGATGGCAATCTTGAATGTTGTCTTGGGACCAGCTTTGATTATCTGCTATCTTCTCCATGAGTCTTTTAGCTCTCCCAAGAGTGAGTGATAAGAATGATCCTTCAGCAGTTGCATCTAGGTGCTCACGTGTCTTCGGAGTTAATCCGTGATAGAAACCTTGCATGAGTAACTATTCCTCCATTCCATGATGGGGACAATCTTGGATATATCCTTGCAAATGCTCCCATGCTTCTGACATGGTCTCCATCTTCTGCTGTTGGAAATTGGTAATCTTTCCTCTTAAGGCATTGGTTTTGCCTATTGGGAAGAATTTTGCTAGAAAGGCCTTGGAACACTTCGCCCATGTATTGATATCTTCTTTATTGGCATAGAACCACTGCTTCGCTCTTCCCACTAGTGAGAATGGGAAGAGGTGAAGAAGTATGAGGTCTTCTTTAACTCCATCTATGGCGATGGTGTTTCCAATCTCCATGAAGTCTTGTAAATGTGTACTTGCATCTTCATGTACCTTTCCACTGAATTGGATAGCTTGCACCATGTTGATGAGGCTTGGCTTGATCTCAAACTCCATATTAGTGATCTCGAATTGCGCTTGGCGCCCCCAGGTTGGGCACAAACCCAGGTAGCCCCTAAACCCGGGCTCAGTCAAGAGCGGCATCTGAATCCCGCTGCAATCCCTCCTGCGCAGGTGGAGAAAAAGGGGCAAAATCTCAGGCGCGCGAGTCACTGTTCAGGCACATCACAGCGAGGCTGGGGGACCAATCGACAGACTAGATCAGACAGATGACACTACCGTGGCCACAGAACTGATAGCAGGTATCTTCAATATTTCTGGGTGCTTTGCTTACGTACTGATTGATACTGGATGCAGTCACTCAGTATCATCTAAAGCTTGGGTCAAAAGATGGTATTGCTAGACCAGTGCGGATGTTCTCTATTGTTGGAGCAGAGAACTCCAGTAAGGTCTTCTCAGCCATCTTGATTGGTGACGAGCTTCCTTCTTGATTGAACCGACTACGATGATCGAGATTTTTGAATGAATCGGATTCAATCCTGCTAATACCCCGTATAAAATATAGACAAAGAAAAACAACGGGGTGAACCCGCCAAAGTAGAGGTGACTAGTGACAATCACTCATTTTCTAAGTATCTCGCTAAGCAATTTTTCTCTAAAAGTTTATTCCCTCCCCGCAACGGCGCCAAAAATGCTTGTTGACACCTCTAACACCACTCACGCTAAGTTGTCATCCCTAGCATGGCGCCGAAGTGTTGGTATAGAAACTGCTCCTCTAGTCAAGAAAAATATGGGATCCGCAGCGAACGTATAATACACCATCGTAGCATTTTACCGGAAGTATTCCGAGGTATCGTTATTTATATTTAGCTCAAAGGAAAGAACTAAGGACTTAAACAATGAGATAAACTTGCTAAACACGACTACTTATGAGTGATTGATTGCACAATCACATACTTTGGCAAGAGGGGTAAACCATGATAAATAAGGAAATATAAGTAATAAGCTCGGGGTATAAATCACACGAGAGATTAGATATAGACTACTCACAAAAGGGAGGTTGACATCGATTAGTGCAAGAAATATGAATCCTATGTAGGTTCTAATCTACTAAGTCATTCATCTACTCCAACTCTACACTATCATATACAAAGACAAAAGACTCTTCATCTATGTATAAGGATCATTGCTATAACAAGCCAAGACATAGCGGGACTTACTACGCAACTTTGGTTCTGCTAGACCTACCAACGGGGATGGAATACAAAGGACTCAACGGAACTGTCACTTCCGCGATCTACCACACGACCCGGCCAATAGGGTGCATTTGCGGGTAAACGGCATCTAAGCACCATGCTCACATGAAATCTACCACCTAACCCTCCCGAAAGAGAGCTAAGCGCTTTGCAAACATATACATAAACTTATTATCTATCATAACCATATCAAATGTAGAACTAGAATAAACTAGGAACATAATAAATAGAAACATAATGATATTTAGAATAAAGTCACAAGAATCGATACAAGATAATACCAATTCTTGATGATGAAGATCCGGAATTCTCGAGCACAGCGCTGATTCTTCCTCTATCTAGTCTAAACCTATGTAAAACTTGAAGATCTAGAGTAGCTATTCTAATTCTCTGGTGGAGATCTCTCTCTAAACCCTGGCTTTGCTGATGGCTACCTCTGAATAATGAATTCTAGAATGAATTAGGGTTTCAGCCAGGGGCCTGGGGATCTGAATATATAGCCCCCTAGGATGCACCACGGCCATCGGATCAAACCGACCTAAACGGACGATAAATATTGCTCCTCAAGGTCGGTGGAGGCGAGATCCGCGAGCCTCCACCCGATTGGTGGAGGTGGGCGTCGGCCGACCCACCCCCGGGAGTCGGCCGACCCACCCCTATGCCGTGGGGCTCCGCTTCCGTGGTTTGCCTTCCGGGAGTCTTCTAGAGTATACAATTTTACCCGTTCGGTCTTTCTCTCTATGTAATCATGACATGTGGGCCTCCTTGGATGTTTTCCCGATAATCCCCTACGAAAACACATATTCACCAAAACTTGTGGAATTTGTCGGTTTAAACCCTAAGTCTATGGTGGTGAACAGATTATACCCCTCTTTCTCTCTCTGGTTAACATGTAAAATTGATCATTAACAACCATCAACAAACTCCCCCAAGCTTACCCTTTGCTCGCCCCTGAGCAAATAGCTACAGAAGATGGATCGGGAGTTGCTGCAAGTGCTTTCATACTTTACAAACACACATGCTCTAAACAAGAATTCATCCCGCACTAGAGTGAACTATCATAACTCCCGAACTTACTCATGTTTCTTTCAACCATGGGGCTTTTACCGCACTTGGGTCTTGAGTAGTTGAAAGACGGAACAATTAAGTCAAGCACCGTTGTCTCATGCTCTATTGTTCCACCTCTCGTTCGGAGTTTTTACAAGATTTTCAATAAAACTCGAGTTCCTTAATACGACCCTTTCAAGTCTCTCAATATGTGGTATTTTTGGATCCTCTCTAAGGCATTGAAAGGAGGTATGCCTTCTCTTACTCTCGAATATGTGGTATTTGTGGTTCAAGGCATATATAGATGAGCCTTCACTCTCTCTCTCTCACCCTACTCTTAATAAAGGCTTATGTGGAGCTCATAGGTGTGGAGAACTAATGCATTGGTATGATCGAACCATGGATCCGAAGGAACTCAACATACAACCAATCGGTGTGTGCATGTGTGGTTTTATATGTGGATGATATATAAAATAGAGAGAAATATTTGTGGGAGGAGAAGGGGTGCACAAAGGAATTATCAATGCTCCTTTATTTGGATAAAACTTGGAACTTCTTCACACTTGAATCTTCTTGGAAATTGAACTTGAAAACTTGAACTTTGGGAACTTGACAAAAGACTCGGGCTCATAAATCTTTCTTTCTCTTTTTTTTTTTTTTTTTATAATTCTTGCAGCCCAAAAAGGAATGAAATACTTCTTGAATGGAACACTTCTCAATCTTGACAACTTCACATCGGGGATAACAATCGATACTTGGAGCATTGATCTTGGATAAATGGCTAGCAAATGAACAGGGGAATATTTGTGGTGTGTTCACTCTCAGTGTAAGAGTAGAACAATTTCAATGGACGATAATAGGCTTTATGTGGTGCGTACTTCCGGGGTAGAAGTAGCAGGGTGAATGTGAGTGTGAAACCAAGATTTAGTCAATGATGAGTTCATAAGGATACAACACAAATGCGACAAAGACGAGCCCTACACAAATGAGGAGGCTGCCTATTCTAATGATCAAATTTTGGCTGTGGTAGGAATTTTAACTCTCTGTCATATAAGGAACTCATCATGAAACATTTATTACTTTCACAATCAAATCTCCAGAATTTAGTGGCACTTTGGAACACAATGAACAGCAGCTCAGACTATCATCATATCATGCCCGTCAACTACCTAGACTTAGTTTAAGCATATGCTCCCACAGGTTTCAGGTGTAGAGTAAATCCAGTTGTTAAACAGTGTATCAAATGTTGGGAGAACTCAAATTTAAAGCTAGGTACTTGCAAAGAATTAGAGCAGAGCAACTATTCATCATTTCCATCATGCAGTCCTCAAGTCTACACAATTTTATTTATAGCAAACTGAATTGAAAGCAAATTTACACACTCTTTTTATTTGGTTTTCATCTTTAAGGCAAACTCGAAATGTAAACAAGCACACTTAAAGAAAGCAAACTAAACAAACTTCTTGAAACAAAGAAGCAAATTTTTATTGGGTTTTTCTAGTTTTTTCTGATTTTTTTTCAATGCATAAAACAAACCGAAAAACAAACAAACCGAAAACAAACAAACTGAAACAAAAGGAAAGAAATACTTATCTTGATAATGGGGTCCTCCCCCAAGCTAGTCTTGCGGCGGCGGTGGTGGGTAGTGGATGTGCAACAGGTCCACTAAACCATGCAACATGGAGGCGGCTTCTTCCTGGCTCTCTTGAATGGTGCCTATTGTCTGGGTGGTGTTCTGGTTCCATTGTTGCTGGTCATTCCACCTCTGATCATGGCGATTCAGAGTGGCAGTGGTGTTGTGCTGGAAGGCTACTTGTTCATCATAGTGCTGCTGGGTGAAAATGAAACCGGTGGCATCGGAGTGGCGACGTGGCTCGAAGTCATGGTGAGGTTCTTCTTCTTCATCGGTGGTACCAAAGGGGTCATAAGAGTATCTTGGTGGCTGTGAGGGTCCTGGCTCTGATGTTCCTGGCTCGTGTATGGTGGGTAGAAACCACTGAGAATGGTTGATGTGGTTGGCTTTGTGGTGGGTACACCCATGAGTTTAGTGAGTGGTGCCGAGGTACATTCCACTCATTGAAACCGGCATGTGCTTGGTTCTTCTCGGGCGGTTTCGGCACCACGCCAAACGGGTTCACGATTTCCTGTCACCCTCTCCGAGAGAACTCTTCGAGGTGCTCTCTCATTCACCGGTTCGCCGCAACTCAACATGATAGTTTTGCACATAATACAAAGCCGATTCCGGTTAGGTAACCGGATCGCAGCTTCACCATATTTTGCATAAAAAACATCATTCACTTTCTTCGCAAAGTGACCTTGGCCAAAAGTGTAGAGGTCATAAAATTCTCTATGATGTTCAATGTACTCAAAAGTAGCTCCCTCTAATAACTTCAAGCTTGTGGCAATGCGAGTGATAAGCGAGCGATGGCCACACTTCCTACTTTGTAACCGGGACACTCATCCAATGGTTCACTAGGAGGTGGACAGAGACACTTTCTGTTTCTTGACAGCCGCGTACAAAGAACTGCAAGTCGGCTATTCTGATCTTGCTTTCGTCATATCGTGGGAAAAAGGTGGCTCCTATCCAATGATGCAAAAATCTAAGCGTAGGATGCTCTATGTCTGCGGTGCAGTGTGCTATGTGGTAAGGTGCTTTAGAAATGCTGCTCCAAAACCTATGTGCATCAAAATCACCTAGTGCTGCATTTAAGTCTATGAGAGCATCTTGAGGGAAACCTAGGAGGTCACTAAGGTTTCTCCAAGAGACAATATTCCGAGCAAACATTCTAAAATAAACTCCATTGTCCGTGTATCGAAGGGTGCTAAGGAATTCTATGGTCAAGAGCCTAATCCCCTTCTCGAGGTTTGCAAAGGAAGTCCAACCAACTAGTGGAAAAATTGTATCGAATTCTTGAGCCATACCCGTCTCAGAAAGTGTAGTGTCGATCGATGACTCGGCATGTGGATGAAACGCTTGTTCTTGAGCTTCTTGTATACATCCTTCTCCTGGGCAGTTCTCAGGGCGAGGTCGGATGTTCTCATGAGGACTCTCTGAGATGCTGGTGGTGGTGCAGGTGCTGCTACAGGTGCTGCTGCAGGTGCTGCTGGTGGTGGGTCGACACTCATGTCGGATCCAGCCACCGAGTTCTGGCGGGATGCACTTCTTGTCCTGATTTTCCTGAAGGTTCCCGAGATCCCCTAGAAGACGCCCTTCATCCTGCAAGTTTCTCAAAACAAACAAAAACAAACACTGGTAGAGAGAAGGATTAGCACAAAGTTAGTGGTTAGCCGTCAGAGTCAGTGGTCCAGAGGTTAGTCGTTCTTCATGACAAAAGGTTCTAAACTTCAGGTCTTGATTTTGACAGAACTTCCCCTTGATTTTATCTTTTCTTTATCCTATTTGGACAGCATCTCCACTAATTTTGTGATGATCTACTCAGCACTATCCCTTCCCTTCACTTGCTACTAAACTCTTGCTTACTCTCTCACTTCTTCTCTCTTCCTACTCTTCTCCTCTTCTCTCTAACTCTCTCCAGGAAACACGAAGTCGAGAGCAGAAGGTTTGGCTAAAATTCTGGAGTGTGGGTGGTGCAAGGAAGCCATGGGAGGAGGCCTATTTATAGAGGAGGAGGGGGAGAGTCGGCCACCCCAATGGTGGGGTCGGCCGCCCACCCAGGGTGGCCAACGTGGCTGCCACTTCACATGCTATTGCGTGATCTTTCCTCCATCCAGAATTTTGGTCTGTGAGTGGTTTCGGTGGAAAAGAGAGGATAGTGGAGGTGAGTGGAAGTGGATGAAATTATGTGATTTGATGTATGTGAGGTGTAGTCTATGACATGTGGGACCCATGGTGAGGGACCCACCAAGCACTAAATGCCATGATAAAAATTATAACAAATGCAGAAATTTAAATGAAGGTAAACTAATTTAAATGCATGAAATGATAAGTTTTTGTGCCACCACGATAAAATATTTTTGACGGGTTGTCACACACCATAAAATTATTTATATGGGGCGGAGAATTTTTATAATGCAATGCTAGTAATAAATATGTCCAAGAAAATTTATAAGAGATGTAATTTTAAAATGCGGATAAATACCGAGTTACCTTCCGCGAGGATTCGGATTTTTAAAAGTCCTCCGAATTGGACCTTCCAAAATATTTATTCCGTGATGTTCCCGCAGATGCATCCTCCGCCTCCGGTGGTTGTACTTGTCGATCTTCTTCTACCATCTTCGCGGATTTATTGAGCTCTTGTTTTGACTTGAATGCGAATTGCTCTTCTTGCCCATTTATAGTGAACTTGATTTCTCCCTTCCCGACATCAATGTGTGCATTGGCGGTGCTCAAGAAGGGTCTTCCAAGTATGAGTGACACCTTTGAGTCTGGATGCATATCCAATACTACAAAGTCTACTGGCACGAAGAACTCTCTTATCTTGACTGGGATATTTTCAGCAATGCCCAACGGATAGCGAACCGATTGGTCGGCTAGTTGCAGACACATTGATGTTGGTTCAAGTGCAGTGCAATGTGGTTGAGCTTGTAGTAAACTGCTGCGGGCATCACACTAACACTTGCTCCAAGATCACAGAGTGCATTATTGAAATATTGATCTCCAATTGTGCAGTCGATAGTGGGACATCCTGGATCTTTCTTCTTTTCCGGTAGTTGGTTGAGGATGGCCGCACTACATTCTTCGGTTAGCTTGATCACTTCATTGGATGGCGGTGGTCTCTTCTAGTTAAGAATATCTCTTATGTACTTGGCATAAGTGGGGACCCGTATGGCATCCAACAGAGGTATATTGACATATAACTTTTGAATTACCTCCACGAACTTACCAAACTGCTCATCTCGTTTGTGGTCCTCTCTTCCTCCTAGGGAACGGTAGGTAGTTTGTATCTCGAAATTGTTGTCTTGCTTCCTGATCTTGTACTGCCTGCGGTAGTTCTACTAACCCAGGTTAGAAGTTCTCTTCTTCTTCGCACCGGTGGCGACGGCCGGCCTTTTTGCCCCTTTTGGATAGGGAGGATCTCTAGTGGAACTCCCCTCTTCTTGTAGTAATAGATCTCACCGCTCAGGGTTAGTGGCAACAGCAATGCAACGGCTAACTTTGCTATCTTTTCTTCTATCTTCTTATTGAACTCTAGTTGGTCATTAATGGCGAGGAGAAACTATCCATTTTAATACTTAAATTTTCCAAGATTTTGTCATTAGCAGCAAACCTATCCTCCATAGATGAATTGATCTTGGACTGTTGTAGGACCAACTCTCTTAAAGTAGGTTGCTTTGCATAATTACCTGACTGTGTACCTTGATTAATTGATGATTGCACCCAATGTGGAACCTTTCTCACGACGGGACGAATTTTGCTTATACGTTGCTTCAATTGCTCTTTGATCCTCCTTGTACTTGGCCCTCTGGTCAAGCTAATGGAGTAAGGTATCCATCTTGGTTGACAATGCATTCACTTCTTCTATTACTTCTTCACTCTGATGGCAATCTTGAATGTTGTCTTGGGACCAGCTTTGATTATCTCGCTATCTTCTCCATGAGTCTTTTAGCTCTCCCAAGAGTGAGTGATAAGAATGATCCTTCAAAGAGTTGCATCTAGGTGCTCACGTGTCTTCGGAGTTAATCCGTGATAGAAACCTTGCATACCATTCCTCCATTCCATGATGGGGACAATCTTGGATATATCCTTGCAAATGCTCCCATGCTTCGACATGGTCTCCATCTTCTCGTCGTTGGAAATTGGTAATCTTTCCTCTTAAGGCATTGGTTTTGCCTATTGGGAAGAATTTTGCTAGAAAGGCCTTGGAACACTTCGCCCATGTATTGATATCTTCTTTATTGGCATAGAACCACGTTCGCTCTTCCCACTAGTGAGAATGGGAAGAGGCGAAGAAGTATGAGGTCTTCTTTAACTCCATCTATGGCGATGGTGTTTCCAATCTCCATGAAGTCTTGTAAATGTGTACATGCATCTTCATGTACCTTTCCACTGAATTGGATACCTTGCACCATGTTGATGAGGCTTGGCTTGATCTCAAACTCCATATTAGTGTGTATTGCTAGACCAAGTGATGTTCTCTATTGTTGGAGCAGAGAACTCCAAGTAAGGTCTTCTCATCTTGATTGGTGACGAGCTTCCTTCTTGATTGAACCGACTCGATGATCGAGATTTTTGAATGAATCGATTCAATCCCGCTAATACCCCGTATAAAATATAGACAAAGAAAAACAACAGGGGTGAACCTGCCAAAGTAGAGGTGACTAGTGACAATCACTCATTTTCTAAGTATCTCGCTAAGCAATTTTTCTCTAAAAGTTTATTCCCTCCCCGGCAACGGCGCCAAAAATGCTTGTTGACACCTCTAACACCACTCACGCTAAGTTGTCATCCCTAGCATGGCGCCGAAGTGTTGGTATAGAAACTGCTCCTCTAGTCAAGAAAAATATGGGATCCGCAAGTGCGAACGTATAATACACCATCGTAGCATTTTACCAGAAGTATTCCGGTATCGTTATTTATATTTAGCTCAAAGGAAAGAACTAAGGACTTAAACAATGAGAT
This sequence comes from Themeda triandra, assembly GCA_018135685.1. Classification (NCBI taxonomy): domain Eukaryota; kingdom Viridiplantae; phylum Streptophyta; class Magnoliopsida; order Poales; family Poaceae; genus Themeda; species Themeda triandra. The sequence continues at coordinate 240,461 of JAENPR010000725.1, read as the reverse complement.
AAACTTGCTAAACACGACTACTTATGAGTGATTGATTGCACAGTCACATACTTTGCGTAGGGGTAAACCATGATAAATAAGGAAATATAAGTAATAAGCTCAGGGTATAAATCACACAGAGATTAGATATAGACTACTCACAAAAGGTAGGTTGACCTAAACGGCATCTAAGCACCATGCTCACATGAAATCTACCACCTAACCCTCCCGCGAAGAGAGCTAAGCGCTTTGCAAACATATACATAAACTTATTATCTATCATAACCATATCAAATGTAGAACTAGAATAAACTAGGAACATAATAAATAGAAACATAATGATATTTAGAATAAAGTCACAAGAATCAATACAAGATAATACCAATTCTTGATGATGAAGATCCGGAATTCCGAGCACAGGCGCCCGATTCTTCCTCTATCTAGTCTAAACCTATGTAAAACTTGAAGATCTAGAGTAGCTATTCTAATTCTCTGGTGGAGATCTCTCTCTAAACCCTGGCTTTGCTGATGGCTACCTCTGAATAATGAATTCTAGAATGAATTAGGGTTTCAGCCAGGGGCCTGGGGATCTGAATATATAGCCCCCTAAGATGCACCACAGCCTATCGGATCAAACCGACCTAAACGGACGATAAATATTGCTCCTCAAGGTCGGTGGAGGCAAAAGGATCCACGAGCCTCCACCGATTGGTGGAGGTGGGCAAGTCGGCCGACCCACCCCGGGAGTCGGCCGACCCACCCCTATGCCGTGGGGCTCCGCCTGTGGTTTGCCTTCTCCGAGTCTTCTAGAGTATACAATTTTACCCGTTCGGTCTTTCTCTCTATGTAATCATGACATGTGGGCCTCCTTGGATGTTTTCCCCGATAATCCCCTCGCGAAAACACATATTCACCAAAACTTGTGGAATTTGTCAGGTTAAACCCTAAGTCTATGGTGGTGAACAGATTATACCCCTCTTTCTCTCTCTCGGTTGACATGTAAAATTGATCATTAACAACCGTCAACAATGATGGACAAGATTGCCTTTCGGGTAAAAAATGGAAAGAAGGTTCTGTTAATGTATTCAACAGAGATCAACAGCCGATCCAAGCAGTCGGCTCTGACAGTAATTTTCAATGGGCAATCCAATCGATGGCAACAAAGGCAAACTGGGTCGTGGTTTCATGTCGGCCGATAAATTAGAAGAGATTGATGTTGGTGATAGTACAAAGTCAAGGCCGATGTATATCAATGCAAATTTAGACCCAGAGTATAAATTGAAATTAGTAGAGTTGCTGAAAGAGTTTAAAGATTGTTTTGCTTGGGACTACACAGAGATGCCTGGATTGGATCGATCAATTGTTGAGCATAAGTTGCCTATGAAACCTGGATTTCGTCCTTTCAAACAACCTCCACGAAAAATTTATAAAGAGGAGGTATTGGCCGATGTAAAGAAAGAAGTTGAAAGATTAATCGAAGCAAACTTTATTCGGCCATGCAGGTATGCAGAGTGGATTTCGAATATAGTACCTGTTTACAAAAAGAATGGAAAGATGAGAGTCTCGCATAGACTTTAGAGATCTCAACAAAGCTACTCCCATGGATGGATACCCAATGCCGCTTGCCGATTTGTTGGTAGATGCAGCAAAGAGGTTATGAAGTTATCGCTTTATGGATGGCAATGCCGGCTACAATCAGATTTTTATGGCGAGTTGAAGATATTGCAAAGACTCGCATTCGATGCCCGGTCATATTGGATTATTTGAATGGATAGTGATGACATTTGGATTGAAAAATGCTGGTGCAACTTATCGAGAGCCATGAACTATATCTTTCATGAGTTGATCGGCATGATTGTAGAAATTTACATTGATGATGTGGTGGTCAAATCCAGAGACCATGAAGGACATTTAGCCGATTTAAGAAAGACTTTAGAGTGCACAAGAAGACATGGTTTAAAAATGAATCCAAATAAATGTGCATTTGGAGTCTCTACCGGTGAATTCTTGGGATTTTTGATCCATAGAAAGGGGATAGAAGTTGGGAAGAAGAGCATTGAAGCAATAGACAAAATTGTGCCCCCAACTAACCTTACAGAGTTGCAATCATTGCTAGGCAAGGTCAATTTCGTGAGAAGGTTCATATCTAATTTGTCAGGAAGAGTGTTACCTTTCTCTCCATTGCTGAAGCTTAAGAAGGATCAGAAATTTGTTTAGGGTGACATGCAGCAAAAGGCTTTTGATGAGATCAAAGAGTATATGAAGGCACCACCAGTACTGGTACCTCCACAACTTGAGAAGCCTTTCAAGCTGTATGTGGCGGCCGATAACCTAACAATAGGATCGGCCCTTATGCAGGAGTTTGATGGAAAAGAAAGGGTGATAGCTTACCTTAGCCGAAAATTGTTAGACCCTGAAACAAGGTATTCGGCTATAGAAAGACTCTGTCTATGTGTTTATTACTCATGTACCAAGTTTCGGCACTATTTGTTGAATGCCGAATGTGTGGTGGTGTCCAGTTTTGATGTAATTAAACATATGCTATCAATGCCAATTTTAAATGGAAGAATTGGCAAGTGGGTGTTAGCGCTGTCAGAGTTTAATTTAAGGTATGAATCGGCAAAAGCAGTGAAAGGACAGATAATTGCCGATTTCATTACTCAGCATCGTGATTTATCTGTTGACATGGTTAACATTGCCCCATGGGCATTATTTTTTGATGGATCATCATGTGATAAGAGTGGTGGTGCTGGTATTCTCTTGATATCCCCACGTGGAAAGATGTTTGAATATGCCTTTCCAATTGAATATCATGTTACTAATAATCAAGCAGAGTATGAAGCACTACTCAGAGGGCTTCGGCTGTTAATAGAAGTAAAGGCTGTTGCTGTCGAAGTGTTTGGTGATTCCGAATTGGTAATCAATCAATTGACAGGGCAATATGAATGCAAAAATGATATATTGCAGGAATATCATGAACAGTGTCGAGAGCTTCTAAAAAGTTTTTTAGTAGTTACTTTGCATCATATACCCAGAGAGCACAATGGAGAAGCAAATAAGTTGGCTCAAGCTGCCTCTGGATATCGGGAAAATCATGAAGTTTTTGCAATAGAAGAGAGTGCTCTCAATATTGATCAAATAGATGATGACTGGAGAAGTGATATTGTCAGTTATCTGAAAGATCCATCTCAGAGAGTTTCCCGAAAGCTCAGATATAAGGCCCTCAAGTTTGTGCTTCTTGATAATCAATTATACTACAAGTCTATAGATGGGGTGTTGCTCAAATGCTTGAACCAAGAAGAGGCTAAGAAGATTATGTTTGAATTTCATGAAGGAGCTTGTGGAGCGCATCAGTCGGCTTACCGAATGAAGTGGATAATCAGAAGGACAGGGTATTTTTGGCCGACTATGTTAGAGGATTGCTTTGAATATTACAAAGGGTGTCGAGATTGTCAGATATTTGGTAATATTCAGAGAGCACCTGCATCAGCTCTGAATCCCATAATCAAACCTTGGCCGTTCAGAGGATGGGGCATAGATTTAATTGGGCAAATCAATCCTCCATCTAGCAAAGGACACAAATTTGTGTTGTTAGCAACAGATTATTTCACCAAGTGGGTTGAAGCTATCCCTTTAAAGACAGTCACATCAGAGAATATGGTCAGCTTTGTTAAGGAGCATATTATTCACAGATTTGGGATCCCACAGACCATAACAACTGATCAGGGAAGTCAGTTTACTTCATCAGAATTTTGTGACTTTGCCGAAAGCATGGGGATAAGGTTATATAATTCTTCTCCTTATTATGCACAAGCCAATGGCCAAGCAGAGGCATCAAATAAAATTATGATCAAAATCATCCAAAAGAAGATCAATGAGAAGCCAAGAAAATGGCACTTGGTCCTTAATAAAGCATTGTGGGCTTACCGAATGGCTTGCCATGGATCTACACAAGCATCTCCATATGAGTTGGTTTATGGTCACAATGCTGTAATGCCTTGGGAGTTGCAGGCAGGATCAAGGAGAGTTGAATTGCAAAAGGACTTGGCAGATAAAGATTATAAGGATTTGATGATGGATGAATTGGAGGATTTGCATTTAATTCGTCTTAAAGCTTTGGAGAATATTGAGAAGAATAAAATGCGTGTTGCCAAGTACTACAATAAGAAGGTTAAAGTTAAGCAATTTGCAGAAGGAGACTTGGTTTGGAAAACAATATTGCCAATTGGCACAAAGGATAACACATTTGGCAAATGGTCACCAAATTGGGAAGGGCCTTTTCGAGTTGTTAGTTGTGCACCTGGTAATGCATATATATTGAAAATGTTATTTGGAGAAGAGCTTACTAGAGCCATCAATGGCAGATACCTTAAGAAGTTTTATCCAAGTGTTGAAGTTGGATCTTAATTGTGACTATGACTTAAACGTGGTATAGCCGATTGAATGAAAAAATCGCCTTCAGAACAAAGGAAAGAAGTTGGAGAAAGTAGCCGATATTATTGTATCACCTCTAGTGCAAAAATAGCCGATATCATGTGTATCGCCTTCAGAACAAAAATAGCCGATACAATTGTATCGCCTTTAGCCAATTTTTAAAGGTAAATGAACAGTTTGATCTTATCTCTCAGCTGGTAGGTTTATCGGAGAAAGATAAAGCGAATTGAAGTGCTACACTACAAACTGTCAAGTCGTGGAATAGTTCCGAGATCTAATCGGCTAAGGTGACGTCAAGCGTTCGGGAAAATTTCGTTCGGAAAGAATGTTGCAGTCGAAGTTCTATCTAAGGTATGAAGAAAAATTCACAAGAACGAACACGATTGCTAAGACGCCATTGCAACTACGACAAGCAAGAGCAAGGAGGAGACCAACATTCTTCATTAAAAAATTTTTTATTACAACCCGCGCCAGTCCTAATACAAGCTACTCCTCTTCCTCAGTGAAGAGCTTGTTGAGGACGGACTCCGGGTTGGTGGCGTTGGCCATGGCGTCAGCGTGGTCGTCGTACTCCGCCAGGAGGCCCTCGATGCCATTGACCTCATGGGGAAGACCGTCCCGGAAGCCGGTCGGCATCGGAGCGTAGTCGTCCCCGGTCCAGGACGACATCCCCGCCAGGCCGAGGGAGGTGCCGAGACGCACACCATGAAGCACCGCCTCGAGGCGATCCACCTCGGTCGCCCCCCTGGCGTTCACCTGGTTAGCCACCGCCGTCGCCGCCAACTTCAGGCGGTCCAGCTCCGCGGTGAGGTCTGCAAGAAAAAGACAAGACAGACCAATGAACAAACGAATCGGGAGGAACAGGAATCAAGCAATGTTTGAAGAGCAAATCATACTGGTGATGGCCTCGCTCAGCTGCCGGCAGTTGTCCTCCCATTCCAGCTGGGCGATCCCGAACTTCTTGGTTTCTTCACCAAGAAGCGCCCGCGCCTCGTCCCTCTCACGGAGGTACTCGGCGGCGGCGTAGCGGGTGTACGGCGGGACCTCGTCCGACTCGGCCGGACCCCATGGCCGGGAGTGGTACGAGCTCCCAAAAGCCGAGCCTGATGAGGCCGGGGCCGGAGCAGGAGCAGGAGCCGGAGCTGGAGCCGGAGCCGGCGCGGGGGCAGGTGCGTCGACCGCCGCAGCTGGCGCCACGAGACGCCATTGGCCGGTGCTGATCCTCGCCGTCCTGCGAACAAGGTGCAATCAAGATCGGCTAAATGAGAAGAAACCGCAGACAAAGTGGAGAAGTTGTCTCCTTACTGCAGGCGACGGCCGCCGTGGTTGCTTCCCTCTGCCACGTCCGCTGCAGGAGCGGGAGTAGAGGCGGAAGCAGAGGCCGGAGCGCGAGCCGGGGCGGCATGCCTCCGGAAGTTGGCCACGTAGTCGCCGGTGTTCCCGACGCCCCTGAAACGGATCAAGAAGATGAATAACCGCAAGGGGGCAGGAGCCCAAATCGGGTGAAAGAAATCAGGCAGCGCAACTCAAAAGGTTGAGAGGATCTCACCGTCGGCGCTGGTTGCTGCTTCCCTCCGCCTCGTCCTGGGCAAGACGCTTGCCACGGTCGCCGCCGCTCGCCATTGGTGGTGGTGGGGTTTTTTTGAGATTGGGGACGGAGAAGGAAGTGGAAGAGATGGACGAAATAGCAACTGCCTGTGCTTGGATGTGATGATGGTGGGAGCCGAGTGGCCCTATTTATGAATGTTGGGAGCCGTGGCGAGACTACGGGAAAGCCAAGCGACGAAATAGGGTTTTCACACCTATGGGCCGATGTTGAATTGGGCCGAGCCCATTACTACTGGCGATTCAGTTGCCAGCGTGCGGTCGGCTAAATAGCTGAATGAGAACCATTCGGCTAAGACATATACTTAAGTCCGTGGCGGTTGCGTTCGGCTAATGCATGCATGTATCAGTGCAGTCATGCTCAAAAGAGCCGAATGACAACAGAGCAGAGAAGAAAGAGAAAAACGAAAATATCAGAGGGAATGAAATATTGCCAAGTATGGTACATTCAGGACATAATGTTTACATATTCTATCTTACAAAGCCAGGAGTTTACATATTCAAATATGAGTTGATAACGTTCAGGGCATCAGCTTTAATTTTGTTGACTTCGTCAAGGGCCTTCTTATCCTCATCTTCAGAATTTTGGATTTCTAGCAGCTTGCTTTTGATTTGCTTGGTTTCCCTGACAAGAGATGTTATCTTGGTCTTAGCCGAATCAAGAGGTGGCAGAGTAGCAAGTTTAGCCTCATGAGATTGAATGTTAGCATCCAGTTGGGCCAACTAAGCTGCCAATTTGATCCTCTCATTTCTCATATTCTGCAGTTCTGGCTCTAAAGTGTCCCAGGAATGTTTGGTTGACTTAAAGTCAGAATAGAGCTCCTTGACTTGCTCTTCTTTGGTTACCTTGTCATTCTCCAAGACAGCCTTGTTGGATGTATTTTTGTGCGCTCTCTTGATAACAAGAAAGTGGTCGTCAAGGTGGGATAAAGCGTTTATGGCAGCCTTAAGATCGAAGGGAGCTCTTGATCAATCGGTTCCGCCATTTCCCTTATCTTATCGACTCCCGTCGTGGCAACAATATCCCTCTCCAAGAATGAGATTATGGCTTTCAGTTTAGTCTGACTCTCTGATGATAATTGCCGATTAGAAGAAACTTCATCGTCATCTTCGGCAAATTCTTCAGCAATAAGGGAAAAGCTGGCTTGTTGGAGAGCAGTGTCCTGATGATGAACAGAGAAATTCATTTAGCTGAATGGTTTAATTCATATGGGAAATGATCAAGAGAGATCAAGATAATACCTCTTCGGCAAAAACTTGATCAATTGCTTCCTGAGTAGCATCAATGCTTTGAGTGGCTGATGCGCTTGCTTTGCCTCGTGAATGGCGGTGTCATGGCTTGTTGATATGTCTTGAATTGTCCAAGGGGTTGAGTCTGGCGCATTTTGGAGAAGAGTTTTTCCCGTTGTTTCCCCGGTTCATCTCGCCCGATGAGGAGGAATTTCTTTCTCTCGCTTCTCCTTGTTCATCAACCTGGTGAGAGGGAATTTCTTCGCTACTTCTCCTTGTTCACCCGCTTGATCACCTGCCTGATAAGGAGAAGTCTCTTCTGCTGTTTCTCCTTGATTACCTGAGTTAGAATATAAAATGAGAGTGGTGTATAAACAAGAGGATAAAAAATGAGTGCAGATACACACCAAGATTGCTGACAAGTTCATTGGCGTTTGCTTGACCAGAAGAGGCTTCAGGAGAATTTTCTAGGTTCACTACTTTGTCAGAGCTCTGGGGACTGGCCTGTATCTATTGAATAAGCAATAAATACAGATGCATTTGCGAGTAGTGATGAAGAAGTTAAGAGTATACATACCTGAGGTGGCTTAACCTTCTTTGATCTTGATTTTTTGGGGATAGCAGTGTCCTTGATGGGAGAGGATGTAGATTTTCTTTTGAGGTCCTTCAGGAGCACTGTACCCTCAGCAGGTGTCCTGTTAAACACTGCTAGACTTGGAGCATCATGTCCTAGAGCAGCCTTGGGGCTAGATTGCCAATATAAAACTTTTGGAGGACTTGGAGGAGCATTGTCCTGTTCAAAAAAAAGTGTTTAGGCACAGAGCAGAAGTATAAAATAGGGGAAGCTATAAAGGAATTTACCTCATCATCAGAAATGAATGAAGGCATTAAAACTTGGCACAAAGGATGGACTTGTGCTCTGAAGATATGAGAGTGCCATTCCTTCCACCAGAGGTTGAATGAGGAGTGGACTGTTTCAATTATCACCAGAGGATTGGGTTCATATACTGGAAGGTTAGACCCAAGATTGAAAACCTTATTAGCTTCGGTGATATTCGTTAATGACTCCCTGGGCCTGATGATGTCAGAAAAATATGGCCTTGGGGGCAATTGACAAAGTCCAAGCTGCCTAGTAACCATATTGGGGTTGTAAAATTCATAGGTTGAATTTATCAACCGGCCATGATGAAATTCTGCTGGTAGGGCGCAGGGCCTGATGAAGGAATTAAAAATATCCTTGGAATCATTATCTATGCAGCCCAGTTCATAGCTGAATCTGCAAGGGAGAGTTAGATCTTCATTATCTCTGTAGGGGAACCAGACTATGTGGTTGAATCCCTTGTAGAAAATCTTGAAAAGATGACCAAGGTCCAAATCAATGACAATGGAAGATGCAGCCTCTCCATATGTCTGACAAGATTTGTATTTGGGATCTTCACCTTCAGCAAAATTAATTGAGGGAAAATCCAGGTTGTGGAGATCAACTGAGACAATCTTATGCATATACAGTTGCAACCACATTTGGACAAGCCACCATGGGCCATTCACGCAGGAGATCTCGCCCTGACCACGCATTTGGACAGTAATCTGGTGCATCATGTGGTAGACTGCTCCCAAGAGATACTTGCCCAGAGGAATCAGCTTGCCTGCAGCTAATTCTTCAGCCATCACTATGTGATTCAGAGTGGGCTCATTGGACTTGCCACAGAAGATGAATCTGCATAACCACATATTCATGAAAGCCTTATACTCTTTGTCAGATACAGTGCCAGTTGAAGCATAGGTCTGAATGTACTTGGCCCAACCTCCTCCTGGTTTGACTGCCCTCTGTGAGCTGGTGCTTTTGAACTTGAAAGGGTATGTTGGCTTGGTAATATTCAAACCGGTCATCATGAAAATGTCTGACAGAGTAATTGACATTGGGCCGTGACCAAAGATAAATGCGTTGATAGCATCAGACCAGAAGTGGGAGGCGGCTATCAGAAGGGAGTCATTTCTTGGCATTTCGGCTAAGGAGAGTTCCAGGCAGTGTTGAATATCTTGTGATTCCCAGAAATCACTATTTCTAGACTGCATCCTGTAGTACCAATCGCGCCATCCTATGATTGAAGGAAGAGGCCATGTTTTGAAGGTATTCGGCCATCTATTTGGGGGAGCAATCCTAGATTTGAAGGGGATCCTCAGAGTTTCTTTTTCAATAAATTCCCTCGAATTGGGGTCTCCCCGTGGACCAAGGAAAAATGATCCAGGACACGCAAGATTGGAGATTAAGATCTCGTTCTTCATTTCCTTTAGAAGAAATTGAAGCAAATGGATCAAAAAGTGCATCTGGAGGCTGATTCAAGAGAGTTGCCGAATGAGTAAAGTGGGTAGGGTTACCTCCAAGAGCTCCTCTTGAGTTCCTGTCGCCATGATGGAGCTGATTGAAGACTCTGTCGCCATTAAGCGAAGCTCGATCTCGTGGGCGGCCGCGGTGGTAGTACCGACCTAGGAGAAAGGCGTTATGGTCAATTTTGAAATAAAACCCTTTTATCTCAAAATTGAGGGGGCATGTGTCACTACAAGATTTTTGGTCAAATGCAATGCCGAAAAAGTGTAGCAAAAGACCCAAAAATGGTAGCAATTGTACTTTTGCTACCATTGTTTTTTGGTTAAATGTCGTTGCACTTGTAAGGGTAGCAATAGCACAATGCAACGGGTTACGTTTTAGTTGCGACACACAGCCCCTCTATTGCAACACTTTTGATGCTTTGGCAACACATGGTGAGTGTTGTAACAAAAGCAATTGCAACCACTATAGGTGTGGCAATAGTATCAATTGCAACGAACTAGGCGTTGCTAGCGATATGTATTGCGACACGCTGGTCGTGTAGCAAGATAATGCAATCGCAACGCAACACAAGTGTTGCAATCGTGGTTATTGCTACACGGAGAAAGCATTGCAATAGAGGTTCTCTATTGCCACGTCACCTAAATGGTTGCTATAGGTGGCTTAGGTTATTGCAACGTCTATTTAGGTTGGTTGCTATAGAGAGGTCCTCTATTGCCACGTTTCTGAATGGTTACTATAGATGGCACAAGCTATTGCCACGTTACTTAGGTTGGTTGCTACAGATAGGTCATCTATTGCCACGTTACTAACTAGCTAGTTGCTATAGGTAGATTCCTCTATTGCCACCGTCATCTTTTTGTAGTTGCAAGAGATAGGTTCTCTATTGCCACGATAAAATGTGGTTGTTATATGTGCCATCATTTATTGCAACGCCGCATTAATATATTAATAATTCATGTTGCGATGCTTTGTTTGGTAGCTTAAATCAATAATGGCGAACGACAAATACATAATGAATGAAGCATCGACATCCATTAAAATGAAATATAATTTGTTCATACAAAATCTTTAATGAAACACACCGAGTGCCAAACTAAATGAGAACACAAGTAGATAGCTTAACACATAATAATGTGTCAAGCACAGACAACTGTTTGAACTCATTCGAATCAAAAGACTAATATCTACTGTAGCAGCAAAGATTCCCTTGATATGTAAGTTGGTCATCGTCCCACCATTCACATGCTCCTACTCAAACTCAAGATTCCTCCTAAAAAATCATTGACATGCATTAGTTAAACTGAGATAAGTGGTGGCAAAGCTAATTGAACACTGAAGCAAAACACGAGCTGCAATACTATCAACCATGAACTTTGAAGAGAAAATCAAATATAAACATACATGCAGCTGCCTCCCAAGACATTTTATGAGCACATGAGCACAAATGCATCCATATATATTTCTAAGCAGCAAGAGAAACTAAGCCTGGACCAGATTTAGGAGCAGAACAAAAGAATGGCTATGTACTTCTCCAAAAGGACTACATGTTCCTTTTTAATGCGAAGAGAGATAAAAGGTTTCACATAGTACCTCGTGTATTCTTTTTGGACAATGCAGATCTTTTCCTAGCAGCAGATTCCTTCGCTTGCTTTGTTGTAGCAAAAACAGCACCCGAATTCACCGCCGAATTACTTCTTCTCATGCGCCCTCTTTAGAAACGTTCTTTAGTTGCGGAAGAAGGGGGTTGTTGTTCGCTAGCTGGTTTCTTGGGTAACCTGAAAATAAATGGTTGGTGGTAAAAATTACACCCCTTGACAAGAATATGACATGCATGTTACAATTAAACATTCTTCAATTATCATCAAACTACCTACTGACTATGTATCATGTGTTCTCCCTCGTAGTTGTTACATTTTGTGTCCCCTCCTTTTTAAGTAATTGGGAATATATGCTGTTGACAGGCACTCGGTAGGAACTTATGATATGGAACTGACTTGGCATATTAGTCTTCACATTAACCAAGGTCTCGTGTCAAAATCAAAGTAAAGGAATAAACATGACATGGAAAATTGCACAAAAGAACAAGTAGATGAGAGCACAAGAGTATAAAGCACAATAAAACTTTTAAGCAAATAAAAAGGCATATTAGCTCATAAAACCAACCATCATAATTAAGCCATCCTAGTTAAGCAGGAAGAAGAAACCATCAGCCGAACAGGGCAATATCCCACGGAACATCTATGAAGCTGTTTAAGTTGGCCAATGCACTTCAATAGTAAAATAATTGCTTTGGAGCAGCACTGTTTTCCACTGAATTTTAAGTACACATCTCTACTAAAGTTCCCAACTCTGAATTAAAGTTTTCTATGCTAATGGCCATTTGCACATGAAGGGATGCTTCTGCAGTGTGTTAAATTCTGCTTGTAGACATTTGGAGACAGTGTAAAATAACTCATCATGTCCATTCAGTTGTGGTCTACGACAAGTATCAGGTAAATGTATAATCGCTATCCATTTTAAGGCTAAAACCTTGGAAGTGTGTGTTACACACTGTAAATTTAGTTTAGTTACGTTTAGTTAAAATACCAGTGTTCAGATTACTTTGATCACCTCCATTACTAAATGATCCATTTGCATAAACAAAAAAACTGCCACACAGCACACGTCACTTAATGAAATGACATGTTCAATAAATAACTAGCAGCAAATAAACCTCATTATCTACATTTGGGATTACGCTACTCTAGATAGCCATTTAGTGGCAAGACATAAGACCTGAATTCAGCTCGGATGAAGGATCTGTCTACAAACCTGACCAAACTAGCAAGGTTAAAAATGAATTAATATTGTAATTTTAGCCATTCCCACCAAATGGCTACATAATAAACTCTGGAACCAGCCTGGGTGAAAATAAACAACTCAGTGTAGAGAAAGTACTTTATCAGAGTGCAGAGAAAGTACTTTATCAGAGTGCAGAGAAAGTACGCGTAACATGAACAAGACATTAGCATCCCTCTATTATGCAAAGAATCATCCTCTAAATTAGTACGGTTAGATAGCTAGCCATATTAGGGAATATATACTGAATATATGTTATTTGATGTTCTTGATAGCTTCAGAATTGATAATTATCAACATACACGTAAACGTTCAGTGACCAATGAAAAAATACAGTTATCAGTAACCATGACTACCATTCAATAGCGAGGGGAAAAAATCAGTGATCAATCCTAGTGAACTGACAACATTCAGTAGCTACCAAAAAATTCAATGATCAATGACATTCAGTTATCAGTAACTAAGAACATGTGTGAATCACTGAAAACATTCAGACATTCAGTTATCAGTAGTTTTAGTTGCAGGTTCCAAGTTGATGATTGATTTGTAATTGACCATTCCCTGAGTTACAGTAGCAACCAAAACAAGCACTTCACAGGAAAAAATGTGTAGAACATTCATTTAGCAACCGAGATTCAATATTTTCTTCAACTACGCAGGAGAGCTATTCATGGAGACACACTAAATTATTTTCGTCAACTACGCAGGAGAGCTATGTATCCTTTAATTAAATAGCAGACCCAACAAAACAAAACAAAGGCAAGGCAGAAGAGCCCCACCTGAACTCATTCCCTAATCCAATTTTGCATGAAAATTCAGTGGCTTCATCTTCGATTTCGTGTAGTGTTGCTGCATTACCACATCTCCCCTTGTAGTACAAATACTCCCTTACCCTATACCCCAATTGTAATTTCACTATAAGCAAGTTACTCAGGGTGAGATCAGCCCTACTAATTGTCATAGTCGGAGACTCTTGCCCCCCCCCGGCGCCCCCTCGCAAGTGAAATAGAGAGTCCATGTTTCATCCGAGCTGCCAAATATTACAATAGTATCAAGCTTAAGCACTAGTGATGATACAACATTATACTTAAAAGGAAACCAGTGTACATATAGTATGTGTACAGACAGAGAAAGTAATTAAAATTTAGTGCCACTTATTTGAACTATATGTGCACCTCCATGACTGAAATTAAAGTAAACCAAAAAAATATTTATACTAGGAAACACTAAATATTGCACACTTGTTCTTCTTAGCTTAATTGATAGGAAATGCTTACAGTCCCATTCCAAATTAGAATTATGTCAGTACTTTGGCACTTACTCATTTAGAGCACATAGAAGATGGCAAGATATGACTAGGCGAAATAAGATAACAGATTATTAGAGAAAAACTAAGATCTGAATCAATAGTGCATAATTCGATAAAAAGCAATATCCTAATCACTGAACTTATAGGCATATGTGTATGGACAGAGAGCAAAATCATATCCCTACATATCAGTAATCCCATGCTTTCGATCTACATTATCCCCATGACTGAAATTAAACGAAACCAACATGTATGTATACTATGTTTATGGACAGAGACCAAACTCATTAATCCCTACATGTCATTAATCACATGCATTCGATCTACATTATCCCCATGGCGAACTGCTAGTGTCCCTACATTTCCCTTCACTTGGAGTTGTCTATTAGTAATTTTGTCCATATTTTTTATGGAATAATTTCATCCAGATAATTACGTCATTTCCTCAAACACATGTCAGAAACTCAAAACTTCAGTAACAAATGCGTATTGTATCATCGTTGGGAGACTCAAGCAATAGAAAACACCAACCAATTAATTGATGTAAATTTTCCAACTAGCACATGAACTGCATGTAAACACGTACCTGGGTTGGTCATCTTTTTGCTTCTCAGGTTCATCTTGTCGACAACGAGGTGTGTCTATGACACCTTCAGGGCTGGACGGCGTGGAGAACCCCCTGCTGGACGGACGAGATGGCGATCTCATGGAGGGAGGAGACGGCGACCTTCTGGACGGCCTCCGTGGAGGCAGCGGCGACAGCGACCTCCGTGGAGGCGGCGGCGACAGCGACCTCCTGGTACACGGCCTCCGCAGAGGCGGCGGTTGCGACCTACCGGTGGTAGAAGACGAAGGCGCGCGTGCGGTCTCCTTCGTCACGCATCGGAGTGGAGAAGATGCGATATGAAGAACCGCTAGGTTGGGGGCGGCGGCTCCTCTTCTACCGTGATGCAGTAACCGTGTATTTGGGAGGGAGAGTAATTAGCGGACCAGGTTGTTTCTCGCGGGAGGAGGGCGCGGTTGTGGAAATTTTCGCGGTTTTGGGAATTTTGAGCGCCAGCCTTCGGGTGCACGCCGGGACCCTAGAGCGGTCGTGTACGCGTTCATCCAAATCTACGTACACAGCTCGATAGTGTGAGCGGCCAACGAAAAGAAAAGAAATCTATATATACGTGACCACAGGACATGGGGACAAATGGGTTCGGTTGGATTGCAAATCTACGTATGATTGTGGTGGGTATGTTTGTTTGACTTGGATTGGAAATCTACGTCCGTTGAATTTTTTGGAAATCATATCGAGCTAGGAAAGCAAATTGATGGCAAAGCTAGGAAATTATACCGACTTTTGTGCCAAGCTGACCCGCTGAGCCCAATAGACACATTGGTTTATTAAGATTTGCGTGTATCTATCCCTATCAATAAAAGCCCAAAATTTATCGAAGTTATGGAAGTTGATATGATGTGTATCTATCCCTATCAATAAAAGCCCAAAATTTATCGAAGTTATGGAAGTTGATATGATGCATAAAAAAACCTACAAAGGACGATATTGAGTCATAGAAACACATAAGCAATATGAAAAAGCTATAAAGTTATAATATATTTATATCTAAAATTCTAAATAATCATGCGCTTCGTAATTGAAAGAATATACCAAGGTATTTTTGTTTGATATAGCTTTAACGGTACATTGTTTTTTCATCATAAAATAAATTATAAAAACATATAAAACATAAATAGATATGTTTCATTCACATTATCATTTTATATGAATGTTAATAGTTTTTTTATCCCATTGGAACGCACGGGCATATTTGCTAGTAAGAATAATTAGCTACAAATAGAATATTACAGATGTCACACTAAACTTTTATTTGGCTATTGTACAACATATACTTGTGAACTATAATTATTTGGCTATTGTACAACATTTTATAGTTTTAAGATAAGATAATTACATCATATTTAGAAAAATAATATAATGACAATGCATGATTTTTTTTACTGGAACAATAAACTATTTTCGAATTCACTTAGGCCTTTTTTCTCTTTGTGCGTGGTGGGGCGCCCTCGACTGCATGTGTCGTCACGGTGGTCTTGTCATATTCCACCGAGTGCCTCATCGTGTCGTGTCTAGCTATGTGTGCTAGTGGGTACACGTGGTGTTATATTATCAAGTGGCACGTCATTGCCTATGTGTGACTCGCTAGTAGTACATGTGGTGTTGTGTTGGGCGTGCCACGTTATGTCTAATAACTTAACATCTAGTCTCGTCCTATTGGGTGTCATTTGTTATGCCAGTGCCATGTTGAATGTCACTGTGAGTCGAGTCTAATCATCTTGTCCAACTAGTCTGTTTATCACGTCACACTGAGTGGTATGTCATCGCATATGTTTAGCTAGCTAGTAGCTACATGTCGTGGGCGTACTAATTTAAGGAGGCCATGTCATGAACGACTACTTGATGTGTGTAGTCTCACCGTGTGCCATTTTTTACAAGCCATGTCTCAAACAACCACTTGATATGTAGTCTCACCGTGTTCCATATAGAGGATTATCATCAAGCACAACACTACTTGAAGCCATTTACAAGATTATCATCACAACATTTTTTAAGATTAGAATTAGGCCCGGATATGAACTAAAGTAACTAATCACCGCTTGATCAGCGATCCCAATCACAAGAAGCCAAGAACCAAGATCAAGAGGTCGGCGTCGTGAAGGCATGGAGCCTTGCCTAGTCTCCGACTCACCACAGGTGTGAGTTGGCGCATCACGAAGTCCATCATGTTGTTCTAATTTATGTAAATTAATAAATTTAATTTAACTTCATTCAGTTTATACCTACGTGATTTAGTATTATTTATTTTACAAGGTTAAGATGTTTGATTAATTTAGAAATTATTTAAAGAGAAATTAATGATTTTGAATTAGGAATCCTAGAGTATTTTTAAAATCCATTTTAATTCTAAAATTCTCTAATCTTTCTCTTTTTGTTTCTCCTTGGAGCTCCCATTCCGAGCATCTGTATTTCAAAATTTTGAGCTAGCCTGGACCGGGACACCACGACGGTGCTCAAAATTTTGTCCCCCGCCCCCGCCAAAACCCTCGACGAAAGTCAAAATGGGCCCGCTAATTTCCTTTCCTAAAACACGGTTGAGCAGATTCTATAATCACGGACCCGGAGAGACGAGCCGCCGCCCACGTACGTTTGCAGTTCGCCTCCTTCAGATCTTCTACCTCCGTCTCTCTAACTACCGCTGCATCTGCTACCTTCAAGGCCTCGCACGCGCATCGTCTCTGCTACTCCGCCGCAATCCTTCACCCCGAGGGCTTCTATCCTAGCAGAGGAAGATCCTGGTGAGAGCGGCCACGTTGATTCATGCGCATCCTGTGATGGGCAGGGACCGGGATCCTCCGCTGGTCGCCCTCCTCTGCGGCTCTGCACTCCGGCGGACTGCGACGCGGCCGCCGGCGGTCGTCCAACAGGGCTGTTGGCGCCCAGAAGAACAGATCTTCATCAGCCCCAACCGTAAGCCATAATCTTTCTGAATGGAATTTTCCTCAATCCTAATCTTCATCTCAAGAATACTGCCCTCTTCAATCCTATGTACGGCCCTGCCCCTTCCACATTCCGTGCAGGATGTCCCTGCCCATCCACCGTTGCATCAGTGAGTAGAGCACTACTGGGCCTAAGCCCTAGGGTCGATCGATCATGCCTGCATATTCCATACCCTGCAGTAGTAGACGAGGTTGTTCACACGAGACATGGTGCTGCTTCTTTCAGTTTTGCACGTTCACATTTGATTGTTTTATTTTTCAGTACTTAATAATTGTGGACTGGTTTAGATCTCAACTAGAAAACTAGATCAGATCATGTGCTTTACCATGATGGTACTGTCATATCAATGCATATCACATTAAACAAGCCAAACTCCTTGTCTGAACCTTTGTATTATCATGCTTCATCATATTCCAGATAAATATTGCTTCTAATCTGTATTCAGAATTTCAGATAATACTTCACGGTTCACCTTCCATGCTAAATTGCTTTTCTGAACAGGTGTTCTCATGTTTTAGCTTCCAGGCATTAACTTTATCAAAGGGGATAAGTATCATAGATATATCAGCCTGTCGATTCTCAAGTAGTAATTTTTCTTTTACCATGAAGTAAAGGTTAGTCTCCAAATTTTATTCTTGCTTCAGAAGATTTTTTTTCCTTAAGTTTGTGCAGTCTTAATTTAACCAGTTTGCTCCTCCATCTATTGAAAATTTGAACTAGCAGGCCACTTTCATATATCTGAAAATAACATGTTCCATGAATTGCAGAGTTTAGATCGTCTCAGGCACAGTTATGATTATTCAGTTGCATATCGCAATTCAAGATGTTAACACATGGTTTATAGATGAATGGTGCACATCTATGATGTTAAACATATTCATACCCTAATTTTGGTGATATATGCAGATGCTTTCTTTCAAAGAGCTGCTGTACTGGAAAGAGACTTAATTATTACCCATTTTGATAATTCTTTTAGTAATGCATATGGGTATACATATATACAAGGTAACAAGTTTCATTCATTTAGATCATGCAATTTGATATCGGTTCATTTATAAATATTAACGGGTTATTATTTTGTTTGAATCATCTATAGTGTTACATTGAAGTTACACAGGCTTCTACTTGTTGAGAAGACCAAGCTGGACATTGTTGCAGAGTGCCTCTAGTAGAAGAATTGGTATTTTACATGACCAAGCTGGACATTGTTACAGAGTGCCTCTAGTTGAAAATTGGTATTTTAGTTATTGTAGTACAAGTGGTGTTCACTTACAAGTGTAGCTTATTGCTGCTAATTCCTTGTAATAAGAATGGTCCTTAAGTTAGGCATGTTTCATGGTTAGCATTTTTATTCTATTTTCTGTAGAAGTTATATATATCTCTATGTATTGGCATATTGGATAAATAATAATTGCTTCTTGTTGCAAAATGTCCTTGTCCATGGTGTCAGTGGTGGCTTGTGTGATGATGAGAGGCCGGGAGGTACAATCTATGTCGAAAGTGCATCCATAACTGCATTCATGAAGGCTAATTGATTCATTCTTCTATGCCGCGGTCTTTGTTAATTTTGCAAATTTTGTTTTTTTTATTTTTCACGATCAGGCCATTCACTCGTATTAAGAGGAGGGTTTACGATAGAAACATGGCACGGCCATGATGGTGAGAAGACATCAAGGTTGAACAAGATCGTGAACCTAGCTACCAACTGGAGTCCTGAAGCCCGCCTCACCTGGTAGCACGATGATAGTCTGAGCAGTCCGCGTTGATTATGGGCCTATTCACCGTATTAGCAACACAAATAAACTAAGACTCGTTTATTGGCTATCGTAGGCTTAAATACTTTTTTTTAGATAAAGAGGCTTAAATACTTGTTTGAGATTCATAGCTGAGCAATCTTACCTCTGGCTGTACTTCGACCATGTTCACGTTCTGAAAATACGTTCCGTGCCGCAGTGGAACACGTTCCGTCAGCTTGGGTTCGCTACAACAAAAATATGGGATTTACTGTACTTCAGCAGCCTGGATTATAACATTTTTCAGGCGACACTAGCAAGCCATTAAATTGAGATCTAGCATTATATAAATAGTGGCTGCAAATTAGATGTTCCTATACACACTCGTAATCAGTCCCGCTCAGCTAGGCCATCCGCATGAGGCAACTCCTCACTAGGAAAAGTAAAAAAAAAATTATTATATATTTTTTATTATTATTTTACAATGATGAAATTGGTGACCAACCCACAGGTATTTATCTAGTAAAATAAAAAAATACAAGTCCATGCAACAATGTATAACTAGCCTGGTCTTTGTCCATGATCTACCCTGCCCCTTACAGTAGTTATTTTTTAAAATTTTCCTTAAAATTAACAATTCAATTTATTAGATACAAGTTTTTAAAAACAAATAATTAAGACTTTACTTTTTAGATGTGTCATTTTCTAAAATTAATAATTCACTTATTAGGGTGTTTTCACGTTAGTCAATTTTCTTACAAAAATATCGGTTGCATCAAACACAATCCATATTCTCGAGAATAACACAAGAACATGCCTAACTCTCGCCATTTTTTATTTTTGGATAAAATCATAGAGAATAAATTATATTAATAATAATCATAGATAAATACAAAGAACACCACACTCCCGGCTGCATGTATGGCCCGTGATAAAGCCCAAATCAAATCAGCCTCGCCTTCTAGTTCTCGTTGCAATTATCAAAGTATATTGCAACAAAAAAATAAGCGTTGCACTTGAACACAATTTTCGCTTCGACCCCGTAGATCTTGTTGCAATAAAATTTAGCACTTGCAACAATATCAAAGTATATTGCAACTGCTAAAAGGGTGCAATTGACCCCCCCCCCCCCCACTTTTGCTTCGCCTCCAAGAGTTCTCGTTGCATTAAGCATCTAGCGTTTGCAACGCTTGTCAAATTTTATGCAACACAAAAAACTGTAGCAATAGTCAAAACCAAATGCAACTAACGTAAATGTAGTTGCAAAGTACTACCACACAATTGCAACCAAAATCAATTCTGCTGCAACCATTTTTCACCATTGCAATATCGTCTACCAAATGCAACAGAGCTTTGCAACATCTTGAAAACCGTTGTATTAAAGGCATGTATCGCTACCATTTTTTAGAATGGTTGTAATACAACGACCTCTAGCAACCAAATTTTCTACGTTGCAATTCTTCAGCGTTGCATTAGACTGAAAAGCTTGTAGTGTGTTAACACCAGAATTTGGTCAGGAATATGACAAGTGGGCCCGCAGGGAGCAGAGAGGGCAATTCGGCAAATGCGTATGCGGTCGGCTAATTTCCATATGTTCGGCAAATGATCAAGCGGTCGGCTATGACGGCTTCGTTCAAAGGGGAAAGAAGGAAAAAGGAAGCTGACCAGAAAGGGAAGGGGTCGTAATAGTCAAGGGCTCCGATTATGGTTAGAGTTGGCATATTGGTATCTTTCCAATTTTGTTTAGATAGTTCGTAAACGCTTAGGACTCATGTTTTGTCCAGGGTATAAATATAAGCCCTCGACCATTGTAATAAGGGTTCAGAACCAAATCAATACAACTAGCTACGTGCCACCCTTCGAGTCCTTTTAGTCGTGTCGTCGAGTTCTTCGAGAGGGCCAATCGATCCGTCGACCTCCGTAAGTCCCGGCAACCTTGCTATCATGTCTAGTATCATGCGGTGGATTTAGATGTGATGCAAGTAGTCTCATTGTTTTAGCTTAGAACATGCGGTAGATCTAAGCTCGATCATGGGAAGTTTTTGCTTGTGCCTTGTATCGTGCGGCGGATTAAGACATGAGTAAAGATAGTTATCGGCTCTTTTAGATTTGGCAAGATCTAATTGATTCATTCAAGTTATCACGTGTTGCATGTTTTATTTAATGTTTATTTATTCGCAACACTCTTTTGCCCAATCTAGATTGATACTCTTTCGGCTTGTTAATCATCCTTTCATGCTTATTCAATATCGAGTAGATCAAGTTCATATAGCCGAATTAGATCGATCTAGATTGTTACATGTTGCGGGTTCAATAGAGCGTTTAGATCTTAGTTAAAGCTGGATATCATGCAGCAGATGTAGGCTTTGCTTTGCTCTAGATCGTGATAGCGTGCTTGTTCCTTCTTCATGGACCCCGATTCGGCAATCTTGCCGATACGGTTATGCTCACACATGTAACGAGTATTTATAGATTTGTTAGGTAATTACGTGCTTTTAGCTCTTTATTGTTAGATTGTATCATGCGGTGGATTGATCTAGTAGTAAG
Organism: Themeda triandra; assembly: GCA_018135685.1. Classification (NCBI taxonomy): domain Eukaryota; kingdom Viridiplantae; phylum Streptophyta; class Magnoliopsida; order Poales; family Poaceae; genus Themeda; species Themeda triandra. The sequence continues at coordinate 218,892 of JAENPR010000725.1, read as the reverse complement.
GAGTGGTGTAAATTCATAGTGAGTGGTATCATGCGGTGGATTAGCTTGCTTGGGTTTATGCTCGACGGGTTTATGAAGGCCGGACATGCGGCGTACTAGTTGGAGTAGCCTATGCATGTGTTATTTAGTAGATTTACATTTATAAGTTACTTATCTTTAGTTATTAAGTGCTTGATGATGCTTTAAACCTGAGATGTAGTTTGATATGCTTTAATGACTTGATCTTGTTCAAACATGTCTTCATGTATCCGTATTCGGCAAGTTAATTCTATTCACATCAATTATGTTACTTTAGCCAAATGAACTGCAATCTGTTGGCAGATAGCTTCTATAGCTATGTGTCGTTGTAAGTGGCTTCAGGGCCGTAAAGATGGAACTGTCTGGTCTCACCCAGCATGTTCCAATTTTGATCTTACCGTTTTATTCCCTTGTCGATTTTCAGGTCAAATCGACTGGCACGCTTCCGGATTCAACGCCCGGGCACCCGATTGAAGCTAGGATTTCCGGCTTGCTGTGTGTGAGACACAGTGTCACTTTTTGTGTCAACACATACTGTATGCCCCCTTGCCATCAATGACAAAGAAAGTTGTAATCAGAGTCTTGGATCCAACCATCAACTCCACATGCACAGCTCCACGAGTATCAGAAGCATTGCCAGCAAAATCTCTGAGGATCATGTCAGTCTACAACAGGTCTTCACTTGTCATCCCAAGCTTTCTGAAAGTTGCATAGGGCATAATGTTGATAGCAGCCCCTCCATCAACAAGCATCTTGGTCAGAGGTTTACCATTGACATATCCTTTCAGATATAATGGCTTTAGATGGTGGTTTTTAACTGGCTTATCAAAGACTGCTTGCCGAGTCAACACAAGTTGAGCCATCAAGTCTCGGCATTCAGTTTCATCAAAATCAGAGTACACTTCATCCTGAACATCTTGATCTTCAGGAGCTCTAAACTCCAATGAGATGAAAACACCATGTTAGCTTCAGCCGAAGGACCCTGTCCATCGTCCTTTTTCTTAGGACGCCATACTGGCTTCTTTTCGGCTAATTCTTGTTTCAACTCTTGATTCCTCAAACACTGAACTCTTCTCTTCTGGCTTTTCCTCAAACCAGGAGGACACCACTAACCCCTTTGCCATCGATATGAGCTCTCTTCTGCATTGTGAGCACTGCTATGAGCCCAAGCTTGATCTGCAAATCTTTTCCTCTGATGTCTATTAAAACTGCTCATTTTTAAGCGTCGATCGTCCTCAGGAACTCTTATTCCAAGTCTATCATGGATGGGACGGCGGTTGACTCGAGATTGCCTGTACTCTGAGTATTGGTCACTGCATTCAGGGCAGTTGTTCCTTGCAGCAACTTCAAGCCTTCGTTCCAACAGTGCCTGAAGAAGGAACAGTTCCAATGAGACTGCTCTTGCTCTCTCCTGTACTCTTTTTGTTCTCTTTGGTGCACTTCTGCCTCATATCTACGACGTTCTGCCATGAACCTGCGCTCCTCTTCAATGAACTGCTGCTCCTCATCATACTCTAGCTTCTTCTCTCTTTGCCATTTATTCAACAAGTGGCGTGCTGTAACTCTATGCTTTGGCTTGGCGTGCATTCGGCAATCTTCCTGGGCTGCATCTGAAGTCTGGCCCTTTTCTGTTCGGCTATTCTTGAACCGAACTTGCTACACCTCCTCCTTGGTAACTTGCCGATCAGGGTCAACAGCACCACTTTGTTTGGCTCTTTCAGAAGTTAGAACTTTTATCTTTCCCTTCTCTTTGGACTCACTAGCATCAACCATGCATATAGAGAAAGAGATCATGTTCTGGGGAAATGGCTGATTATCTACTTTCATCTTGCCGTCGACCTCAAGTGTCCATCTTGAATAGCTTTCTGAATCTTCACTCTGAACACTCGGCAGTCATTGATATGATGAGAGCTAGTATCATGATATCCACAATACTTCTTATCCTTCACTCCTTCTGGGCGCAACATGGGATGTCCTTCCGGCAACTTAATGCATCCTTCCTTTATCGATACAAAAAGAGCCCGTCTTCTTTGCCGACATCAAAATCATAGGACCCTTTCTCGTCGCTTTACCCATCGCCGACTAACCAAAGTAGGTTCTTTCGTCCAATTCGGTTCTGCTAGCCTACTTCGTCCTCATCTTCATATTCGATGCTTCCTCCGTAAAGCCTTGGTACATATCAATAGTTGCACTGTTCTTCTGAAAGCGAGCATCTCTCCTGAATCCCTGGGATTGGTTACTCATTGCTGTCAATTTCTCAGTGCAAGCTGCCCAAGGTTTTCAAACTCCATGCCGAATAGCTTATCCCTGATATGTGGCAACATGCCCGCAATGACCAACTCGTGGGAGCCGATCATCGTGGTATATTCGAGAGTAGCACATGTTCTTGGCTTCTCTCGAATCTGTGAAGATACTCCATTGGTGTTTCGAGTCTTCATCCTCATAGCCCACGATCAACCATCTTCTTCTCATTGGCCCCGTATAGAAGTATGCATGGAACTTTTGCTCCAATTCCCGCCCATGTACCAATGGAGTTAGCCGGCCGAGATGCAAACCATGTGAAAGCTAATCCCGTCGAGACATAGGAAAATATCTCGATTCTCCAAGCTTCATCACTAGCAAACTTTCTCCAAGTTGCATCAAGTACCCGCTAATGTGCTCAATGGTACTGGTGTCATCTTGACCAGAGAATTTAGTCAAGTCTGTTGGTGGCTTTACTCTTGGTGGAAGAGCTACCCTATTGTACCACTCTGGAAAAGGGGACCTGTATGCATATGCCTGATTCTTTGGTTTCAGGCTGAACTGATTCTGCATCATATCAGCCATCCTGCTTAGGAGAACATCATTAGCATCTTGGCCTCCCTGTCTTCCAGAAGGCACTCCTGATGCACTCTTGTACCCTGGATTCGGCAAAGCACTAAGGGTACTGTAATCGGTAAACTCATTGTACCCATCTCCATAAATACTCTTCTGCAACCTGTTTGCCACTGGGGAGATCTTGTGCAGATGCGTGTATATCCGTTGTTGCACCAAAAGCTGCTTGACCATGAGTTTGCTGCTCGGTCCACAGGAGGCTTCTCCTTTTCATCATAAACAGCTCCATCTTTGCTTGAAGTGATCATCTCTCCTCCTCCAAAGCTTGGCTTCCCGAAGACTTCGAGTATTGAAAAACATTGGCCCACCAATTTCTCCAAATTTTTCTTCAAAGCGTTTGTCAACTGACGGACCAAAGGTGTCAACCATGACTTTGCGGAAGGTATTCGTAAAGTTGTGTTGTGGTTCAACATGGTATCTCCCATAGCTTTGTAGATGACCCCGACTACCCTCTCGCATCTCCTCTTCATCGAATATCGATCGATTGGCGAGAAGAACTCTTGGCAAAGATTGCTTTATGATCACTTTGCCACTCTTGTTCTTGGAGAAAGACATCAAACACTTCGTGGGTACGCTCCACCGCCCGTTGCACCATCTCGGGCGTTGATCTCGTCGCAGCTCATCCATAACCACGTTCAGAACGTGATTATTGTCAATCTCCGATCCCATTTTAAACTGAAAGTGGTCCCACCGGGCGTGCCAAAAAGTGTGTTGATACAAAAAGTGACACTGTGTCTCACACACAGCAAGCTGGAAAGCCTAGCTTCAACCGGGTGCCCGAGCGTTGAATCCGGAGGCGTGCCAGTCGATTTGACCAGAAACTCGACAAGGGACAAAACGGTAAGATCAAAATTGGAACATGCTGGGTGAGACCAGACAGTTCCATCTTTACGGCCCTGAAGCCACTTACGACGACACATAGCTATAGAAGCTATCTGCCAACATGTTTGCAGTTCATTCGGCTAATGCAACATAACTAGTGTGAAAGGAACTGATTGCCGAATACGTATACATGAAGACATGTTTGAACAAGATCATGTTATTAAAGCATAACAAACTATATCTCAGGTTTAAAGCATCATCAAGCACGAATAATTAAAGATAGGTAATTTGTAAATATAAATCTATAAAGACAACACATGCATAGGCTAATCCAACTAATCTGCCGCACGTCTAGCCTTCATAAACCCATCAAGCACATACTAGAGCAAGCTAATCCACCGCATGATACGACTTACTACAAGCATATGCCACTCCTTATTCTTAGATCAATCCACCGCATGATACAATCTAATAACAAAGAGCTAAAAGCACACAATTGTCTAAACAGATCTATAGATACTCATTACACGTGTAAGCATAACCGTATCGGTAAGATTACCGAATCGGGGTCCATGAAGAAGGAACAAGCAAGCTATCACGATCTAGAGCAAAGCAAAGCCTACATCTGCCGCATGATATCCAGCCTTAACTAAGATCTAAACGTTCTAACATGCATGAACCCGCAACATGTGACAATCTAGATCGATCTAATTCGGCTATATGAACTTGATCTACTTGATATTGAATAAGCATGAGAAGATGACCAACAAGCCGTAAAGAGCATCAATCTAGATTGGGCAAAAGGGTGTTGCAAATAAATAAACATTAAACTAAACATGCAACACGTGATAACTTAATGAATCAATTAGATCTTGCCAAATCTAAAAGAGCCGATAACTATCTTTACTCATGTCTTAATCCGCCGCACGATACAAGGCACAAGCAAAAACTTCCCATGATCGAGCTTAGATCTACCACATGTTCTAAGCTAAAACAATGAGACTACTTGCATCACATCTAAATCCACCGCATGATACTAGACATGATAACAAGGTTGCCGGGACTTACGGAGGTTGACGGATCGATTGGCCCTCTCAAAGAACTCGACGACACGACTAAAAGGACTCGAAGGGTGGCACGTAGCCGGTTGTATTGATTTGGTTGTGAACCCTTATTACAATGGTCGAGGGTTTGTATTTATACCCCGGACAAGATATGAGTCCTAGACGACTACGACTTATTAAACAAAATTGGAAAAAATACATAATCTCGACTCTAACCATAATCGGAGTCCTTGATCATTACGACTCCTTCCTTTCTAGGACAGCTCTTCCTTTCTTTTTCCGCTTCCCGAATGAAGCCATCATGCAGCCGAGAATAACCAACCGTTGATCATTTGCCGAACACACGGAAAGTTAGCCAACTGCACACGCATTTGCCGAATCTCTCTCTCTATCATTCGCGGGCCCACCTGTCATATCCTTTACCAAATTTTGGTGTTAACAGAGGGGCACGATGCAAAACTTACCTCACTGCCGCACCTGTGGTGGAACCACTCTAGCCGCTGAGGGGATTGGTGGCCGGCCCCGACTCGCTCGAGCCGCTCGGGGGCTTCCGAGCCACGGCCGAATCGCTCGAGCCACTCGGGGGCTTCCGAGCGTCAGCGGCTCGGCTCGAGGTGCTCGGGGCCTTGGTGGCCTCAGCGGCCTCGCCCGCCCCAGCCGGCTCCTTGGCCGGGCCCCGCGTGGGATCCCTCGCGGGTTCCTGAGTCCGGCGTGTCGGGGCCTGCTCAGGCCGGCGACCACCGGAAGAAGCCCGGCGCTCGACAGGGCGCTCGCCAGGCTGAACTGAAGAAGATTTGCGCGCATCTGCAGCCCTATGCTGCCGGGTGCGCACGCCCGATGTTGATGGTTGTCGACGGGAGGAAGACTCCCGCCGTGACGGTGATGACGCTCGAGCACCACGACTGGAATGGTGGGACGACTCCTCCCGCTGGCTCGCTCGAGTCGGTGATGGGTCCCCGCGCAGCTCGAGACGAGGTGGCGCCAGGGATCCCTCCTGCACGCGAGATTGAGGAGGCGTCAGGGCTCGAGCGGCGATGGCGTCGTCGCTATCAGTCGCCTCATCGTCCTCCTCGACCTCCTCCTCATCATCATCAGTCGACTCCAAGCTGGGACTCCAGTCGCTTGGGTCCACTCTCAGACGCATCTCCCGCTCCCGGCGGCGCCTGGCCTTGCGCTTCTGCATCTCCTCCAGCGTGGCGGCCTTTTTCACCTTCTCCTCCTTCCTCGAGAGTTTTTCTGCGTGTTCTCGAACAGATCTAAGGCGTCTCACCTCGCGGTCGGGCGCGTCTTCCTTCACCGGGGGCACCGAGTCCGCGTGGTCGATGATCTCCTGTGGGGACACACCTCGATAAGATGGACACAAATCGGAGAAAAAACAAAATCAACAATAAGAAAGGCCTCGAGGAGAACATATGTAGCCGAGCAAGTCGACGTCCGGGCGCATGGGGAAGAGGTCGACTTGATTCTCCCCAAAGCTCCTGCCGCCCTCGATCGCCTCGCGCACTCGCGCTACGACCGAGGCGGCCGAGAGAGGCTCGCTCGACATCCTGCTGGCCTCGAGCGCCAGGGGGTCGGCATCCTCTGTCATCTGGTCCAACCGCAGCTGACGGTCAGCCAGCGGGATCACCCGGCGGAGGTGGAACCCAGCGATGACGTGGGAGAGGTTGAAGAAGATCTCGCCGGCCCTCCGACTGTGGAGCACGTCCATGGCATCGGTTAAGGGGTCGAGCCGAGAGTGGAGCTTGCTCGGGTTGCCGTAGCCCCAATTGTGATCGGGCTCGGTCAACACCTTGCCGGTGTACTCCAGGAAATGGTTCCCCTCATTGCGGAAGTAGAACCATTCCGAGGTCCACCCGGCGTTGTTCATCGTCCACGTGCCGGGCAGCCAATTCTCCCGCCTCTTCACGGCGAGCGTGCAGGAACCCGCTCAAACATAGCGGCGGGCGTTCTCCTTGCTGTTGTTGTTGTCATTCCCGCTCACCGCCAGGGTGAACAGCGTCGCCTTGAAGATGTGGATGAAAAAATCCCACTGCTGCGCCATCCCCAAGTACCCCTCGCAGATGCCGACGAAGCTGGCGGCATGGGAGATGGAGTTGGGGTTGAAGTGTTGCAACTCAACCCCAAAATGATGCGGAAGTGCCCGCATGAAGCGACTCGGCCGCGCCCCGAGCCCCCGCCAGTGGAATTTGACGAAACTCAGCACGTAGCCCTCCGGCACGACGGGCTCGCGGTGATCAGGGTCCGGCACCTGCCACTCCGGCGGCCCCTCCGGCGGATTGGGGAGGAGCAGCCCCTCGTTGACAAGGCCCACCAGGTCTGCCTCAGTCACCGTAGACCGAGGCCATGGGAGCGCCGGGTACATCACCACCGGCAAGGGAGCCTTGGCTGGCTCCTTGCCAGCCGCGCCCTTGCCGGCGGTGCCCTTGCCGGCGGCCTTGCTGCCCCAGCGGCTTGGCTGGACCCATGGCCGCGCTTCTTCCCCATGACGACGGCGGCGGCGGTGGCGGAAACCGAAGAAGTGGAGGCGGCGCGAGGCGAAGAGAGCGGTGGCGCAAGGCGTGAAAGATGACGACTCCGGCGACGCGCACACTCAGACGCTCTCTCTTCTTCTCCTTAACCCCTCCGGCTGATGCGAGACGGGCGCGGCAGCGGCGGCGACGATGGCGCTTAGGGATGGATGCAAACGCAACTGGCAGCGGCAGGAGAGAAGAAGGCGAGGAATGCAAAGGAAGGGAACCAGGAGCCCCCTCCTCTGAATTTATAAAGCCCGAGCCGGGCAACGTCTAGCGCATCCAATGGCCCAGATTCCGCCATCCAACGGTCACGCGGCTCCGGCGGACTCGCCAAGAAACGGTAACCGCATTTAATCCCTCTGCCAACTGCCACCTACCTCCACTCACAGGGGCGTCGCGAGGAGGGACTGAACCGTCGCTGGGCCACAATCATCATGACGCGCTGGTTTCTGCCTAAAAAGGCGCGCCGCCAACGGACGGATTCCCCTCGACTGGCGCAACGATGGGACGCCTCGGCAGGCGGTTCCTTACACGGTAAGATAACCCGGGACTCCTGTCCCACCTGTAAGTCTTGAGGGAGCAGAGGCTGACCCACGAATGGGTTCGAACAGCCGCCCTCGAGCACCAGAGTCAGGGGTGCCTCTGGGTAGGAACCCTCGGAAGGATCTACTCGAGAACGAGCTCTCGAATCCAAAAGGCACATCCAAGGTAGGATGCCAAGCTTCCAAGAGATCCCGTCGACAGGAGGCACTCGAGCCGCCGGCCCCCTCGAATAGGGCTGGTCCTCTAAAAGCTATGCACCCAGCTCTGATGAGAGCGCCCCCGGGCCTCGATGCCGTCTCCCCTCGAAAGGAGGCGGACTCTCACTTGGATTCCCCGTTACCGGCTCACGGGGAGGCATGGCGCTCGCTCGACCGCGGGTAGTGCCAGTCCTCCCACCACTTGGATCCAATCCAAGAGATCTAGCAAGAAACTAGATAACGACTACAGCCCAGCATTTCGAGGCTCGGGGGCTCGAGTCACATGAACAACACCTATCGACAAGGGAAGAGCAGGAAGCACTCGAGGGCTCGAGGAATCGAGAGGAACCCCCCACTGCGAGCGCTACAACTCAAGTTAACGATAACCCCGCTCGAAACAACTCATTCAAAGCCCCCAGAGGAATTCCCCATTCCTCTGGGGCCTCGGGGGCTACCCCCGCGGGGACCCTCGCGCGCCCCCCACGGAAAAAGGAGGGAACGACCCCTCGAAACAAGGTAAACACAAAATCTAGGTACTTCAACTCCACTTCATGATCCCTTGCCTGAAGTTCTTCACAATCAAGCAAGGGCTCGGGGGCTCCTGTCGGGTACCTAGATTAGGGGGGTCCTAAATTAAGAGGTTTAGAGGTAAGCAAACCCCGCTTTGCTTCCCCCTAATCCCAAAAGCCAGCTAAAGAAATTCCCAATTCTCCTCCACGCTACGTACTGGGCCGGCCCACGACCAGGCCCACAAAACCACAAAACCCGCTAACTCGAGACACACCCGCTCGCCCGCTCGAGGAAAAGTGACGGAAACCGCTCGAGCGAACGACCGCTCGAGACGGTGGCGGAAACCGCTCGAGCGAGGAACCACTCGAACCCGCCTTCCATGATTACCTTTCCAGAGCGCCCACATGGCTACAGGGCTCGAAACAGTGTCGTAGTAGACCAACTCCGCCTAACTCCATGGCTACAGGGCTCGTAACAGTGGAAAGTATGCCAGTCGCTTCCACCATTACGCTGCCCATATCCCAGATTCGAGGATGGCAGGCGCCACTGTGACACCACGCCACACACTGTGCCGTGTACGGCACCCCCTCAAAACGCCATTGTCAACTCTCCGTACCACGAAAACTGTCGCTCCGTCCCATCGCTCGGATCGTCGACCCCTCGAAGCAGTCTCCAGCCGCTCGAGGAATGATGGCGGACGTGACTGGTGTACGGGACGTGCAGTGACCCGTCCATCCCTCCTCGACGGCCGTTTGATGGGGTTCCCGGGCAAGCCATCATCACACACGCCTCGATTACGCCAGCCCACGTCAGGCAAGGACGGGCAAGGCATCATCACCCATGCTGCTACAGGCTCGACCCGGGTTAAAGCATGAGTCCACAGGCTCGAACCGGACCAAAGGAAGCATCCACAACATCGACGACTCGACAGGGCGCCCGTACCTCGACGTCACGCCCACGATCGCCCTAACACAGTGTAGCTTTGAGCCTCCCCTTGGCCTATAAAAGGGGGCACCATGGCATAGCATAGGGCACGTTTACAACACTCACACATTTTCCACATGCTAAGTCTTAGGACTCCCTTGTACTCACCCCTGTACAAGCACTTCGGTGCAAGATAATACGAGTCTTCCTCCCCCGCTGGACGTAGGGCCTTCTTTTGCCCGAACCAGGATAAAAATCTTGTATTCTTCTTGCATCACCATCCAGATTAGGGAGCACGCTTAGAAATTTACTTGTTGGTGTGACACCCCCGGGGGTACGAAACACCGACAAGATTGTTGGGTCATGGTCACATTGATCATTCCAAAGGATCTTGGTAATGTTATACTTGGTCAATGATCATGTTAGAGTCAGGTCTTGACTTGTGTTTGTTAATTACCTTGGTCATGCTTTGGTGAAGGGTTAGCAACTCATGATCATGGTTCATTTGTGCCATGTCGGGACATGGTACACTTAGGGGTGTTAATATTGGTCATGTGTTGTTCGTTGCTGTTTTGTTATGAGCAAAACTATGACATACACTTGCATCGATCATCGGCATTTAGCAAGTAATTCGTTACGAGTTACTCAATCATGCATTGCATCATAACAGGATCGCTGAACGACGCCCAACAGTTGGTAACCGCGGAGCAGGACAGGGGAAGCCAGCAGGAGCCGGTGGAGCATGTAGCAGTCGAGGAGTCATACACTGAACTGCTGTTGGTATTTGTTAAGTGCAACTAAAATAAGAAGGATTCCGCAAGCGCCACGTAACATACCATTGTAGCATTTTACCGGAGTATCCAGGTATCGTTATTTATATTTTACCACAGGGAAGCAAGGGTTAAAGAATCTGATAACTCACCATCATGCATCTACTAACTTAGTAAACCAACTAGACTAAAGCAGGGGTAAATGATATATGATAGAATATAAGAATAAAAGCACACATGAGAATTCTATATATATATAAGTAGCTAGCTAGAGTGAGAGAACAACGGGAGAGATCAAGGTTCTAAATACTTCTCTAATACTCTGGGTTCTATGATAACAGGGAATGGTTAGATATAGCGATCACACAATAGCACTTTGCAGCAACAGTACCTTTCCGACTCTCGAAGAAGACCGGGTAAAGAGTAGTCGGGGAAGGCTGCCAAAAAGCTCTACGAAACACCAACCCGAACGTGGTGGAATACAAAGGCCCGACAGAGTTGTCACCTCGGGGCTACCACAACTATCCGTGGGATTGGGCGCAACCTCGGAGGTAACCTATAGTCTAGACACCATGCCTATACTACCGATTACTACTCTAGCTATGCGCAATAACTAGAGCACTCAATACGAGCAAAGATCCCATGCTAAGATGCAACAACTATACTAAGCAAACATATGAAAGGTATAAAGTAGATAGAGAAGAATAAATATATTAAAGCATAAGTCTTGTAAAGAATAGATACAAAGGCATACCAAATCTCTGAAGACTTCTCCGAACCGGAGCGCACTCCCGCTCTCCCTAACTCTCATCTAGATCTAATCTACTACATTGGAATGTCTAGCTCTAATTCTCTAGAGAAGAGAAGTCATCCATTCAAGGGACGCCTCTACAACTCGATCCCGCCGGGAGATAATGAATTAGGGTTTTAGGGATGCCTCCTCCGGGGCCGGGGCCCCGCTTATATAGCCCCTAGGATGCACCACAGCCCTCGGATCAAACCGACCTAAACGGACGATTATTATTCATCCTCAAAGGCGGTGGAACGAGGATCCGCGAGGCCGACGCCGATTGGCCGAGGTGCCCGGTCGGCCGCCCAAGGGGGAGTCGGCCGACTCTCCACCGAGCCCGTTCGGGCTCCCGTTTGGTCCGAGCCTTCTCGAACCTTCCAGACAGAATTTTCACCGGTTCCCGATTATCTCTATGTAAACCCGACATGTGGGCCTTCCTTGGGTATTTTCAGACACCCGTAGAAACGGACATTCACCAAAACTCGTGGAATTCTCGTCAAGATAACCCCTATATCTAGTTGGTGAACATATTTTAGTCCTTTCTCATGTTTAGTTGACGATAAAAATTGACACTTAACGACCGTCAACAACTCCCCCAAGCTTACCTTTTGCTCGTCCCGAGCAAAGATAAACTCGCATGGATCGGGAGAGCTGCTACTATGCTTTCACGCCTCAAAAGCACACATGCGTTCAAACATGAACTCTCCTCCGAATTAGAGTGAACTATTCGACTCAAAACTTACTCATATTACCTTTCACCATGGGGCTTGTAACCGTCACTTGGGTCTTGAGCGGTTGAAAGACAGAACGGTCAAGTCAAGCGCTATGTTTCTCGCTCTTTGATCAACTATTATTCCGAGTTTTTGCAAGATTTTCAAATAAAACTCGAGTTCCTTGTATGAACCTTTCGGTCTCTCATTTGTGGTATTTCGATCCTCTCCAAGGCATGTGCGTAGCGTATGCCTTCTCTCTTCTCTCGAATATGTGGTATTTATGGAACTAAGGCATAGTGGAAAGAGCCTTCTCTCTCTCACCCTACTTTCTAATAGGCTTATGTGGAGCTCATAGGTGGGGAGACACTCAAACTCACTTGCATATATTGCACAGTTAAGACATGGATCCAATAGGAACTAAAATAATAATAAAGTCATATGTGCATGTGAATGAGGAAATGAAATGGATGATAAGATGATGATAGGGTGATGAAGGAATGATGATAAGGAAATGATTATGAGGGATGATCACTTGGTGAATCATCTACTTCTACACTTGCTCCTTTGGGGATAACATGACTCCCTTTATTTGGAAACCTTGAGACTTCTTGAAAGGAAGGACTTGGCTACTCTTTTCTTTTCTCTTCTTTTTTTTCTTTTTTTTTTACATAGCAACCAATCCTCTGAAAATAAAACTTTAGCAACGGGGAGTGTATAACTTGAAATGATAACGACTGGAGCTTTTATGTAGGCAAATGTAACGGCGATGATTATTTCTAGATGTTCACTCCCAGGATAGGAGTAGAACCTTTTCTGGATGAAGTGAAATGAATGGAGTATGTGTATGTGGATGGATGGATGGATGGATGCGTACTCCCGGGGTAGGAGCAGCATAGGTGCGTATCTCCGGGTAGAGACAAGACAATATGTGGGGGAATGCGTACTCCCAGGGGTAGGAGCAAGATAAGTGCGTATCTCCGAGTAGAGATAGCACAATATGTGGTGGATATGGATCTCGTATGCGGGTGGTACCTCTAAGGACAAAGTAGCACATAATGAATGTAACATTTATAAAATGGGTGCATGCTTCGAGGACGTAAGTAGCATAGATCAATGGATGGAGAGCACATAGTATTGACTTTAACCGCATGACTGATTCCTTATGGGTCCACAAAGATAACCACACTCAATGCCTAAAGATTACACTCAAGCCTACAAAATGATCTATATAAATGAGATGGGTTTTCCTAATCTAGTAAGCATGAATATATGGTCATGGTAGGAATTTGAACTCTCATCATAAAGGAACTCATCATGCATGAATTTAATATTTTCACGATAAATTCTCCAGAACTCTAGTATCTCTAGGAACAAGATGGACAACAGCTCAAAACTTTCCCATATCATACCCATCAACCACCTAGACTTAGATCAAGTGTTTGCTACCCACAAGTTTCAAACTTGAGCAAATCTCAAATCTAAACAGTTGTGTCCAAAACTCGGGAGAGTGCAAGGTTGAAAACTAGGTACTTGAAAGGAATTACAGCAGCAACTATTCATCATCTCCATGTAGAGTTTATTCTAGGGATCACTTTTAAGACAACACTACAAGAACTCTCCAAAAGTAGAAAAGAAATCTTTCTCGGGTTTCTATAGTTATGCATCTTTTTTAGTTGTTTTAACAAAGCAAACTCTAACAAAGCATAGATAGATAAGTTGAAAACACTTAGCTTGGTACACGGGGATGCCCTCCCCCAAGCCGGATGTTGACATAGTCTCTTTGTTGTTGCCGACGCGATGAAGACGTTCTAGTCCTCCAGGAGTGTCATAGATAGTTGCTGTTGGAGACAGCATTTGAATGTTGTGGACAGCACTCCGACAGGAGACTGGACATCCTTCTGTCTGTTAGCTCTTCTTGATCCTTTATGTTCTCCTTGGCGACACTGTTTGTCCTCTGTTTGTGAGCTTTCATGTATCTGAGAGGGACTTCTGATTATAGGTCTGTTGAGTAGAGATCTCTCCTTTGCATTCTGCTTTTGTTTGGACTATCCAATCCAGGATGAGGAGACAGACAGTTGCATGATCTTCTTTCATCAACCATTCTTGATTTTCATTGAGTCTTGGTTGACGCATTGATGTTCATTGGAGATGTAGACTCGACTTCTTCCTTGATGGTCTTTGTCTTCTAGCGGCATGGCGAAGAGTTGTACGCCTTCCATCTTGATGATCAAGGAAGGAGCTTCTTTAGAATTTGTATGCATGCTTCATCTCGCAATGGCTTAGGGACATTATCTTGCAACCATGGTCATGGTCCTTCAAGGCTTGGTCGATGGTCAACCCTTGATTGGTGATTGGTTGACACAAGGATGCATGCTTATCTTGCCATCCTTGTCCTTGCTGCCAATGTGCAAGATGGTGTCTTCACTCTTCGGAACAATGAGAGCGAGGTCTTTAATTGGCTAAAATGAGATGTGTTGCACCCTGCTCCTCATTGGCATCCTAACTCGAGTTTTGGGCTCAATGCTATGATGTCTTCAAAGTTGCTCATAGCTTGTCGCCTTGATCCACTTCTTTGAGTAAGTTCAAGATGTTGATCCTTCTTGTGGCACTCTTGTCTTCACCTTTCTTCTATCACGATGTGGCAATTTCACGGTGATGCCAATCCACGAACAGGCACATCATAAATTCTTTCCGCAAAATGTTAGTGGACGCATACCCGAAGGATTGCAACAATTTCAAACTATGGGCTATTATCCACCTTCTATTTGAAAGTTCATCTACGCTAACAAGGAGATGGATTTCGAGTTACTTTAGCATAGACTTTATTTATCATATTTTCTTGCAACTTTTTTTTAAGGCACTTTAACATGGTTCAAGGCGAAGGTAACTTGCAACAAAAGACAATGTGAATGATATTTGATACTTACAATTCTTTCTTGGACAATGAGCTGTTGTCTTTGCGCAAAGTTGTTAAAGTTCGTCACATGCCTTTCTTCATCTCTCACATGAGTTCATCTCTTGACTTACCCAAAATGTGTTTATGGATTTCCTGCATGGGTTAGTCTGACAAAATAACCAGTATCCACTAAAGCACATTTTTAGTTCAATAACCAAACTGGACTCCATGTCTTAATTTGGTCAAGGAAGACAATTTAACCTAAGCACCACGCTTAATTTAAAAAGCCTTTGGAAATACCCTTAGAAGTACTTCCAAACCAAAACATACTAAAGCAAACAAAGGTGACATGAAAGCACTATAAAGATTTACTCAAATGGAGATGACAGAGCATGATCATGGTGAGGAAATATATATATAAAAACAAAATTTTTTTAGATGCGGGCGATGTGAATGCATGCAAGAAACTAAACATGCAATGGCCGAGCAAACATAAATAAGCTAAACGGAAAAATGCATGAATTGTTAAAAGTAAACATGCAATGGGGCGCAAGAATTCAAAAAGATAACTACTCATCAATTTTAAAGTCCACGAGCAAGACTATCTCACCTTTCTTGATCATACTTACCATGACTCACATGATGAAATTTGTGAGCGGTGCAGCGTCTATGTTCGTCACTTGTGAAGTGATTTGAAATTCTTGTGACGACGACCTTTTGTACATTCTGTGAGGTGGCAGGGTTCCAATGTTGATGAATGTTGAATGTTGGGGGACCCTGGGCTCTTCATTGTCTTGTGGAAACTTGTCGGAAGGTCGAAACGACATCTTTTGTCCTGTCTATTCCACAACTCAACAGAACAAGGGGTAATCCTACTAAAGCTAGTGATACACTAAATTAGCAGATATCAAGATCATTATCAAAATCTTAACACCGATTGCTTCCCCGGCAACGGCGCCAAAAATGCTTGTTGGTATTTGTTAAGTGCAACTAAAATAAGAAGGATTCCGCAAGCGCACGTAACATACCATTGTAGCATTTTACCGGGAGTATCCAGTATCGTTATTTATATTTTACCACCCGGGAAGCAAGGGTTAAAGAATCGATAACTCACCATCATGCATCTACTAACTTAGTAAACCAACTAGACTAAAGCAGGGTAAATGATATATGATAGAATATAAGAATAAAAGCACACATGAGAATTCTATATATACTTCTCTAATACTCGGGTTCTATGATAACAGGAATGGTTAGATATAGCGATCACACAATAGCACTTTGGAGCAACAGTACCTTTCCGACTCTCGAAGAAGACGGGTAAAGAGTAGTCGGGGAAGGCTGCCAAAAAGCTCTACGAAACACCAACCCGAACGTGGTGGAATACAAAGGCCCGACGTAGCCATCACCTCTCGGGGCTACCACAACTATCCGTGGGATTGGGCGCAACCTCAGGTAACCTATAGTCTAGACACCATGCCTATACTACCGATTACTACTCTAGCTATGCGCAATAACTAGAGCACTCAATACGAGCAAAGATCCCATGCTAAGATGCAACAACTATACTAAGCAAACATATGAAAGGTATAAAGTAGATAGAGAAGAATAAATATATTAAAGCATAAGTCTTGTAAAGAATAGATACAAAGGCATACCAAATCTCTCGAAGACTTCTCCGAACCGGAGCGCAGCTCCGCTCTCCCTAACTCTCATCTAGATCTAATCTACTACATTGGAATGTCTAGCTCTAATTCTCTAGAGAAGAGAAGTCATCCATTCAAGGGACGCCTCTACAACTCGATCCCGCGGGAGATAATGAATTAGGGTTTTAGGGATGCCTCCTCCAGGGGCCGGGGGCCCCGCTTATATAGCCCCCTAGGATGCACCACGGCCCTCGGATCAAACCGACCTAAACGGACGATTATTATTCATCCTCAAAGGCGGTGGAACAGGGATCCGCGAGGCCGACGCCGATTGGCCGAGGTGCCCGGTCGGCCGCCCAAGGGGAGTCGGCCGACTCTCCACCGAGCCCGTTCGGGCTCCCGTTTGGTCCAGAGCCTTCTCGAACCTTCCAGTTACAAATTTTCACCGGTTCCCCGATTATCTCTATGTAAACCCGACATGTGGGCCTTCCTTGGGTATTTTCACCGACACCTACCTGCAGAAACAGTACATTCACCAAAACTCGTGGAATTCTGTCGGTATAACCCCTATATCTAGTTGGTGAACATATTTTAGTCCTTTCTCATGTTTAGTTGACGATAAAAATTGACACTTAACGACCGTCAACAACTGCCAGAGTGCCTGAACCACTACCCCAGCTCTTTCGAGAAAGGCAAACCCCGGAGCATTTCTCCTACGGTTTGCCAAACTAACTTGTGTCTTTTATTGTTTATGATGCATTACGTGATAGGCGTTGATCGACACCCTTGGTGCATTACCCTACCTTGACCACTTGATATATCTACCCTGTTAAGTATGGGATGTATTATGCTTAGCCTAGCTTGATTAAGCGGTAGAAGTCGGGTGGTTGGTTAATCATCCACGAGGTTAGGGAAAATCACATGTTAATGGTTGGATCGAAATGGGAAATTGGCACATACCCAAACGGGATATAAGCAGAACACTATATTGTTCCAGCCCTCAATCATTTTGAACACTGTCTCACATTTAGGTGGTGATATGGCACCCCGAAGCCTAAGTAGCTATGTTTGGGTCGGCTTTCGACCATGCTGGATGCACTGTGCTGGTGTTGGGGTGGGACAGGTCGCGGCATTAAGACTGATGTTGGTACCCGACTAGATGCAACCGTTGAAGGCCTGGGCACGAGTGGTTCCTGTCGATCCCGATTCCGAATTTGTGAACGGTGACCAACCACTCACTTTAGCGGGTGAGTGGGGTTTGTGTGAGAAATAACCCTCAGCTAAGTAGGAATCGATTATAATCGCCATCATTTCTGGATACAAATAACTTGATGTGAGTACATGCAATACAGGGCATAAACGGGAATGGAAACGGGGTTATGTTGCCATGACAGTTATGGGATATCGAATTATTTTCACCCATGTGAAAGGATGATTGTTTTACACTTCTACTTGATGATGTTCTAGATCAGGTGCAAAACCTAGTATATGCAGGAATTACTTAAGTTGATAAGCTTAGTATAGTTCACCTAACGAAGATAATATAAGCTCAAGTCGTTTATGCAAGAAAGGGTCAACCAAGCCACCATATGACCTTACATATGCTTATAAGAGTCCTTATTTTCTGGTTTATGACGGGTAAGTCTAGCTGAGTACCCCACGTACTCAGGGTTTTATTCCCATGTTGTTGCAGATGGTGAGATATTTTATGGCTACTGTGAGACTTGCTACTACCCAGCTTTGGGTGATGACTAGACTGTGGGCATAGTCGTTTATCTCTCTCTTCCTATGCTGCTTTTGGTTGGACTTGGTCATGGACAAGGCACTGTATAACTCTAGTGGTTGTAAGACTTAAACTTATTTAACCTCCGCAACTTCGAACTTAACCAGGTTTGTAATAATGCTACTTAAACTCCGATGTAATATCTATGTGCGAACTTG
The DNA here is from genome assembly GCA_018135685.1 of Themeda triandra. NCBI lineage: Eukaryota > Viridiplantae > Streptophyta > Magnoliopsida > Poales > Poaceae > Themeda > Themeda triandra. Next base: position 200,671 of record JAENPR010000725.1, on the reverse strand, counting down.
TGCGATGTATGATGAATGTTGAACTTATTACGATCTTGGCTTAACGGAAAAAGTTTGAAATCCTTCAGGTTTTCGGATGACTGTCGGGTTTACATGGGCTCAAGTGTGTTGTTCAACGCCTTGGCGTTGATATTCATACTTGTGCTTATGTAAATTGGTCGGGTATGTGATAGTACCGAAGGGACTTGATCTCTTTTTATATAGTGTGCGCCGATAGGAGGAGGGAGGAGAAGAGTCTCTCGTTGACTCTCCAAGAGACGGGCAGTTGAAGAGATGAAGTCGGAGTAGAAACTCCTTTTCATCAAAGCAAGAGAGTGCTAAAAAATTAACACCCACCCGCCGCCTGCCACGCCTCGCCTCGCCTCGCCACGGCCCGGCCCCCGGCGGCGCGCGCGAGCGTGTGGCACACCTTGGTCCCTATCTTGACTTCTCAAATTAAGCGGAATAATTCCCACCATATAAGTCAAGTCAAAGATGCTTGAGATTCCAGTCTGGTACAAATAATAACTCCCACACCAACCAAACCATAGAGTTCATTGATTTATTGAAATCTATAAATGGGCCTAGCCTATAATAAATCCAACATACAATACGTCTAGGAGTTCGATTTTAACACATCACTTTGCTTTCTATATGTCTTTGTGGGACTCTTCGTGGCCCACTTGCCATTGAATGCCTCTGGAAGGGAACTCGGGTGTTCCCCCATCGACAAGTGTGATCTTAAAGAACTATCCCTAGTTTGTGTAGAGCGACCTAAAGAAAGAACAAATCAGCAATACGCACAAATGAATCGATATCCAAGTGGTTTAGGTTCCTGCTCTTGTGATCAAGATGTCTAAGGTTCAATTCCCATCAGTTTTTTCTATTTACCTTCCTCTCCACCTTCCCCGTTTACATCTCACCAACACGCCCGTCCCACCAGCACAGCACTTTGCCCCCTTGTCACTCAACATGCCCAGCACTTAGCCCACTTGCACTCCAGCATGACTAGTTTTTTCATATTTACCTTCCTCCCACCTTGTTTACATATCGCACAGGTAGGTCCCACAAACCTAGCACTTAGCCCCCCGCCACATGAGCCACATGACACGTAGAGAGTGATCAAGTTCCTCGGAGTACGCGATGAACACAAAAATGACACGTAGAGTAATCAAGTTTCTCAAAATACGAGATGAACACTAATTTGAGATAGAGCGAGTAATTAAGTTCCTCGAAACAACGTGTAGGTCTATCAAATTCCCATTTAAACCCTAGCCACTCAGCATGACACGTACTTCCTCCATCCCTAAAAGACTGTAGCCCTAGGATGTAGGATACGAGCAACAAGTTTAACTCATTTATAAAAAAATACTTGCAACACTTCAATCTTCAAATAACTTTATTAAAAAAACTAATTCAAAGATCTTTCTAATGATATTATACACCGTAAATAGTTATAGTTTGTAGGAGCTTTTACATTTTTACCCCTGTTTTGTATTCAGATTGTGATTTTGCCCTTGTTTTTTTTTTTTTTACTTTGTGAATTTACCCTTGTGATTTCGAAATGAAACAACACTTTGCCCCTATTCTGTCATCCACCTCTAACGGTGTTAGATTTTGTACTAAAGGACAGCAATGCCCTTGTAAATTTGGCCCTGTTCGTTTTACCTATATGTGGTTTTACCCATGATTTGAGAATTAGACATCTATATTTGCTCAAATGTATTTGGCTTCAATACATATTCAGCTAATGTTGAAAAAATCAATTTTTTACAGCATTTTGACAACATTTTGCGGTGGCCGCGGCTCTCCTTCCCCGTGCGCCCCCACCTCGCACGATGGGGTAAGACTATACCTGAGCATTTTGCGGGCCGGGTCGGGCTCAGGCCGGGCCAAAAAAAATCTCGGGCTTTTTGGCCAGACAAAATCCTGACCACGAAATACCCACGGGCTTGATCGAGCCTCGTTTTGCGGGCTAGGTTCGGGTCGGGCCCAGGCTTGGGCGGGCCACCCGTGCAATTTATAGTGTAAAATTGACAAAAATAGTATTTCGGGCCGGTCTCGGGCCAAAAAAATTTTAGTGGGTTGCGAGATCTATGTCCACGCCCTGTCCAGTAAGGTTCGTGGGCGGGCCAAAATCCATCGGGCTCGGGCCGGGCCTGCGGGCTAGGTCGGGCTCAATTTGCTCAGGTCTAGGTAAGACGGTCCGACGCCGACGAGCTTCCGTGGCTCGACCCAACCATGAGTAACGGCACACGCGAACAACAGGGTTGCGCCGGAGTCGATCGTGTTAATGACCATCTTCTAAGGCTTGCCAGTCTCGACGCCGCCGCCTCTCGCGTACTCCCCTGCTCGCATCAACCGCAACTCAATCCCATGGAGGAACAAGGCACAAGCTAGCTACCCGGCGGTTGGCGTCTTTGTTGCCCCCCCCCCCCCCGCACGCACGGTGGTGGCACATCTCGCCCCACGCGTTCGGCCCCCGGTGGTTGGCGGCGGCGGTGGCGGGTGGGTGCCGGGGCCTCCCCACGCCATGGAGGCAACCACTGCCCGCAACCTGGAGCCACGGCCTCCCCCCCCTTCGAACCTTCTTCGCCGCCACAGAAGACCGATGCCCGACCGTGACGAGCAAAACGAGCCCATAGACGAGGAACCGTGCGTGAGGATTGGGATGAAGAGATTAGAATAAGGGGCACTATGGTCTTGTGGCCTTTGTTTACCTAAATTGGATTTTTTAATCGTTTAATTCAAGTCCATTTGACTGATGTCAAAACCAAGGGCAAACGGATCATTAATTTTAAAATAACGGGTAAAAACACAAAGTTAAAAAAACATAGGCAATTTTTTTTTTTGATAAACCATACCTGTATTACGAAATAAGTAACAGATATAGAAAAAAAGGATACATGACCGGCTGTTCCAACAAACTTGCCAACGCCATCTAAAGGAAAAGAAAATTATATAAAAAAACCTTAGGGCATGTAACTTATGAAACAAGGGCAAAACACAATTTCCTGTAGTTTTTAATATATGATTAGCTCAAATTGTTTCTCAAAAAGCCAAGCAACATCTTTTAGGGACAGGGAGGAGAGAGTTATCAAGTTCCTTGAAATACAAGATGAGCACTAATTTGAGACTGAGGGAGAAGGTAAGGTCAATAAAACTCCCATGTGACCAACCCAGGGAGAAATAGAGCAACATGATGAAATATAATTGCAACACAATAGTCAAAATAATAAACATATATGGTAACAACCTACAAGGAAACAACCGAGTTTTTTTAAAAGGACATGGAAGCAACGAGTAATAATAACACTGACGAAATCTGGTTCCGATAGTCAAAATAATAACTACTACGGTCTGTCCTTCCAATCAGAACGCCCCACCTTCCATTGGCACCTTCAGTTCACCCCTCCGATCAGTCTGACCTTCTCAACCACTTGACCGGCCGCTCCAATCCACAGCTCAGCTCGTCCAGGCCCAACTTCTTGGACATCCCCTCTCCCCAGATCAACTTGTCCTGCCCCAGTCTCTCAGATGATCCATTTTTCCAGCTTCACATGCCAACTTCTTGGACGTCCCCTCCTCTCCACAGCTCACCTTGTCCAGCCCCCATCTTCTCAGATCATCCATTTTTCCAGCTTCACATGCCTTTTCAGCCTCCTTGACCAGGAAACCCAACAATTTACAGTTTGCAGCTCTATATTCATGGGAACACGCCACTGCATCGTAGGCTCTCCAGCAATTTTGTTCCGAAAGAAGGCCTTTATATCTAGGTGCATCATTCACCAACTTTGATAGCTCATCTGTTGAAAACAACTGAAGAGAACTTGGCACATTAGTTGAATGTTGTAAATGCATAGCAAGATGCTGAGAACATGTACAATAATTATACCTCTTGAGGATTGCTGACAGTTTCTTGTCCAGGGTAACATACCAACTGCACGGCTGCTGCAAGTTTCAAAAGGTCCCAACCCTCATAACTAATGTTAGACACTTCCTTAATTATATTACCAGCTTTGCGCAAGGGCCCTTCAACTTTCTTATCAATAACATCACAATCATGCAGGGTGCATGCCGCCACAATAATACGATCGCTAACCTGCATCCAAATAGCAGCTTTTATCACTGATGAAGAAATACCAAAGGAGAAAATTCTAAACATGTATAGAAAACTTTGCTCCTAATAAGGAACAAAAGATTGCAAATTGTAAGAGCACTGAACAAAATATCAGAAGTATATAACAAGGATCAATAAAGCAAGATCCGTTGCAGGCAAGACAAATGGGAAGGAAAACCGAAGCTCACTATCTCTGGTTTGACATCAAAGCCATAACGGTTCAGAAGCATTTTCAATCCTTGACTCATCTGGAGACGGTCCTCCTTGGCCAGCTGCGATTTTTCCTCAGGCACAAAACTATGCATGAGATTCTTTATGCCCCACATCACCTCCATCACACGTTCATCATACAGGCAGGGTATTCCCTGAAATGCACCAGCACAAGTGGTTTTCAGACATTTTCAGAGATAAAACCAAAGAAGTAAGCTTTACACCAACCAATTGGGCTTCGATGATCGTTTTATACTCAGGCTTTCCAACAGCTAGTTTCTGCCCAGGGCGACACCAAATCTTGAGCATGTCACTAAGCTTATCGCAAATACCAGTTTCCTGGTTAATAGCGCCAGACTTGTCCTCAAAAACTTGAAAATCTCTCAGCCAAACCTGAAAAAGAAATGATCAGGCATGCTTAAGTTAGAAACAGACAATTAGCTCAAATAATGCCCTCAAATCATGAGAGGTAGAGAGAAACAGCCTTGTTTAAGTCCTTGTTGAACTATTGCAGTTAAATTCAGAATGAAGTTTGTGTGGTAAGGTCATGCAATGTATTTTAAAATAAATCATAGAGAACTTGTTTTCGGTAGCAAAAGAAACCATGGGAGGAATTAATACTTGGATGAGTAAATTCTGCCATAGATTTTCAACCTGGGCCTTGCTCAAATGTTGTGTTTTCAAGAAAGTAAGCAGTGACACATGCTTTACTAGGAAACTAGTAGCAACCATATCAGGAACATTGTTGGGGGTAATGGATTGAAGGGAATTGGAGCAAGGCGGTAGTTGGATGGTACTTATAATACAAGATGATTAGACCCTTGGCATTCATTATAACTTATTTCAAATTCCCTACTTCCAAACATAAACAAACTGGGGATTATAACTCATTTCAAATCTCCTTTTAACTCTCAATAACAAAACAAACAAGTCATAGGGATTATAAGTCTAACTCCCACCCAACTCCCTCTTCCTTATTCCATTTCCCCTTCCCTTTATCAATTGCCAAACACAATAGAAATTGGTGCATAACTCCCTAGACTTACCTGTGCAAATTTATTAAATAGATACCCTTTCACTACAACTTGAGATTAGTTTTCCGTGTGTGCATTCATACACATAAAAACATCCCATTATATGTTTTCCAAATGTGTCAGGTTGGATTACACAACACAAGGAAATAACAATCCCATTATATGTCTTCCAAATGTGTCAGGTTGGATTACACAAGGAAACAACAATCATATAGAAAGACAAAGAGAAAAGAAGGTGGATACTAACACATTTTGCCCTGATTCGACTACAAAAATTTGCCCAAATATTCTGCACAAGGAAAATCAGAAAAAAATAGGTCAACTAAAGAGTGTAGCAAAGCACATCAGTAACTCAGGACAGCAGAATAGAGCAGGTACCTCCATAGAACCTGGTAGCAGAAGAGACCGCCCGTCAAGAGCAAAAATCGCGAAGCCAGAGGGTGTCTCAAACAACAAACGCATTACACCATGATAGCCCAAACTAGCAACTGTGATTACAGAGAAAAAAAACCAAGTAAAACAGTAGCCAATTCCGATGTTAAAGGTTAAATCTGACGCTAAACACCCTCGCATCAGCAGCAGACTAACCCTAACCGGTCCTCGAACTCTAACCCCTCAACCCGTCTCTTCATCAGCGCGCGCCCGCACCCCACTCGCCCCCTCCCTCCCCTCACTGTTCATCTTCTCCGCGGCGCCATCCCCACCCCCGCCCACCTCGACCACCGCCGGCGACCTCCCAGACCACCTCCCGCCCCTGCCGGACGACGCCGCCCTCTACTTACTTCGCCGGCACTCGCCCCTGCCGCCGCCTCCGCCTCGCTCACCGCCGGCAACATGCCACCAGGCCGGCCAGCCAAGATCTATCTATAACTGGGGAGAGAGCCTAACCCTAACCCTAACCGCATCCTCCGCCGCCGCCGCCTCGTCCACCGACCCGACCGCGGCGCACTCGCCGCCGGCCGCGCCGCCGACCGCCCGCCCGCTGCCCCTGTCCCCTTCTTCTTCAGTAACGGCGCCGCGTGCGCCGCTAACCCCGTCCACTGCAGGGTTCCTTACCCCTGCTTGCTAATCCAGATCCCTTCCTACGGGGATGGTATTGGGGGACAAGCATGGCAAAGGCTCACCTATTCCGGCGCGTGACATCGGCGGAGAAGAAGCTCGACGCCGCTCCATCTAGCAGCGGATCTATTTAGACGATGAGAAGCGAGAAGTCTACGAAAGTGCGGGGAAACTTTCCACAGCCTTCTACCGTGTGCCCTTATAAATATAAATAATGGACGATCCGTGGTGCCCCTTAAAAATTCATTTTCTCCTCTGCTCCAACACTAAGTTGATTTTTCCCGCGCTTGCTTCCGTCCACTTTTTACTCACGGTGTCAACCGCTACAAGCAAAAGCCTAAAATACCCTCACATCTAAACAAAATGGCACGTGGGCCCGACGCTCATCCCCTTCCTCTTCCCTTTCTTTTTTTCCCTCCCCTGTTTTTATCCATTCGCGACCCTCCCACCGGCCGCCCACACGACGTCGCAGAGGTGGCAGACCTCCGCGGCGGGCCTCCTCCCTAGCCGCGGCGGGGCTGCGCCTGCGCGCTGGCGAGGCCGAGGCGGGGCGGCACCCGTGGGCCGGCGAGGCCGCGGCGCGCCCGCGAGGCCGCGGTGCAGCTGCTCCATGGCTGCGCGTCGAGGAGGAGGATGGCGGCGCGTCGAGCTCCATGGCTCGTCAAGGATGGGAGGGACGCGCCGCCGCCACAGCTCTGGGCGCTGCCGCGCCGTCATCGAAGGCGCAGGGGAAGGGAGAGCAGGGTGCGACCTCCGCGGCGGCCCTCCTCCCTGGCCGCGGCGGGGCGGCACCCGCACGCCGGCGAGGCCACGGCGCACCCGCGAGGTCGCGGTGCGGCTGCTCCATGGCCCTGCGGCAGGAACTGCGGCGGGGACGGCACCTGCTGCGCCGCGGAGGCGGAAACGGCGGGCTTCGGTGGTGGCTCGACGGTGGCCTTGAGCTGGGCGTGGTGGTCGGAGTCGTGGGCGACGTCGCCCGTGTCGCTGCAGGCGGAGGCCGAGGTGAAGCCGACGCGGATGCCCGTGGCCAGGTACCGCCGCCGGCCGGCGAGTCCGCCACTGACCTCTCTTCGCGGCGAGGCACCCCAGCGAGGCACGCCGCCTTGGCCGACGCCGCCGCTCGCGTGCGGGCGCACGGACGTGCCGCCTCGAGGAGGAGGAGGATGGCGGCGCGTCGAGCTCCATGGCTCCTCGACGCCATGCTCGACCGCGACACGGCCTTCCGCTTCCTGGGTAACGCGCCATGGCGAACCTCGCCGATGCTCCCTCTGCTTGTGCTTCCAGCGAACGCGAGCACGGGCGCGCGGCGCCCTGGCGCGGGTGCGCGCTGCCGGCCTGGCCACGGGTGCGCGGCACGGACGCGGGCGCCACCGCCGCTGTCTGGCCGCCGGCGTGAGGGAAGAGGACCGGGAGGAAGAACCAATTGTAAATGGGCCCCACTGTGCAAAGACATAGAGAGCAGCTGGGCAATGAGAGAGGGGGCATTTTAGACATTGGTACAGGCGGGGCCTACATGTCAGTGCGGTCAAACGACGAAGAGAAAACGGTGTTGGAGCCACAGGAGAAATCGAACTTTTGAGGGGCTTCACGGACCGAGCCATTTTTCATAAGGGCACACAGGTAAAAGGCTCAACTTTCCGGGGTGGATAGATATCTACTCCCTCAGTCCCATAGAGTTTTACGTTTTTGACTTTTGGACTTCATCTTTGACTATTCGTCTTATTTAAAAATTGTAAGTAAATAATAAAATAAATCAATCAATATTTAAGTAGCTTCATTGATAAAATAAGTCATAATAAAATAAATTATATTTATATAAAAATTTGAATAAGACGAATGATTAAATAAGATGGCACGAAATCTTAGGGTGACAAACTCAATGGGATAGAAGGAGTATGATCTATAAGTTTCAAAAAAATATCTATGATCTACAACTCCTATATAGACTAGTATAGTGCCTGTATATTGCCACGATCTTATTTGAGGGAGGTGGATAATAAGAATTTTTTCCAAAGTTTTTTTTATCTAAATTACACAAGAAGAGGATCATCTCAAACACCCTGAATTCAAATAAGTTAATTTCTCAAAATGGATTTTTTTGTGCTATGCTAGAGCATCTCCAAGGATTATGCATTTGGAGTTTGCATTTGAGTAAATTGCCAAAAAGCTTTAAAAGATGGCTCCAACGGTTTTGCATTTGGAGTTTCCATTTTGCATAACTTGGCATTTAGATGTCTAGACATGGCATATATGCCAGGGTTTCCAGGCTTTGCAAATACCGCCTCCCTCCCCCTCCCCCCCGCACGCGCGCCTCCACCCGCGCGCGAATAGACCAAGTCGCGCCTCCACCCACGCGCGCAGAAGTTCGAGTCGCGCCTCCACCCGCGCGTGTAGTAGCTGGAGTCGCGCGAAGACCTGTGGACGTACGGCGCGAGGGTCGATGGCGCGAGGACCTGTGGACGGCGCGACGACATGTGGACGACGCGACGACCTCGACAGTGCGAGGACCCGGAGGACCCAGACGACGCGATAGGAATGACTTGGATGCCGTGAAGAATTTACCGGCGAAGAAAATCGCGCGCCAAACGCAAAAACTGCCGGGAAAAAAGTGTGGGCCCAAAATTCCCTCAAATGCCAAGTGCAAATGCAAAACCGTTGGAGATCACATCTTTTTATCCTTGCCATTTTCGTTTGGGACTTTGCAAACTCCATCAAATGCAAAACTAAAAATGCATAACCCTTGGAGATGCTCTTATCAACCAAGAGAAATATTGAGAACATATTTTTGTAGTCCAAACTGAACAATTTTATATGTATGTAGTAGATATATATGACGGGCAAAGGCAATAAATAAATATGTGGAAATCGGTACGCTGCTGTAGTGTACTAGCCAGTAGAAACTGAATCAGTAAGGAACCTTGTATTATGATGGTTGATTTGAAAGTAATAAACTACCTGATAGATTATTTTCAAGTATTTTACAAACAAATTCTCAATTCTAGCTACCTGATAAATTTACAAGGCTAAAAATCAGTTGTATGATGGATTGCACAGTTTGCTTCCCACAGAAACTTGTGTTCTACATACACATGAGAAATGCGCTACTTCCTTTTTTTCCTTTCGGAGGTAACTTTCAGTGATTCTATCAACTCTTCTACTCCTTTTCCCTTTCCACTTCCTTACCAGAGGCTGAAATTTTAAGAGATCAAATATTAGTAACTAAAACTAAAGCTGAAGTAAAAAAGGCATCAAGGAGTCTACACTAATCAAGGAAAAAAAAGCATGTCACAAAAAAGGTACCTGTTGATCATCCGCAGCTAAAAGTAGGCCAAGCATAGGATGGCCAAGAAACCACAGGTTCAGACAGAAGCCTTGAATCTTGTCGATTATTTCATTGTGTCGAAAAAACATTGTTTGAAAATTTGTAAGCACATCACAAAAAAAAGGTAAGATAAAGGTTGTTAGAGGAGTCAATAGCCTATTGAGCCTTAGCCCATTAGAGTTAATTATCTTAGTTATTTATGTTTATAGGAATAGTGCCATATTGTCTAGCTACAAGAGGCGTTAGTCCTATGTATCCTTTATATTCAGCCCATGAGGCACAATATAAATCAAGCAAGAGTAATCATATTTGCTCGGCTTCCCTTAGGGAGCCGGGAGACCGGGTAGCCCCCCAAACCCTAGCCTCCTCTCTTTCGCAGCCGCCACCTGTTCACGCCGACAGCCGCCGCTCCCTCAATCCCAATCAATCTCCCTCAACCCTAGCAGCCACATACCGTTTCATCAACTCTCTCTTTCTCAACCATGCAACCCCAACAGTCGCCGCCACCACGTGAACAGTAACCACAGTACTGTAGCACCGCGGTACTATAGCGCAGCAGCCAGCAATCGCCCTCTCGCCCCTCTCACCCATGCAGCCCCAACGACATTCATAAAATCTGGTATCAGAGATCTCGGTTTCGATCTCGATGTGGACCTCGCTGCCGCTGACCACGTGGGCATCCTCATCCACTGGTTCCGTCATGTCGAACGCGGAATTGACGGTGGCGGTTTTCGACCTCGGCAAGCAGGTGGCCGAGATTCACGCGTTCCTCATGGGACAGTCGTCGAACCGGTCGCTGCCTCCGTTACCAGCGTGGCTCACCGCTTCTTCAACACTCGTCTACACGTCGGCGACCACTCAGCCCACTGAGACACTCCTGCCGGCCACCGGAACGGCGTTGCCAGTCACTGAGGCGCCGCTGCCGACCGCCGAGGCGATGCTGCCGCCCACTGGGGCACCGCTGCCGACCACACGCCTGGTGTCGGCAGTAGTGCGACTACAGGCGGCGACGCGTGGTCTCCTTGCGCACTGGCGGGTGGGGCGACTGCGTGATTCCATCCGCTGCATCGGGGATCTTCAGCATGTTGTTTCCCCCACGGGCGGCGGGCATGCTGTTGTTTCCGCGGACGGCAAACTCCACCTCTGCGGCAGCGGCAGTAGGGGAGGCACTCCCTTCCTTGTCACCAGTGAGGATGATTTGCCTAGCGCCGCTATTTTTCGTCACCGGCCGCCACGAGGGCGCCTCCGCTGGTGGTTGATGCGGCCAATTCCTAGTGGCCGTCCGTGTGCTTCCCTTGCTTCCAGATGGCGTCCATGGGATCCAGGTGGCTGCACACGTGCAGGGTCATCACGTGGAGGGTGCCCGATGTATTTTCAAGAGTCGTCAGAAATAAAGAGTCACATTTCAATTCATGGTCGAATAATACAATAAGCTGAGATGTAAAAGGCTTATTTTTAGGGGTTAGGTTTGTATTTCGTCAAGTTATCGTTAGGTCACAGCTCGAGGACGAGCTGCATGTCCAGGTGGGGTGTAGTGTTAGAGGATTCAATAGCCTATTGAGCCTTAGCCCATTAGAGTTAATTATCTTAGTTATTTATGTTTATAGGAATAGTGCCATATTGTCTAGATACAAGAGCCGTTAGTCCTATGTATCCTTTATATTCAGCCCATGAGGCACAATATAAATCAAGCATGAGCAATCATATTTGCTCGGCTTCCCTTAGGGAGCCGGGAGACCGGGTAGCCCCCCAAACCCTAGCCTCCTCTCTTTCGCAGCCGCCACCTGTTCACACCGACAGCCGCCGCTCCCTCAATCCGAATCAATCTCCCTCAACCCTAGCAGCCACATACCGTTTCATCAACTCTCTCTTTCTCAACCATGCAACCCCAACGACGTTCATAACAAAGGTGCTTTGTTAATTGCTTCGTCATGAACATGTAACGAACTAAAGGTATGAGAGACAGCCTATACATTTATGCTTGCCTCAGGTCGTCTCTGCAAACTTCATGGTGTACTCAGGGTCGTCAGTTATCAGAACGTTGTCGAAAACTCCTGATTTAGCCTAGTATAATAGAATGAAAGCCAGTGGGGCATCAAACAAGATAGCTAAGAAAATCATTTTGTTCATGGAGTAAACCAATAACCTGTCATAGCTCAATGCTTATGTGCTTCAAACTGTTAAAAGCATATATGTAAGGATCGTCCTTGAATTCTGCACACATCAATAAACAAATGCATATTGAACTCCCCATGGCTATTCATACTTAAAAGTGGATGCCGAAGATCATCTACATGGCCGAGAGGCCCTCGGAGAAGGAATCAGATCCTCTACATTTGTACGGATGGACTTGTGTCTCCAGTTGAACATCCAGACCGTTCATTCGAGATCCAAGCGCGACTCCACAAAACAATAGTCTAACAGGCCTCAAGCCGGCCCATACGAGCCCATCGACCAGATTTCATTCCCCTCACGACTCCGCCATCATCCACGCTTCTTCCCCAGCGCCGCCGGCATATCCGACTCCGCCATGGGGAGCAGTGCCTCGGCCGCCGCTGCCGTGGCGGTGGCAGCGTAGGCCGTGGGGGCGAGGTGGCGGCGTCGGTGGTGGTGATGCGCGTGGCGCGGGGCCGCGGTGGAGAGGAGGAAGCGCAGGACTGCCTGGGCGAGTAGTGGGCTCGCTTGCGCCGCGCGTTCCTTGAGGCTGCCGAGGGGGAGGAAGAGGAGGTAAAGGAGGACGCCATGCTGGTCGATGCGCGCTCCCTCCCTCCTGCTTTGGCGCGGACACGGGCAGCCCGCGCAGGCTGCACATCAGCGTTCTGTAAGTGTGGTGTGGGTGCTTGCTGCTTGGTGGTCAGGACTCAGGAGAGGAAGATGATTTTTACTGTAAAATGTGCTTCAAAGTGTTCTGTTGTGTAATTCTTTTCAGTTTAGTGCCATGTCAATGCGTCGAGTGCCGTCGCCGAGACACTGTCGGTCCGGCCATGGCTGGTTCTTCTATTCTGTAATTGTTTCAGTCTACTACCACTTCTATAAATTGTTCACCGAACATATTGTAGCTGTGACAGTTGTAAAGAAAATTGTTCACCGAACAAATTGTTTCAGTTTATACATAAATGTTCATTGCACGAAGCTGTTGCTGATAATGTCTTTTCATTTAGCCTCGAACTACGAGAACCAGAACTGAACATGATGTCATTGCTGTTGGTGAGCCATATATTCCATGGATGATCCCTACTACTAGAACTCACCAATAACATCATCTGTCATTGATCCCTACAAAATAAAACAAAAAGCATTCAACATCATAGCCATGTATGGTTCAGAGAAGAGGTTTATTACTTTGAAATATTACCTTCAAAAGTTCAGAGAAGGAACTAATCGCCAAATATTGTCCAAAAATTCCTTCCTCCGGCAAAGATGACATTTGTACTGTTGCGCCATCATCATCCATGACTTGTATAGTTTCTTGATCCTTCGGATAAAAGAGAATCAAATAGTCAAATACCATTGAAACTTTTTACTGTTAGGAAGAATCATATATATTTTGAGTTGTCAGATACCTTTGAACATTTTTGTTTCTTCTTGGCAGAAACCTTTGGTTTTTTTTCTTTTTTCTTGTCACACACCTTTGTAATGTTTTCTATGTTGATACCTCCCTTTTTTCTTGCCACATACTTGCGCTTCTTCTCATACCAAGCTTTTATGCGCTTCGAGGTTTTTGTTTCCACCTCCTTTTTCTTTAGTCTTGCTGTATTCAACAATTCTGTGGGCAAAGACACATTGGTGGGAGCGATGACAGGATCCACGGGACTTGCAACACCATTGAGTTCTTCTTCAACCTGCTTGCTGACCATGTCAAGTGCGTTGTGTATTAATAAGCAACAATTTGGATGGCTGGCAGCTCGATGTGCCAAATGTTGAAATTTGAGACTCATATCTTTGTAGCGAAGCATCTCAGCTAATTTTGGATTTTCTATTATGTTTCGGCCTTGGTTGTCATGTACTGTTGTACTGCGTGCTTCACGTGCCAACCTGGAGCAGCTTTGGGCCCCATTCCCGCATCATCGGCCGTCTCAATTTCAAAGCCTTGTAACTCTGAAATTCTTCTCTGGGTTACCATCAAGTGTGAGGTTTCTGGTAGCTGAAGGGCATGATTGTGTTCCAAAAACAGATCAGTTACTTTATAATTTTCCTTATTCTTGTCCATTATAAGTCCCATACGAACTTGACAGTCGGTTCTAGTTTCAGCTCTTGGACACTTTGTTAGATGATCTCTTTTATCTGGCTTTCTGTGACCCTCATTTGCACAAACAAATCTGCATGAACTAATATTCCCATCCTTTCTTTTGTTTGTGTACATTTTCCTCACCTCAAAGCCTTTCTGACCTCCATATCTAATCCAAAACATCCAAGCCTCATCAAAAGTACCGAACTCCATTCCAACTTGAGGTAAAAGATTAGGAAGAAGACCCTCTCTACAAAAAAACACATAAAGATGACATGATATTAGGTGGCGAACTAAACAACTGCAATCTATCCCCAAATTAGTTGGACCACAAAAAATAATCATGCCATTACACACCTTTTTCTTCCATCTTAAATATGCAATTTTGTTTTCAGTGAAGCAATTTTATGTTCCCTTCAAAACTTCCATGTCAGATCTGCTTCACTCGATCAATTCCAGCAAAATCCAATGACGGAGGGAAAAAATCAAATTAGAACACACTACTTAGTGCACACTGAAAGATGGAGTCAGTGTAGAGATTTGTGGTACCTGCTTATGGATGGAAAGCAAGCACGCCAGCAGCAGAACTTCAATCGCCACTGCAGGCCCTTCCGATCGCACGCCAAAAATAGTTCTGCCACCAAAAGTGAGCAGTACTCGCACCAAATATAGTATCGATTTACGTGGCTGTGTGCGTGTATTGATGTTGGGCCGAAGCCCAGCAAGCTGAGGAGGCCAGACCATGTGCCCTGGCCACCGTTAGATAGGATTGGGCGGCCAGATTTACAGCAACCGTAGACACAAGTTCTCCGTACAAACTGTAGAGGACATGCTATCTCGAAATAAAAATATGAAGTTTAAATTTCACCAGGAAAGGAGGACAGCTCTTGCACCTCCCAGTCCATTGCCAGAACTGAGATGTTCAATTTAATAAGCATGATTCATGAATAAAGCATAACTATAATATATGAAGAAAATTCTGCCATCTGTCAATGGCTCACCTAAATTTCATTTGCATTGGAGATTGCAACCAAAAGCCCCTGGTCTGTAATAATAAACTATAAGGAAGCAAAACATTAGTTTTTTTTTGAGGGAAAACATTAGTTGTTACAAACCAAAAAAGAAAAGAAAAACAACTTGGATTGGTATTGGCTTTTGTACATAATAAGCAGCAAGAGAAATAGTTGAATCAAACCTGCAATAACTTGTATGGCACACTCTTTGGCCTTCAATGTTATCATCACATAATATTTTTGGCCACCCTTGAACTGTACTGAAAAATATCAAGGCTGTCGGAATTTAGATTGACAAAGAGAAGCAGAGATGAGCCGTACTGAGACTTTTAGCATTAGTTCATCGACATCTTATATGCCATGACCAGGCTGGACTGCAAAACAGGGGCTTCAGAAGGAGATCAGATAAAAGATCAGATAAAAATAGCTGACTTGCTCCTGGTGGGCGGTGGCTGCCGGATGGATTAGGAAAAAAGAAAGGACTAACCATAGACCTTGCAGGCAATTCCTCGAGCAGCTGATGGGCATCAGCAAAGTCGCCGTTGCCTGCAACTGGATGGGCGATGGCTTGCCTGCGAGGTAGCACAACGGTCACGAGGGAGCTATGCGCCGGAGCCAATAGACTTTTTCCTCGCCATCCCTCGCACCCTGAGCCCCGCGGCCAAGCGCCACCGCAACCACGGGCGGACTCAGGGCCCGGCTAGCCTGGGCAGCTGCCCGGGCTCATTCACGAGCAACAGTGGAGCCCCCCTCATTCACGAGCAACAGTGGAGCCCCCCTCATTCACGAGCAACAGTGGAGCAACACCTAGAGCTGTACAAGTGATGCAGACATGCATCAGCTAGTTACTTGCCGCTTGCTGCATGACAGTTCAACTTTTGCATACTTTTTTAGGCCTTGTTTAGTTGGGTTGCAAAAGGCTAGAAATATGACTCTCTCTCCAGCACATCAATTTTTAGCCGCTTGCATGGAGTATTAAATATAGATAAAAAAATAACTAATTACACAGTTTAGTTGTATATCACGAGACGAATCTTTTGGCTAGTTGGTCCACGATTGGACAATATTTGCTAAATAAGACAAAAGAGTTCTATTCACCAGGGTTCATATTTTTAGCCATCTAAACAAGACCTTAGTTCTAGAACATTAACATTGCTTAATGTATGCTTATATGTACGAATACTTAACATTACTTTTAGAGAATTTTATTTCCAAAACTAGCTATGTTATCGATTTTGCTTCTTTTGCGACTTAAACTTGATATTAGCTTTCAAGTTCACCCAGGCTGTACAAAATCTCTGGGTCCGTCACTGGCCGCAACCCCACGCACTCCTAGAACCGCGTCCGGGAGCCGCCGACCAGTGAACACCCTGTAAATAATAATCTGGATGATGGCCCCCATGCCCAAAGCAGCAACTTACCGCGTCCGGCATCCGTCCTAGAGGCTCGATGTGTGGCTTGACGGCGTGGTGGCATGGCATGGCGTCCCTGCATCCTCGCAGGCAGCAATCGGCTTCCTCGTGTCCTCGCGGCGTTGCGGCCCAACGTCGGTGTGGCGGGCTGCCTCGCGACGTACGGACACGCGGCGGGCGGGCGGGCGGGGCCCTGGTTATGGATGTCGGGTGAGCTGAAGAGGCAGCGTCGGGGAATGCGCGGGACGGGTACGGGAGACGGAGGGTGAGGCCTCGCGCTTCGCGCCTGGGTTAATGCGGGACGGAGGGTCAAGCCTCGCTCTTCGCGCTGGGTGGGTTTACGATGAACGCTGAGGGAGTGACGAGGTTTGATCCGAGTGACATTATCTGTCCGATGTGAGTGAGTAAGAGAAAAAAGAGATCAATCTGGCTCCTTCATTTGAAATGTTGACTGGGTTTTGGTACATTAGTTTGGGTATACTTAGAGAAGATTAGGAGAGATAATGACTGTGGAGGATAGTTTGTTGTGTGGATTTAGTAATGTTTTTTGTATTATATGTAAGTAGAGACAAACCCCACTAAGGCCTTGTTAATTTCAGCCGGATTGAGGCCTGGAACGGTCCAATCTGGGCGGATTGGAGAGGCCTAATTTTAATCCATAGATGGGCTCAAATGCGCATTCGTTTCAGCCTAGTCTAAAACCGAAATGGGCCTGGCCTGGATTCTCCCCTGCACAAAACGGTCTGGATTGAATCCGCACCTCGTGACCTCCGGAATGAAGTCGGGCCAACTCGCCCCGTGATCGCGAGCGACGGCAAACGGTGAGGCGCCCGCCCGCGGCTCCACGCAGCTGGGGCGCAGGGGGCGATGGCATGGCACGACCACCACCGCAATGGCGACAACGACGGTTCCCTTTGATGTCCAGGCTCCCCACTCTCTTCTATCAGGTAAAGCGCCACGTCCTTCCCCTCTCCTCTAGCTCTCTACTCTAGGGTTTCTGGTTCTTGGGACTAAGAGGCGCATGGAGAGAGCTGCCGCGGCCGAATCGGTGGCCGGCGGGCGGGAGGGCGGCGGCGTCCCAGATCGAGGCCGGTCCGTCGTGGATCGGGCGGCGTGTTTGTTGGGTGTGGGGAGAGAAGAGGAGTGGAGGCCGTGTCTCTGTCTTGTCTGAATGGAGGAGTCGTGGAGTAAATTGCTCTGAACTTTTCCAAGGATTGAGAAAGTTCATTCAAATTGTAAGATGAGATGCACTGCTTCGTAACTGCTTCTGCAATATACAGTTACATTAGTACAACGTTTGTTGCACTACCAGAACCAAAACTCTAGGAACGCGCTAGAAACACGCTAAACATAAGTTTTGGGGCAAACAGGATGACTTGGATGTTTTGAAAAATTCAATTTCAACTATTTCCGTACCAAAGGTGGCTAGAACGGTCTACACAAATGGTTGATGCACCATTTGTCATAGCGGAACCAAAACTCCAAGAACGCGCTAGAAACATGCTATACATGAGTTTTGGGGCAAACGTGATGACTTGGGTGTTGAGAAAAATTCAAATACAACTCTTTTCGTACCAAAAGTGGCTTGAACGGTCTTCATGAACGATTTTCGCACAGTTTGTCGTACCTGAACCAAAACTCCAAGAACACGCTAGAAACACGTGTTTTGGGGCAAACAGGATAACTCGGGTATTGAGAAAAATTCAATTGCAACTCTTTTTGTACCAAAAGTGGGTAGAACGGTCTTCATGAACGGTTTTCGCACCGTTTGTCGTACCAGAACCAAAACTCCAGGAACGCTCTAGAAACACGCTAAACATGGGTTTTGGGGCAAACGGGATGACTTGGGTGTTGAGAAAAATTCAATTACAACTCTTTTCGTACCAAAAGTGGCTGGAATGGTCTTCAGGAATGGTTATCGCATCGTTTGTCGTATCGGAACTAAAACTCCATGAGCGGGCTAGAAACATGCTAAACATGAGTTTTGGGGCAAACGGGATGACTTGGGAGTTGAGAAAATTTCAAATACAACTCATTTCGTACCAAAAGTGGCTAGAACGGTCTTCACGAATGATTTTCGCATCGTTTGTCGTACCGGAACCTAAACTCCACGAACGCGATAGAAACACGATAAACATAAGTTTTGGGGCAAACAGGATGACTTGGATGTTGAGAAAAATTCAAATGCAACTCTTTTCATACCAAAAGTGGCTAGAACGCTCTTCACGAACGGTTTTTGCACCATTTGTTGTACCGGAACCAAAACTCGAGGAACGGGCTAGAAATGCGCAAACTTGAGTTTTGGGGCAAACAGGATGACTTGGGAGTTGAGAAAATTTCAAATGCAATTTTTTTCATACCAAAAGTGGGTAGAACGGTCTTCACAAACGATTTTCACAACGTTTGTCATACCTGAAAAAAATCTCTAGGAACACGCTAGAAATGCGCTAAACATAAATTTTGGAGCAAACAGATGACTTGGGTGTTCTGAAAATTCAACTTCTACTATTTTCGTACCAAAGGTGGCTAGAACGGTTTTCACCAACGGTTGACGCACCGTTTGTCGTAGCGGAACCAAAACTCCAGGAACGCGCTAGAAACAAGCGATACATGAGTTTTTGGGCAAACATGATGACTTGGCTGCTAAGAAAAATTCAAATGCAACTCTTTTCGTACCAAAAGTGGCTTGAACGTTCTTCACAAACGGTTGACGTTTGTCGTATCAGAACCAAAACTCCAGGAATGCGATAGACACACGTTAAACATGAGTTATGGGGCAAATGGGATGACTTGTGTGTTGAGAAAAATTCAAATGCAACTATTTTCATACCAAAACTGGCTTGAACAGTCTTCACGAATGGTTTTCGTACCATTTGTCATACCAGAACCAAAACTTCAAGAACGCATTTGAAACACGCTAAGCATTAGTTTTGGGGCAAACGGGATGACTTGGGTGTTGAGAAAAATTCAACTGCACCTCTTTTCGTACCAAAAGTGGCTAGAACGGTCTTCACAAACGGTTTTCGCCCCGTTTGTCATACCGGAACCAAAACTCTAGGAACACGCTTGAAACACGGTAAACTTGAGTTTTGGGGCAAACGGGATGACTTGGGTGTCGAGAAAAATTCAAATGCAACTCTTTTTGTACCAAAAGTGGCTTGAACGGTCTTCACGAACGATTTTGGCACCGCTTGTCATACCGGAACCAAAACCCCGGGAACACGATAGACACACACTAAACATGAGTTTTGGGGCAAACTGGATGAAATGGGTGTTGAGACAAATTCAAATGCAACTCTTTTCGTATCAAAAGTGGCTAGAACGGTCTTCACGAATGATTTTTGCATCGTTTGTCGTACCAGAACCAAAACTCCAAGAACGCGATAGAAACACGATAAAAATGAGTTTTGGGGCAAACATGATGACTTGGGTGTTGAGAAAATTCAAATGCAACTCTTTTTTAGCAAAAGTGGCTAGAACGGTCTTCACGAACGATTTTCACACCGTTTGTCGTACCGGAACCAAAACTCCAGAAATGCGCTAGAAACGTGCAAACATGAGTTTTGGGGCAAACGGGATGACTTGGGAGTTGAGAAAATTTCAAATGCAACTTTTTTGTACCAAAAGTGGCTAGAACGGTTTTCATGAACGATTTCCATAGCGTTTGTCATACCAGAACCAAAACTCTAGGAACGCGCTAAACATATGTTTTGGGGCAAACGGGACGACTTGGGTATTTTGAAAAATTCAATTTCAACTATTTTCATACCAAATGTGGCTAGAACGGTCTTCACAAACGATTGACGCACCGTTTGTTGTAGCGGAACCAAAACTCGAAGAACACGCTAGAAACACGCTATACATGAGTTTTGGGGGCAAACATGATGATTTGGGTGTTGAGAAAAATTCAAATGCAACTCTTTTCGTACCAAAACTGCTTGAACGGTCTCCACAAACAGTTTTTACAGCATTTGTCGTACCGGAACCAAAACTCTAGGGACACGCTAAACATTAGTTTTGGGGCAAATGGGGTGACTTGGGTGTTGAGAAAAATTCAATTGCAACTCTTTTCGTAACAAAAGTGGCTAGAACGGTCTTCACGAATGGGTTTCGCACCGTTTGTCGCACCGGAACCAAAACTCTAGGAACACACTAGAAACACGCTAAACATGAGTTTTGGGGCTAACGGGAAGACTTGGGTGGCGAGAAAAATTCAAATGCAACTCTTTTCGTACCAAAAGTGGCTAGAACGGTCTTCACAAACGATTTTCACGGCGTTTGTCGTACCGAAGAACCAAAACTCTAGGAACACGCTAGAAACGCACTAAACATAAGTTTTGGAGCAAACAGGATGACTTGGGTGTTCTGAAAAATTCAATTTCAACTATTTTCGTACCAAAGGTGGCTAGAACGGTCTTCACAAACGGTTGACGCACCGTTTGTCGTAGCGGAACCAAAACTCCAGGAACGCGCTAGAAACACGCGATACATGAGTTTTTGGGCAAACATGATGACTTGGTCAATTAAGAAAATTCAAATGCAACTTTTTTCATACCAAAAGTGGCTTGAACGGTCTTCACAAACGGTTGACGTTTGTCGTACCAGAACCAAAACTCCAGGAACGCGATAGCCACACGCTAAACATGAGTTTTGGGGCAAACGGGATGACTTGTGTGTTGAGAAAAATTCAAATGCAACTATTTTCGTACCAAAACTGGCTTGAACAGTCTTCACGAATGGTTTCCGTACCATTTGTCATACCGGAACTAAAACTTCGAGAACGCGCTAGAAACATGCTAAGCATTAGTTTTGGGGCAAACGGGATGACTTGGGTGTTGAGAAAAATTCAACTGCAACTCTTTTCGTACCAAAAATGGCTAGAACTGTCTTCACAAACGGTTTTCGCACCGTTTGTCGTACAGAACCAAAACTCTAGGAACACGCTAGAAACACGGTAAACATGAGTTTTGGGGCAAACGGGATGACTTGGGTGTCGAGGAAAATTCAAATGCAACTCTTTTCATACCAAAAGTGGCTTGAACGGTCTTCACGAACGATTTTGGCACCGCTTGTCATACAGGAACCAAAACTCTAGGAACGCGCTAGAAACGCGCTAAACATATGTTTTGGGGCAAACGGGGTGACTTGGGTATTTTGAAAAATTCAATTTCAACTATTTTCGTACCGAATGTGGCTAGAACGGTCTTCACAAACGGTTGATGCACCGTTTGTAGTAGCAGAACCAAAACTCCAAGAATGCACTAGAAACACGCTATACATGAGTTTTGGGGCAAATAGGTTGACTTGGGTGTTGAGAAAAGTTCAAATGCAACTCTTTTCTTACCAAAACTGGCTTGAACGGTATTCACGAATAGTTTTTGCACCGTTTGTCGTACTAAAACCAAAACTCCAGGAACACGCTAGAAACACACTAAACATTAGTTTTGGGGCAAACGAGGTGACTTGGGTGTTGAGAAAAATTCAATTGCAACTCTTTTCGTACCAAAAGTGGCTAGAATGGTCTTCACGAACGGGTTTTGCACCGTTTGTCGCACCGGAACCAAAACTCTAGGAACACGCTAGAAACATGCTAAACATGAGTTTTGGGGCTAACGGGATGACTTGGATGTTGAGAAAAATTCAAATGCAACTCTTTTCATAACAAAAGTGGCTAGAACGGTCTTCACGAACGGTTTTCGCACCGCTTGTTGTACCGGAACCAAAACTCGAGGAACGGGCTAGAAATGCGCAGACATGAGTTTTGGGGGCAAACGGGATGACTTGGGAGTTGAGAAAATTTCAAATGCAACTTTTTTCGTACCAAAAGTGGCTAAAACGGTCTTCACGAACGATTTTCACGGCGTTTGTCGTACAGGAACCAAAACTCTAGGAACGCGATAGAAACACGATAAACATATGTTTTGGGGCAAACGGGGTGACTTGGGTATTTTGAAAAATTCAATTTCAACTATTTTCGTGCCAAATGTGGCTAGAACGATCTTCACAAACGGTTGACGCACCGTTTGTAGTAAGCGGAACCAAAACTCCAAGAACGCGCTAGAAACGCGCTATACATAAGTTTTGGGGCAAATAGGATGACTTGGGTGTTGAGAAAAATTCAAATACAACTATTTTCGCACCAAAACTGGCTTGAACGGTATTCACAAACAGTTTTTGCACCGTTTGTCGTACCGAAACCAAAACTCCAGGAACGCGCTAGAAACACACTAAACATTAGTTTTGGGGCAAACGGGGTGACTTGGGTGTTGAGAAAAATTCAATTGCAACTCTTTTCGTACCAAAAGTGGCTAGAACGGTCTTCACGAACGGGTTTTGCACCGTTTGTCACACCGGAACGAAAACTCTAAGAACACGCTAAAAACACGCTAAACATGAGTTTTGGGGCAAACGGAATGTGTTGGGTGTTGAGAAAAATTCAAATACAACTCTTTTCATACCAAAAGTGGCTAGAACGGTCTTCACAAACAATTTTCGCACAGTTTGTCATACAAGAACCAAAACTCCCGGAACGTGCGAGATGACTTGTGTGTTGAGAAAAATTCAAATGCAACTATTTTCGTACCAAAACTGGCTTGAACGGTCTTTACGAATGGTTTTCGTACCATTTGTCGTACCGGAACCAAAACTTCAGGAACGCGCTAGAAACACGCTAAGCATTAGTTTTGGGGCAAACCGGATGAATTGGGTGTTGAGAAAAATTCAATTGCAACTCTTTTCATACCAAAAGTGGCTAGAACGGTCTTCACAAACGGTTTTCGCACCGTTTGTCGTACCGGAACCAAAACTCTAGGAACACGCTAGAAACACGGGAAACATGAGTTTTGGGGCAAACAGGATGACTTGGGTGTCAAGAAAAATTCAAATGCAACTCTTTTTGTACCAAAAGTGGCTTGAACGGTCTTCACGAACGGTTTTCGCACCGCTTGTTGTACCGGAACCAAAACTCGAGGAATGGGCTAGACACACACTAAACATGAGTTTTGGGGTAAACTAGATGACATGGGTGTTGAGACAAATTCAAATGCAACTCTTTTCGTATCAAAAGTGGCTAGAACGGTCTTCATGAACGATTTTTGCATCGTTCATCGTATCAGAACCAAAACTCCAAGAACGCAATAGAAACACGATAAAAATGAATTTTGGGGCAAACAGGATGACTTGGGTGTTGAGAAAAATTCAAATGCAACTCTTTTTTACCAAAAGTGGCTAGAACGGTCTTCACGAACGGTTTTCGCACCGTTTGTCGTACCGGAACCAAAACTCCAGAAATGGGCTAGAAACGTGCAAACATGAGTTTTGGGGCAAACAGGATGACTTGGGAGTTGAGAAAATTTCAAATGCAACTTTTTTGTACCAAAAGTGGCTAGAACGGTCTTCACGAACAATTTCCATAGCGTTTGTCATACCGGAACCAAAACTCTAGGTACGCGCTAAACATATGTTTTGGGGCAAACAGGATGACTTGGGTATTTTGAAAAATTCAATTTCAACTATTTTCGTACCAAATGTGGGTAGAACGGTGTCGACGAAATATCGGTGGCAGTCTACCTAGGATATACCTACGGTAGTAGTTTGATCGGTAGAGGTGCGCGTGATCAGGAACCGAATGGTTACAGAGACACAAGACACAAGATTTATACAGGTTCAGGCCGCCTTTGGCGTAAAACCCTACGTCCTGTGCTCTGTTATTTGCATTGATCTGATATCAGATGTCCCCTATGGACCCCTGCCCCTCCTTATATACTCTGAAGGGACAGGTTGTACAAGTAAAGTATCCTATTTGGTACTATTACAATACGGCGTGGCGCACATTGTGTGACATACGGCCTCATCTTGTAGATTGGGCCATCTTTGATGGCACGGCCCATGTAGGCCCGTGAGGGTGTATAGGGTTTATACCCCCACAGCTAGTCCCCGAGCATCATGTATCTTGAGGAAATGCCGTCTTGACGCTTGTCGACCAGTGAGGCTTGAAGTTTTGCATGGTTGATTCAGTCACTCGAACTACTGGAGCTTGTTGTTGGTCTGCCGACCTTTTATGGAGATCACCATAGGCGAGTACTAGGTCGAGTACGTGTCGTTGTTGAAAGATGCATGTTGCTCTTAGAGAAAAAAGAAAAATGACCGCACATCTGGTGACGTGGGCCCACAGTAACACATGATACTTTGTATGATTGTGCTTAATTAGCTAATAAGAAAAAGCTAAAAGATGGTAGGGGTCATGCCTTCGGCACAAAAATTAATTGATTTAACCAGCCCAAGTCACTGCCAAGTGACGTGGGCCCACGTAGTCCCCGAGCCTGATATAAGGTGTGGAACACGTTATTTCAGGGTCAAAAATTAGTGTTTTCGCGCTTGGAGGCCTTAGGCAAGCTGGTGAGCTCTAAGATGACCAGTCCCCAACAAAGAGGTATCCATAAAGGGTATGACAGGGTATATAACAACTGAACATTGTACAAAATTCTCAGCTTTGCCGACCGGTCCCCGGCTTTGCCGGGATGAGGTTTCGAACACAATTTTATTGTGTCTAGGCACACAATTTGGTTGCTGACTAGTGAACATGGCAAAACACAAAAAGGGAAGACGGGAAAAAACAGCATTGCTATTTGAATGGAAGGTAGCTTCGCGTACCAACCAAACCCCAAGGGCCATGTGTCGAGTGAAAAAGGCCAGCTCTAAATCCATGGTTTCACCATGGGGAACTGTGGCGTTTCACCACAGTTCCGGTCCCCAGGCTAATACGGGGCTAAATAGGCGGCAAATACTGATGCACCTTTGATGCACCCTTGCGTAAGACGCGTAATTATGTGGACTGGTGCTTGGCACAAAAGTCTCTTAAGGGACCACGACTGTGCCGTGTTCTGGCCGACGCTTCGCATCATTCCAGAAAAAATGGTAGTTGCCAAAAAAGTGAAGTAGGGGAAAATGGCTTAGCCATTACTCTGATCGAAGCTTAGCTGGTCGGCCGAGCCCCTTTTACCATCTGTCCAAAATGAGTCATCAACAATCTTAACTTTATTAAGAGGGATGAAGAAGCTGTGCCTCTTGTACCCAGTCCCCGGTTCATCCGTGGGACTAAGTCGATGGGAACGGAGAAATGTGTCGAAAATAGAGCAGGATTTATCGTGCTCAGATTGGTGGTCGGTGGCCAACCAGAAAAACGCATTCCTATGACACGCGTCCATGTCAAATAGGAAGCGAACAACCAGACAAACCTATTCCTACATGCCACACGTCCGTGTCATATAGGAAGTAAGTAAGTCTGACATCACAAGGTGCAAAACAAATGGCAAAACGAAGGGGAAAACGAAAGGCAAAAAACCCGATTGAAAGACTAAGTCGATGGTTTGAAAAATTAAACTGTAGCTTTGCTACAACAATGCACGTGGTGTAAAGTCACAGCTTGGCTGTGAGCTCAGTCCCCAGCTTTGCTGTGAGACCGAAGAATAGAAACACAATGACAGGTGCATGAAGAAGACGAACGAGCAGGTCAACTCAGTTGGATTGGGCGCCTACAGCTCTGGCAGTTCGCCGTGTGACTCGACGTGGCCTGGACAGCTCGCTGACGGCTCGGCGTGGCTTGGTTGCTAGCTCAATGAGGCTCTCCCCGGCAGACAGGTACACAGAGTTGTACTTGAAATTCATCCAGCATGGTCGGAGCACGTGGAGTTTGAAGTGTGCATTTGTATGCATATCTCTTTGGTGGCGCCAATTAGCTTGCATGTTCGTATGGAATCCTTGCTAACTTGTTGCCATAGGACGTACATGATCGTGTTAATGCTGAAGCCTCAGTGTGCCACTAGCACGTATATGAGATGAGATCTCGGTGATGTAAAAACAATTCGGAGCCGGAGATCACTCGTTGATGCAGGGGAGGAGAGCTGTTGCACAGCTATGGAGCACATCCCCAGCTTCGGAGCAGGATGGAGTGGTGGCGTTATGATCAAGAGAAAAACCTGAAAACCGCTGGTCGGCGGACGCCACGAGGTGGCGATAGTGTTGTGCAGTCCACAGTTATGGAGCAGGATGAGCTCCACAAGTGAACCGTGCACTTAGCTTTATTTTAGAGACGTGTCATCATGGTGATGTCTGAGGAGATGCGCGCAGCTTGGGTGGCTTGGCGTGGCGTTGGCTTTCGAGATGACTCGAACGACTTCAGGTCCTGGTGCACCATGAGTACAGCTCCAATGGTACACAGAGTTTTAGTCGTAGTTAATCCAGTGTGGTCGGAGGGTATTTTCGTGGTCGAGGAGATGAGCGTGGCTCGATCGGTTCATCGATGGCTCGTGCGGCTCGCTTAGCTGCTCGACCAGGCCTGACATCTAATGGCTTTATGTGACTCGTACGTCGAGTTGGGTGGCTCCGGGAGGCCGGCAGATGGCTTGGTGATACCTCGGATGGCCTGCCGCAGGTTGGATGACTCGTTCGACGAGTAGACGGTTGCTCGACGCGGTCCGCTTGACAGCTTGGGCTCCTCGCCCAGCGGCTTGATGATCGGTTCGACGCGTGGCTCATGCCTCGGTTGAGGTGCATATGCCGCAGCACGGCACGTACTCATCCTCGATGTCTTGTGCTGCCAGTGTGCATCACTTCCTCCGAGCTCCAGCAGCGGGTGCAGTCAGATCGACTAGGCAACATCGATGAAGAAATCGAGTTGGCTTGTTATCAGCCCTACAGGCTTGCATCCATTGTGCCCGTGCATGCAAATTAGCCTTGCATGTGAGTAGATCTTTCCTGTTTTGCTTTTGGCATACAGGTCTCTTGCAGGAGTAGGACTCTGTCATGAGTCGTCGAGGCCTGTCAGTTGGTAGTTGACGTCGAAAACCATGAGGTCGAAACAGGTGAGCGTTGCGTTGGTTGGAGTCGTGGCCGCGGACCGAGGCTCCAGAAGCCAAATTCGTAGACGCAGATTCCCATGCCGACGTCGTCAGGTGCGTATAAGCATGTGCGTGTATGCTAGTAAATTAGCTCTTCTTCAATGGCGTTGGAGTCTGGCCAGCGTGGCGGCGTGGTCGCCGGAGTGCATGCAGAGAGTCACACTCGGATAGCAGGAGAGCGGAGTCATGGTCGGACGGAATTGTAGTCGGCTCCAGGTGAGTCGCGACCGCCGTGACCTGGCGTGTTCGTCGTGAAGGTGGCCTATGGTGCTTGGATCGCCGTGTAGCCGGAGCGAGTGTAGCTCTGTAGATTGAACCTGCCTCGATCTAGCCTTCTTGACTGGTTGCTCGTCCATCGAGCATGACTTAGATTGGATCGTGTCGTAGATGCAAACGTGTACATATTTGCTTTAGCTGGTGCGCTGGCCAGGAAATTTTGTCCGTTACGGGAACGTGTCGATGAGCGCCGCTTAGGTTGCGTCCACCCGATTGAATCTTTAGGAGATCAGGCTCCGTCGTGAGATCGAGGAGCGATGCCATGAGTATGATGTGTGATGCCATCATGCTTGCATAAGCTGATGACGATGCCTCGTGACGACGGTGCTAAATGCTCGCCGCGGAGGCCGAATGGCCGTGGAAGGTGTTGATAGAGAAAATTTTCATCTAGCTCGCCATGGATCAAGCGCACACTCGACGCGGCTCATGGATGGCTTGGCGTGGTCGGCAACTTGACCGGCCGGCTGGGCGGCTTGCTTTGCAAGTTTGCCATGAGCACGGCGTGTAGTCGTTCTTGACGTCTTGTGGGCGCGCACCGTTCCCTCTAAGCTGCAGTGGAGCTCATCTTAGGGATCGACGTGTGCCTCGATTTGATGGTCCATACGTGCATGCATGTGTCTTGCTCCGATCACGGCATGATGCATGCTGCGGTGTTGCATGATCGAGGCGAAACAAAAAACTTGTGTCGATGCGTATAAATCAATTACTAATATTAAATTGAAAATTCACTTAGCCTTTTGGCACGTGAGACAACTCATCGAGGCAGCGGCCTCTGGCTTCTTTGCAGAATCGGAGTAGATGTTGGAGGCGGCACCATTGGGAAAACGGAGTCCGATCCTACGGACGAACATGCCGAGTGGAGGTCGAACTCGAACTCGACGGGTCGGACGTGCCGCGCAAGTCGAAGTGAACGTGTTAGAGCATCTCCAACAGTTTCTCATATCTTACTTGTCAAATGATGGGTTTTAGCAACTTGGTAAAATAATTTGGCAAGTTAAAAATATACCATCTCCAACAGTTATGTAAATCTAACTTGCTAAATAAAAAAAAAGAGAGAAAGGCCCACGTGGCGGCGTTCGGGAGGCGAGCCAGCTTGCGCGGGCAGCGTGCAGTGCATGCAGCTGATGCATGCGACCGGTCATTTGACTCATTTGGCAGGCGCAACCCGTGCGATTAATACGGAAGAGGCACATGCGGCCGCGGAGGAGCGATGCCAAGTCCTTTTCGCGTGCGGAACAATGCGCGCGCGGGTAAAGAATTTGCCAAGCCAAGATTTTTGCCAACCCAATTTGAGGAAGTGTTGGAGAAGGATTTTTCCTTGTTTTGCCAAATTTTGAAGGATGCCAAGTGGGATGAGGAACTGTTGGAGATGCTCTTAAGCTCTGTGTGTAGCATCCCGAGATTGGATTTGAGTAGATGACTTGTTGATCTAGCACACTCTCCATGGCAGTCTGCTTGTGGTGTAGGTGCACCGGCCGTCGTCGAGAATCCGTAATGTTGATGGCGAGTGACGCCCGATGCAGGAAGTCGAGTCGCCGCAGATGACGTTTGATGAAGAAAATCGCCATCGATCTCAACCCGCACGAGTCGTTGCGCAGCACCTGATTGTGCCTGACTTCATGCCTTTGATCTTCGAGAGAACTTATCGTAGATGGATTTGGCCACCGCCGTCGCTTAGCTGATCGTGCAGGTTGACGCGGTGTGCGGGCTTGCAGATGGACATGGCTCGAACAACATGTTTGTGGGGGCAAGTGGCCGACACGGATCGCTCGACAGTTCGGCGAGTTGGTGAAATCGGGGGGAGAGCCTATTTAAAGGTCCCGTGCATGCTAGGCCGCTTGTTTTTTCTGCCCCTTAGGGTCGTACCCTCTAAGGGATCGAGACAGGAGAAACCGAAAACACAGAACTGCAAAATGAAACAAAACGAACGACACGAACCTTATATTCCTTGTCCTCCGGCTAAAACGCACGGAGTCCAGAAGTCCCCCTTACAATGTCCCTTGAAGGGTATATTTATAGGAAGTCGTGATGGGTTTTGTACAAAAATGCCCCTAACAACCCTAATTTCAACGTACAGGAGTAACCGACATGGGGCAGACAAGTAAATGGCCCCGGGGGCCCACCTTTGTCGGCCAACCACCGACCAGCGCACATCCGGGCTTTCTTCCTGCCAAGCCGCCGAATGCTTCCACGCTTGCACCGAATGCGCGCCTGCCCGCGTTATCGGGAATTCCGTCCTGGCGCCTGGTGGTTACGCCGAATGCGCGCCTGCCCGCGCTATCGGCGGTTCCGTCCTGGTGCCGGACGTTGATGCCGAATGCGCGCCTACCCGTGCTATCGGCGGTTCCGTCCTGGCGCCGGGCGTCGATGCCGAATGCACGCCTGCCCGCGCTATCGGCAGTTCCGCCCTGGCGCCTGGTGCTTGCGCCGAATACGCGCCTGCCCACGCTATCGGCGGTTCCATCCTGGTGCCTGGTGCTTACGCCGAATGCGCGCCTGCCCACGCTTTCGGCCTTACCTGCATGCATCAAACACAAGAGGCGCACATAATCAGAGGGGACGGGGTGGCCAATTCCACTCCTGCCCCCAACAGTAGCCCTCCGGGCGGTCCCTTCCGGGCAAGGCCGACAATATTTCGCTGCGCCGAATGTGTCCACGCCGAATGTGCCAGCGCCGCCCCCAGGATGAGGAGACGTTTACTCGGGTTTTTTTTTTCACCTCGATTCGCTTGAAACGACGCATCGGCTCCCCCACGGCCGCCCCCTGCCTATAAAAGGCAAAGACGAGGGAGAGGGCGGGCACTTAGCCCCTGCTCGCCTGCCTCTGACGCATCCGCGGCTCGCTTTCGGTCTCCGCATCCGGGAGTTCTCCTTCTCATTCGGTAAGGTGTAACTTTGCACTTTCGTTTCTATTGCGCTAGTTAAGCTTTCGGGGTTGGGGGGGGACAGTTTAGGGAAGGTAAAGATGTCGCTTTCGGCCCTATTGAACGCAGTTTTGTTTTTCTTCTTAGCTCGGAAGCCTGGACCCCCTCTTGGTGCGAACACCTATGTCCGAAAGCTCCTCGTCTGGGGATTCGGCCGGAACAGCCAACGAATCTGCATCCGGGCTCTCCGCTTTTTGTGCTGAATTGGCTGCCCAGCTTGCCCAAACCGGATCTGAAACCATGTCACAAGGTTCTGGGGCCAGCTTGGGAGAGCCTGAAATAGTTGAACCCATTCGCGCTCTTGCACCCGCGGTAGCAGCACCGGTCATTGACTTATCTGCTGATGAAACCGCCAGCGGCCAAGGGAGCGTGGGAATGGCGTGTGACGAGAACGCCAACTCTGCTGAGTATGAGGGAGCAGAAGAGAGCGCAGCGGCCACGGCACCGGAAGGGGGTGAAGGCGCCGAATCTGGCCCGACCCGAAGAAGCCGCCGGGTCAAAATCGAAGGACATACTGTTATTATTTGCCGATGTAAGGTTGACGAAGACCGGCTTGACTACTACCAGCGCACGGCCTTCTCAGCGCATTCGAACGCGAAAGGAGCCGAGCTCCGGGGGATGAAGTCACCCCGAATCCGCAGCCATATGAGGCAGTCGTGTTCCGCGACTTTTTCATAGCCGGATTGCGGTTTCCCTTGGTTCCGTTTTTCGGAGCCATTCTACAAAAGTACCGCCTGCAGATCCATCATCTCACCCCGAATGCCATCGCATGGCTCAGCATATACGCCATGGCCATGAAGATGATGGGCCACGAGCCTAGCGTTGCTCATTTCGTGAAACTCCATAGCACCCACTTCCACTCGAAAGTTGGGAAAGTTGATGGACGGCCAAACATTCGCACCGAATATGGCTCCTACAATTTCGTGCCGGCTCCGGGACAGGAACGGAACTGTTTGGTGCCCACTTTCAAGGAAAAATGGGAGGATTGGAATAAATTCTGGTTCTATATTCGGGTTGCCACGGACGAAGAAGTGGAAGCCGCTCAGAGAGTAAGGCGCCGCCGGGCAAACTCCTTGGTGTCCTTGATGACCGTGATGATTGGGGAGAAGCATCCGGCTCAAGACACTTTCGGTCCGGCTGATCATGCTGCCGTGGAAGTGTATGCTCTAACCGCCAGCCGGCAAACCAGCCGTGACTTGTGTTGATACTAGATACGCACACGAAAGAATCAAAGAGAAATAATCCGCAAGCGCACGGATATCGGTGAGCACTTCACCCGGGAGATATTCCAGAGTATCGTTATTTATTTATCCGCTAGGAGAAAACATGCATCTGACTAACCCAAGTCTATACTTAACCCCTGAGCTACAAACAAGGTAATGAGCGATATAGAGAGGATTACTACCACAGTCTCCTCGTAACCAATGGCAAGCTTTGCAACTACTACTCTATGGGAGCACCTAAGAAAAGACACCACAGAGGATGCTTAACCTAGCACTTTTGGACCTACCTTACCTACTGACGGGAAGTGGGCTACAAAGGTAACAAAGGGACTGTCATCTCCCCCGCTACTACCACGGTTCCGGCCAGATAGGGAGCATCTACGAGTGAACCTAGCCCAAGCACCACGCTTACGCTACGAACGATTACTCTATTCCCAACCGGAAGTGAATAAAGTAAACTCGTAAACCAAAGAGCAATAATAACAAGAACTTACTAGTATCGAAGTTGAATTGCGTAAATGATCCTAGAACCAAGCCTCGGGTTAGGAGACTTGATCCCGCAGTACAACCGGAGAGGAGACACCGACATGCCGGGCTTCCTCCAACTCTACCTCCACCCTATACTCTCTCTATCTATCTTGAATGCTAGGCTCTAGGGAGGAGATCCATTCAAGGGACCCCCTCACCCGATCCTCTCGGAAATAATGAATTAGGGTTTCAAGGGATGCCTCCTCCGGGGGCCGGGGCCCCGCTATATAGCCCCCTAGGATGCACCACAGCCCTCGAATCAAACCGACCTAAATGGATGATTATTATTCATCCTCAAAGGCGGTGGAACAGGGATCCGCGAGGCTGACGCTGATTGGCTGAGGTCACGAGTCGGCCGCCCAAGGGGGGGAGTCGGCCGACTCTCCACCGAGCCGGTTCGGGCTCCCGTTTGGTCCAGAGCCTTCTCGAACCTTCCAGACATGAATTTTCACCGGTTCCCGATTATCTCTACGTAAACCCGACATGTGGGCCTTCCTTGGGTATTTTCACCGACACCCCGTGCAAAACGTACATTCACCAAAACTCGTGGAACTCACGGATAACCCCTATATCTAGTTGGTGAACATATTTTAGTCCCTTCTCATGTTTAGTTGACGGTAAAAATTGGCACTTAACGACCGTCAACAACTTGGCTGAAGAAATGATTGCTATTGACGAATGACCTCTATGTGAGACGGTGACATTTGAGCCCATAAGGGACATCGATGGCTATCGTGGTCCTGACTTTCTTCTCGAGCGCCCAGATTACTTTAACTCGGATGCTGAATACCTTGTTGCGCTGGAGAAAAAGGCGACTCGATTGTGCAGGCCATATGGTGATAGGGAGCACAAGAAGAAAATGCTCCAACTTGGCAATTCTCCCAGAAAGAACCGTGCCCTGGACTGCATGGGTATTGCGTATTCGAAAAGACCCCACCAGCTCCAAAGGCATCCAGGGCCAAGGCCAGCGATGGTGTCGACGAGCCGGAGGCTAGCGCGCCAAGCGGCTCAGTATCGGGGGAACCCAAGCCGACCCCCGTTCGGCGCCCTCCTCCTTCCACGCCGATTCGGGCCACTAGCACGGCTGCCGCCGAGAAGAGAAAGCACACGAAGCAAAGCCGAGAGCGCCCGGAGCCGGAGCCCCGTGTTGTTCAGGTATGCCGCGAAATGGCCGGACGGTTGTGGACCAAACCTCCGAAGTGCAGCGCTAAGTTCTCATTGGACTTCCTGGGGGTCCCGAACATGAGTTTTGGGGCAAACGGGATGACTTGGGTGTCGAGAAAAATTCAAATGCAACTCTTTTCGTACCAAAAGTGGCTTGAACGGTCTTCACGAACGGTTTTCGCACCGCTTGTTGTACCGGAACCAAAACTCGAGGAATGGGCTAGACACACACTAAACATGAGTTTTGGGGCAAACTAGATGACATGGGTGTTGAGACAAATTCAAATGCAATTCTTTTCGTATCAAAAGTGGCTAGAACGGTCTTCATGAACGATTTTTGCATCGTTCGTCGTACCGGAACCAAAACTCCAAGAACACAATAGAAACACGATAAAAATGAGTTTTGGGGCAAACAGGATGACTTGGGTGTTGAGAAAAATTCAAATGCAACTCTTTTTTACCAAAAGTGGCTAGAACGGTCTTCACGAACGGTTTTCGCACCGTTTGTCGTACCGGAACCAAAACTCCAGAAATGGGCTAGAAACGTGCAAACATGAGTTTTGGGGCAAACAGGATGACTTGGGAGTTGAGAAATTTTCAAATGCAATTTTTTGTACCAAAAGTGGCTAGAACGGTCTTCATGAACAATTTCCATAGCGTTTGTCATACCGGAACCAAAACTCTAGGTACGCGCTAAACATATGTTTTGGGGCAAACAGGATGACTTGGGTATTTTGAAAAATTCAATTTCAACTATTTTCGTACCAAATGTGGGTAGAACGGTGTCGACGAAATATCGGCGGCTACCTAGGGTATACCTACGGTAGTAGTTTGATCGGTAGAGGTGCGCGTGATCGGGAACCGAATGGTTACGTAGACACAAGACACAAGATTTATACAGTTCAGGCCGCCTTTGGCGTAAAACCCTACGTCCTGTGCTCTGTTATTTGCATTGATCTGATATCAGATGTCCCCTATGGACCCCTGCCCCTCCTTATATACTCTGAAGGGACAGATTGTACAAGTAAAGTATCCTATTTGGTACTATTACAATACGGCGTGGCGCACATTGTGTGCCATACGGCTTCATCTTGTAGATTGGGCCACCTTTGATGGCACGGCCCATGTAGGCCCGTGAGGGTGTATAGGGTTTATACCCCCACAGCTAGTCCCCGAGCATCATGTATCTTGAGGAAACGCCGTCTTGACACTTGTCGACCAGTGAGGCTTGAAGTTTTGCATGGTTGATTCAGTCACTCGAACTACTGGAGCTTGTTGTTGGTCTGCCGACCTTTTATGGAGATCACCATAGGCGAGTACTAGGTCGAGTACGTGTCGTTGTTGAAAGATGCATGTTGCTCTTAGAGAAAAAGGAAAAATGACCGCACATCTGGTGACGTGGGCCCACAGTAACACATGATACTTTGTATGATTGTGCTTAATTAGCTAACAAGAAAAAGCTAAAAGATGGTAGGGGTCATGCCTTCGGCACAAAAATTAATTGATTTAACCAGCCCAAGTCACTGCCAAGTGACGTGGGCCCACGTAGTCCTCGAGCCTGATATAAGGTGTGGAACACGTTGTTTCAAGGTCAAAAATTAGTGTTTTCGCGCTTGGAGGCCTTAGGCAAGCTGGTGAGCTCTAAGATGCTCGACCAGTCCCCAACAAAGAGGTATCCATAAAGGGTATGACAGGGTATATAACAACTGAACATTGTACAAAATTCTCAGCTTTGCCGACCGGTCCCCGGCTTTGCCGGGATGAGGTTTCGACCACAATTTTATTGTGTCTAGGCACACAATTTGGTTGCTGACTAGTGAACATGGCAAAACACAAAAAGGGAAGACGGGAAAAAACAGCATTGCTATTTGAATGGAAGGTAGCTTCGCGTACCAACCAAACCCCAAGGGCCATGTGTCGAGTGAAAAAAGGCCAGCTCTAAATCCATGGTTTCACCAAGGGGAATTGTGGCGTTTCACCACAGTTCTAGTCCCCAGCTGTGTACAGGGCTAAATAGGCGGCAAATACTGATGCACCTTTGATGCACCCTTGCGTAAGACGCGTAATTATGTGGACCGGTGCTTGGCACAAAAGTCTCTTAAGGGACCACGACTGTGCCGTGTTCTGGCCGACGCTTCGCATCATTCCAGAAAAAATGGTAGTTGCCGAAAAAGTGAAGTAGGGGAAAATGGCTTAGCCATTACTCTGACCGAAGCTTAGCTGATCGACCGAGCCCCTTTTACCATCTGTCCAAAATGAGTCATCAACAATCTTAACTTTATTTAGAGGGATGAAGAAGCTGTGCCTCTTGTACCCAGTCCCCGGTTCATCCGTGAGACTAAGTCGATGGGAACGGAGAAATGTGTCGAAAATAGAGCAGGATTTATCGTGCTCAGATTGGTGGTCGGTGGCCAACCAGAAAAACGCATTCCTATGACACGCGTCCATGTCAAATAGGAAGCGAACAACCAGACAAACCTATTCCTACATGCCACGCGTCCGTGTCATATAGGAAGTAAGTAAGTCTGACATCACAAGGTGCAAAACAAATGGCAAAACGAAGGGGAAAACGAAAGGCAAAAAACCCGATTGAAAGACTAAGTCGATGGTTTGAAAAATTAAACTGTAGCTTTGCTACAACAATGCACGTGGTGTAAAGTCACAGCTTGGCTGTGAGCTCAGTCCCCAGCTTTGCTGTGGGACCGAAGAATAGAAACTCAACGACAGGTGCATGAAGAAGACGAATGAGCAGGTCAACTCAGTTGGATTGGGCGCGTACAGCTCTGGCAGTTCGCCGTGTGACTCGACGTGGCCTGGACAGCTCGCTGACGGCTCGGCGTGGCTTGGTTGCTAGCTCAATGAGGCTCTCCCCGGCAGACAGGTACACAGAGTTGTACTTGAAATTCATCCAGCATGGTCGGAGCACGTGGAGTTTGAAGTGTGCATTTGTATGCATATCTCTTTGGTGGCGCCAATTAGCTTGCATGTTCGTATGGAATCCTTGCTAACTTGTTGCCATAGGACGTACATGATCGTGTTAATGCTGAAGCCTCAGTGTGCCACTAGCACGTATATGAGATGAGATCTCGGTGATGTAAAAACAATTCGGAGCCGGAGATCACTCGATGATGCAGGGGAGGAGAGCTGTTGCACAGCTATGGAGCACATCCCCAGCTTCGGAGCAGGATGGAGTGGTGGCGTTATGATCAAGAGAAAAACCTGAAAACCGCTGGTCGGCGGACGCCACGAGGTGGCGATAGTGTTGTGCAGTCCACAGTTATGGAGCAGGATGAGCTCCACAAGTGAACCGTGCACTTAGCTTTATTTTGGAGACGTGTCGTCATCATGGTGATGTCTGAGGAGATGCGCGCAGCTTGGATGGCTTGGCGTGGCGTTGGCTTTCGAGATGACTCGAACGACTTCAGGTCCTGGTGCACCATGAGTACAGCTCCAATGGTACACAGAGTTTTAGTCGTAGTTAATCCAGTGTGGTCGGAGGGTATTTTCGTGGTCGAGGAGATGAGCGTGGCTCGATCGGTTCATCGATGGCTCGTGCGGCTCGCTTAGCTGCTCGACCAGGCCTGACATCTAATGGCTTTATGTGACTCGTACGTCGAGTTGGGTGGCTCCGGGAGGCCGGCAGATGGCTTGGTGATACCTCGGATGGCCTGCCGCAGGTTGGATGACTCGTTCGACGAGTAGACGGTTGCTCGACGCGGTCCGCTTGACAGCTTGGGCTCCTCGCCCAGCGGCTTGATGATCGGTTCGACGCGTGGCTCATGCCTCGGTTGAGGTGCATATGCCGCAGCACGGCACGTACTCATCCTCGATGTCTTGTGCTGCCAGTGTGCATCACTTCCTCCGAGCTCCAGCAGCGGGTGCAGTCAGATCGACTAGGCAACGTCAATGAAGAAATCGAGTTGGCTTGTTATCAGCCCTGCAGGCTTGCATCCATTGTGCCCGTGCATGCAAATTAGCCTTGCATGTGAGTAGATCTTTCCTGTTTTGCTTTTGGCATACAGGTCTCTTGCAGGAGTAGGACTCTGTCATGAGTCGTCGAGGCCTGTCAATCGGTAGTTGACGTCGAAAACCATGAGGTCGAAACAGGTGAGCGCTGCGTTGGTTGGAGTCGTGGCCGCGGACCGAGGCTCCAGAAGCCAAATTCGTAGACACAGATTCCCATGCCGACGTCGTCGGGTGCGTATAAGCATGTGCGTCTATGCTAGTAAATTAGCTCTTCTTCAATGGCGTTGGAGTCTGGCGAGCGTGGCGGCGTGGTCGCCGGAGTGCATGCAGAGAGTCACACTCGGATAGCAGGAGAGCGGAGTCATGGTCGGACGGAATTGTAGTCGGCTCCAGGTGAGTCGCGACCGCCGTGACCTGGCGTGTTCGTCGTGAAGGTGGCCTATGGTGCTTGGATCGCCGTGTAGCCGGAGCGAGCGTAGCTCTGTAGATTGAACCTGCCTCGATCTAGCCTTCTTGACTGGTTGCTCGTCCATCGAGCATGACTTAGATTGGATCGTGTCGTAGATGCAAACGTGTACATATTTGCTTTAGCTGGTGCGCTGGCCAGGAAATTTTGTCCGTTACGGGAACGTGTCGATGAGCGCCGCTTAGGTTGCGTCCACCCGATTGAATCTTTAGGAGATCAGGCTCCGTCGTGAGATCGAGGAGCGATGCCATGAGTATGATGTGTGATGCCATCATGCTTGCATAAGCTGATGACGATGCCTCGTGACGACGGTGCTAAATGCTCGCCGCGGAGGCCGAATCGCCGTGGAAGGTGTTGATAGAGAAAATTTTCATCTAGCTCGCCATGGATCAAGCCCACACTCGACGCGGCTCATGGATCGCTTGGCGTGGTCGGCAACTTGAATGGCTGGGCGGCTTGCTTTGCAAGTTTGCCATGAGCACGGCGTGTAGTCGTTCTTGACGTCTTGTGGGCGCGCACCATTCCCTCTAAGCTGCAGTGGAGCTCATCTTAGGGATCGACGTGTGCCTCGATTCGATGGTCCATACGTGCATGCATGTGTCTTGCTCCGATCACGGCATGATGCATGCTGCGGTGTTGCATGATCGAGGCGAAACAAAAAACTTGTGTCGATGTGTATAAATCAATTACTAATATTAAATTGAAAATTCACTTAGCCTTTTGGCACGTGAGACAACTCATCGAGGCAGCGGCCTCTGGCTTCTTTGCAGAATCGGAGTAGATGTTGGAGGCGGCACCATTGGGAAAACGGAGTCCGATCCTGCGGACGAACATGCCGAGTGGAGGTCGAAGTCGAACTCGACGGGTCGGACGTGCCGCGCAAGTCGAAGTGAACGTGTTAAGCTCTGTGTGTAGCATCCCGAGATTGGATTTGAGTAGATGACTTGTTGATCTACCACACTCTCCATGGCAGTCTGCTTGTGGTGTAGGTGCACCGGCCGTCGTCGAGAATCCGTAATGTTGATGGCGAGTGACGCCCGATGCAGGAAGTCGAGTCGCCGCAGATGACGTTTGATGAAGAAAATCGCCATCGATCTCAACCCGCACGAGTCGTTGCGCAGCACCTGATTGTGCCTGACTTCATGCCTTTGATCTTCGAGAGAACTTATCGTAGATGGATTTGGCCACCGCTGTCACTTAGCTGATCGTGCAGGTTGACGCGGTGTGCGGGCTTGCAGATGGACATGGCTCGAACAACATGTTTGTGGGGGCAAGTGGCCGACACGGATCGCTCGACAGTTCGGCGAGTTGGTGAAATCGGGGAGAGAGCCTATTTAAAGGTCTCGTGCATGCTAGGCCGCTTGTTGTTTCTGCCCCTTAGGGTCGTACCCCCTAACGGACCGAGACAGGAGAAACCAAAAACACAGAACTGCAAAACGAAACAAAACGAACGACACGAACCTTATATTCCTTGTCCTCCGGCTAAAACGCACGGAGTCCAGAAGTCCCCCTTACAATGTCCCTTGAAGGGTATATTTATAGGAAGTCGTGATGGGTTTTGTACAAAAATGCCCCTAATAACCCTAATTTCAACGTACAGGAGTAACCGACATGGGGCAGACAAGTAAATTTCCCCGGGGGCCCACCTTTGTCGGCCAACCACCGACCAGCGCACATCCGGGCTTTCTTCCTGCCAAGCCGCCGAATGCGTCCACGCTTGCGCCGAATGCGTCCACGCTTGCACCGAATGCGCGCCTGCCCGCGCTATCGGGAATTCCGTCCTGGCGCCTGGTGGTTACGCCGAATGCGCGCCTGCCCGCGCTATCGGCGGTTCCGTCCTGGTGCCGGACGTTGATGCCGAATGCGCGCCTACCCGCGCTATCGGCAGTTCCGTCCTGGCGCCGGGCGTCGATGCCGAATGCGCGCCTGCCCACGCTATCGGCGGTTCCGCCCTGGCGCCTGGTGCTTGCGCCGAATGCACGCCTGCCCACGCTATCGGCGGTTCCATCCTGTTGCCTGGTGCTTACGCCGAATGCGCGCCTGCCCACGCTTTCGGCCTTACCTGCATGCATCAAACACAAGAGGCGCACATAATCAGAGGGGACGAATGACCTCTATTTGAGACGGTGACATTCGAGCCCATAAGGGACATCGATGGCTATCGTGGTCCTGACTTTCTTCTCGAGCGCCCAGATTACTTTAACTCGGATGCTGAATACCTTGTTGCGCTGGAGAAAAAGGCGACTCGATTGTGCAGGCCATATGGTGATAGGGAGCACAAGAAGAAAATGCTCCAACTTGGCAATTCTCCCAGAAAGAACCGTGCCCTGGACTGCATGGGTATTGCGTATTCGGAAAGACCCCACTAGCTCCAAAGGCGTCCAGGGCCAAGGCCAGCGATGGTGTCGACGAGCCGGAGGCTAGCGCGCCGAGCGGCTCTGTATCGGGGGCACCCAAGCCGGCCCCCGTTCGGCACCCTCCTCCTTCCACGCCGATTCGGTCCACTAGCACGGCTGCCGCCGAGAAGAGAAAGCGCGCGAAGCAAAGCCGAGAGCGCCCGGAGCCGGAGCCCCGCGATGTTCAGGTATGCCGTGAAATGGCCGGACGGTTGTGGACCAAACCCCTGAAGCGCAGCGCTAAGTTCTCATTGGACTTCCTGGGGGTCCCGGAACCCTTGCATGCCGAAATGGTAGAGCGGGATACGCATTGCGCATTAGGGCATAGCAGTTAAATTCACTTCTCGGGCGACGCAGATTGACATGACAGCTTCGGCCTTTGTTTTACAGGACGATACCGGCGGATCCAGCTCGATGGCCGGGGCACGCAAGAAGGTTTCGGACCCATGCCGCCTGCCGCTGAAAGCGCAGCCGACGCTAAGCACCCTTGGCGTCAGCTGTTGGCGGTCCTTAACTCAGATTTATACCCGCCAACTATAGATCACTATGGGGGAAATAAATATTTTATGTCACATATATCTTTACTATTGACCTAGTTCCACCTGTGCTTGGAGAAAATATTGTTTTGCAGAATACATACCAAGTGCAGGAATTTCCGGAATAAAAGTACGCTTTTCGGAAGGCGTAAAACAAGCTCAAGAGCAAGTAGGCCATCTGGGTCGAAATGGGCCAAAAGCACCAGCATGGACAAGACCCAGATGGCGGCCCAGGCCCACCTGCCAACGGCGGTCAGGGGGCGGCGCCAACCAGGCGCGCGCGCGCCTGGGGCGCGAGCGCGCCCCCCTGCCGCCAGGTGGGCCCGGGCAAAGGCGGTTGCCTCTTTCCATCTAGGGATTGACGGTTTTGCTGGTGATTTTACACCACTACCCCTAAACCGCCTTCTGGGGGCTATAAAAGAAGAGGAGAGGCCCCCCACCTTCACACACACCATTTGGAGCCATCTCTACACTTCTCACTTGTTCTTTAGTCTTAGCATTAGTCCTTTGGAGCTAGGCAAAGCTACTTGGAGAGCTTGTCTCCGTGGAGGAAAAGCTACATCTTTGGTATAAATCTATGGAGCGTTCTTCCTTAGTCAAGTTCTCATTACATTTATATAGTCGTGCATATGAACTAGAGTATAGTCTAGTGCACGATATATTCGATGATCAAGAACTAGGCCATAGTTCTTGTGAGAGTTGTTCATCGTGCTCTACATTGTTCTTCATCGTTCATATGTTTTACTTGTTTAGATTAGATTGTAGAAGAGGAATAGCGGTTCGATGTGCCTTCGGGCTTGCCTATGTTCTAGCTCGTCCATCCATAGGGTGGGAGTCCTGGGGGGATGTAGGTAGCTCCTTAGTATGCGGACGTGGTGTCCGGTGCGAGGAACCTTCTGGATATGTCGGCATGCCACGATTGAGGTGGTAGGCGGCGGTGGTGGTGACAGCCCTGTCCGTCCTTTGTAATCCCCACGTTCGCATGTTGAGTAGGAGTTCGTAAATGCCGCCATCGATCAAGTGCAGACTCAGCTTGCCGCGGTCTCCCCATATTCCTAGTCTATAGTCGAGTCTTGACTTGTATAACATGTGGAATTAGCTGTTCTAGCATTGATTATATAGGACCCGCCGCTCCCGCGTAGATTATTCTTTATTCTTTATTTTATCTTTGTTCCTTTGAGGTTGCTCTAAGTGTGTGTCCACTATCCAAACTACCGTATGCTTACCCTCGTATAGCACATTGGTCGGTTTCTCCTCATGCTAGATATCGTATTCATACCCATGCTAGAATACTTAACTACCCCATGCCTTCCTTTGGGAAATTATAAATAACGATACCCTGAATACTTTTGGGTGAAATGCTGCGATGATAGATCCGTGGGCTTGTGGATATTTATCTACTAGGATGTGATCTATCTCAGGCAACACTCGCGTAGTTGCTAGAACCAGTTTCTAGTAATTATGCCGAGTAAAGCCATTTAAGCATTTCTGGCGCTGTTATCAGAATTGGGCTCTAAGTCTATTTTGGTAATCGCGCTAAGAAATGCCAACAAGCATTTCTGGCGCCGTTGCCGGGGAAGGCATGGAAGTTAAGGATCTAGCAGCATGGATATGCATATGATATATAAAATGCGAAACGACAATGTCTATACAAAGCTAACTTTTATGTTTTCTCCTATTGTGGATGAAAACAGATAGTGCATGACCGGTTTCTCCCTGCCGGATAATTACAATTCAAATCCGGAAGCACTCCTAAGGAGGAAGAGGACTCGTGCCCTTTCCTCTTCTGCCCCACCGACAGAGAAACCAGTCACCACCGCACCTACTACGCCGCACTCCATGGCCAAGTCCCTGCACTAGTTCTCTATCCCCAATGTTGCCAACATGCCCACCGGGCCCGCTGTCAACTTGGGAGACAAGAACTTTGAGCTCAGGACTGGGCTCATTACCATGGTGCAGGCAAGTTCATTCTGTGGACTGCCTAGTGAGGACGCCAACGCCCATCTTCAGCATTTCTTGGAGATATGCGACACCATCGTCATCAAGGATGTCGCACCTGATGCAATCAGGCTCAGGCTCTTCCCTTTCTCCCTAGTGGGAAAGGCAAAGACCTGGTTCTACAAGGATAAGGCCGCTGTTGACACATGGAGCAAGTGCTCCACCGCGTTCCTCGCTAAATTCTTCCCCATGGGCAAAACCAATGCCCTCGTGGGGAAGAATCGCCAACTTCCAGCCAGACTCCTGAACCCATCCCGAGGCATGGGAGAGGCTCCAGGAGTACATCCAGGAATGCCCTCACCATGGGATGGAAAGTTGGCTAGTGCTCCAGAACTTCTACAATGGGTTAACACCCATGTCGAAGGGGCACCTGGACGCCGCAGCTGGCGGCGCCTTTCTATCATTGATAGTTGATAGTGCTACGGCGCTGATCAACAAAATGGTGGAGAACCAAGCTTGGGGGGAGGACCGCGCTCCCACCAAGGGACAAAAAGGCATGCATACCGTGAAGGAGGCTGCTTGCCGCAAAAATAAACCTACTCCTGAAAAAGATTGACGGTGGTGCCATCAATGATGCATCCAGCACCGTCAATGCCATGGACGCTCGCATGACGTGCGAGGTCTGTGGTGAAGCTGGACACTCGGGAATGACTGCCCCGAGACCCGTGAAGAGGCCGCCTACCTCAACAATGGGTTTCGCCAGCAGCAAGGAGGAGGGAATGGCTAGAATAACCAGTCCCGTCCTCCATTCCAAGGTAATTCGAATTATGCCTCCGGGTTTAATTCGAATCAACCTTCATTGAAGGACCTGGTTTACAGCCAAGCCAAGATCAATGAAAATCTCACCAAAAAGATGATTCAAAATGACAAGATCTTGGAGAATATGAATAACAAGATAGAGGGCCTATCATTAGCAGTCAAGAACCAGCTGAGCTTCAATAAGATGATAGAGACCCAGCTCATCCAGATTGCCGCAGTGATCCCAACAAACGCTGACACGAGCAGGATCCCGGGGCAACCCGAGATCCCACCCAAGTCTGTAAACATGGTCGCGACAGGGTTTGGTCACCCCTGTTAAGCCAAGCAAGCTTGGGGGGGGGGGGGGAATAAGAGCACCGACAAAAGCAAGTCGGTAAGTACTTTCTTGCTACTCGAAAAAAAGAGAGAGAAGAGAAAAAGAGAGAGAGTAGATGAAAAAAAGAATAAAATAAAACTACTTCTCCGAAAAAAAAGAGAAGATTTTATTTTAGAAAAAAATTTTAAAACGGCCGGGACAGATCACCAACGGCTAGCGCCTAGGGCTAGCCGTTGGCGCCCAACGGCCAAGGCAGCGGCGTCGGGCCCACTGGCGCGCGCGCCCGAGGCGCGGCCGCGCCAGGCCTGCCGAGGTGGGGCCCGCGCCGGCGCCCAACGGCTCCTAGCCGTTGCCCCTCCTCTTCCATGCTGGTTATCCCGGCTATAAAAGGAGGAGGTGGCCGGGGGGAGCAACCACCTCCCATTTCTCACGCTCTCACTCTCTTCCACCTCCACTCTCCACACAACAAGCTTCCACAAGAAATTTTTGAGCAAGAGAGCAAGAGTTGGAGCTAGTCTCGGGTGTGGAAAATCAACTTCCACCAGTTCTTTCGCACCCGAGAGCTAGCCACCGGCATAGTCCGCCATGAGCGACTACAGTTCGTGGGGGTATGGTGAGGCCTCGAGCTCTTACCAAGGTGCCCCCTACGAGCCCGAGGAGGTGGCACCCTCGACCCCCGAGCCCGAGGGGATCTACGAGGTCGACGCCCCGTACCTCGACTTGGAGGGAGAGCAGGAG
The DNA here is from genome assembly GCA_018135685.1 of Themeda triandra. NCBI lineage: Eukaryota > Viridiplantae > Streptophyta > Magnoliopsida > Poales > Poaceae > Themeda > Themeda triandra. Next base: position 156,107 of record JAENPR010000725.1, on the reverse strand, counting down.
CTGCAGAGGTACCATCGCCTCAAGGATCGGCTCTTCAACCACACGACGATCTACGACACCAACCTCATCGAGAAGATAGGTATGGACACCGACTTCGACACCGTCTGGAAGGCGGTTGGTTGGGAAAACTTCGAGCCCATCGATGAGCAAGGTTCGCGTCTCTTGACCATCCAGTTTCTTTTGCACACTTGATTATGATGATGAGCGTATTTTCTTCCGTTTATTTGGCACGGATTATTCTCTTACTTGGGGGAACTCGCTCATCATCTAGGCTTTCACTACAAGTGTGCACTTAAGCTAGATGCATCTATCCCCGGTTTTGATCGCAATTCTCTTTGGGAGAAGATTTCGGGTAGGGTAGAAGTTGGACCTTTCAAACCCCCGAACACTCGATCCAACACCCTACCCTTAGACTCATGCATCGCCGGATTTCCATGTCTTTGTTTCCGCCGGCAAAATTAGATGGGTGCATTCGGTAGAACTTAAGCTTCTTTATGCCATAGTTCACAAGTTCAAGGTCGCTCCTGTGAAGGAGATGTGCCTTCACTGGCTAGACATGGTTAAGAAGTCTTATGCTATCGGCTGCACCTCTATTGTTACTCGCATTGCCACTACCGTAGGAGCACTAGATGATAACGATGTTGAGTACATTCCCCTTGATCGGCCGATTTGTGATTTACGTACCCTAACCCAGGGACACACCTTGAAGGCTGATGGGAAAAATCATATCTGTTTCTTCTTTGCCGGTTATGTAAATAAGATTCGGTTACCTAACCCGAATCTCTATTTATATAACTGTGATGTGCTCACCTTTGATTTGAAGACTCCAGAAGAAGCACGCAGGGAAGAACAGATCCCGAGAGCCACTAGAGGAGGAGCTGAAGCTTATGTACACCCCCGACTCCCCTCGCTCAAATTCCGGATGCCCCCGTATAGCCTCCCCGCCAGATGGCTATGGTGGATGGGAGGCTCACTGGATACGCAGCTACTCGGGATGGGAGCAAGACTTCCCAAAGACAGCACGGCCGAGAGGGCATGGTCCGAGGCAGGGACCGACGAGTGGGAGCGACAGAGACAGTACACTGTCGACTCGCCACCACCAGAGCGACGTTGGCCTCAGTCAATGCCCGCATTGGACAGCTGCAGATCCAGACGAACGACATCAGGAACACCCTGGGTGGCTTCATGCAGTCGACGACCCAGTGGCAGCAGCAGCACGGGCAGAGGTTCGACGCTCTTGCCGAGCGCCTCCGCATCCAGCAGGAGGAGCAGAGGGCCTATCGGAGGTCCTGGATACAACCCCGGGCCATGAGCTTCAGATAAGCTTGGGGGAGGACCCCCATTGAGGTACCCGCATTGCATATTTAATTTCTCATAAATTTATTTTTATTTTAGCATGTTTACATTCAAGTTTCTTGCATTGGAAAATTCAAAAAAATATTTACTTTTATAATTCCATTCCATATATGTGCTATGAAATGTTTAGTTCCACCCATGTTGAAATGATTGGTTGCTCGTTTTATGTCTCGTTGTACTTGTCTAGAATAGAGTTTTCTCTAATATTTGGGTTTATCGGCTTTACATTATCATGCTCTAGAAACTTGATTTAGTGGGTTGCATACAATTACTCTCATCTAGGTTATTGCGCGATATGATATAGTGACTTAGACCACAAAGAATGAAACGTTCCCTTGAGAAAACCCGACGTCCGAGTCTTTTGTTTCAAAAATTTTCAAAAACAATAGTTCCTCGATCGCGGAATACCCACCAGAGCCATATGATCTATCCATAGAAAAAAAACCTTCATGTGCTGCTTGTTCATACATTGAGTTCGGTCGGATTGTTACCGACGTGAGATTATGACTCTACACCCATGATTGAGATCCACTTGCACCCACCAAATAAAAGCCAACTCTTACACTGAGAGTTGCGCACAACATGCACCCAACCACCATCCGCCGGCTCTTACACTGAGAGTCGCGCACCATTTTGCCGACCCTTACCCTGAAGATCGCGCACCCCTCTCTTGTAGTTTGCAAAATTTCTCCATGCATTGTTCATCATGACATCTCTCTCCACCACATCCTTTCCATCAATAAATTTTTGGGCTATGTTCTTAGTCGAAAAAAAAGAGTGAGAGAAAAGAAAGAGAGGAAAAGAAAGAAGAAAAAAAGAAGAAAAAAATAGATTATTAAAGTTAGGCAAACGGGAAACATCTTAGATCCCTGTTCAAAAAAAATGGAATAAATTTAGTTGTTCTTTGATAGCCCATCTTTTCTTCATCTCATTCATCAAATAAAGGAGAGCATGTCATGATGCATGGAGACCCAAAAATACCACAAAAATTAGGAATCATCTTTCATTCCACACACTTGCACATCTCAATCAAGGTGTATAGCTTAATCTCCGTAAGGTTCAATCCTTGACCTTACAACATATGTGATACAAGTATGCCCACTTACATACCTACCCAAAACTCCACTCTCAGCTTTAGTGGTAGGAAGAAGGCAACTTGAAAAAGCCTTTGGTAAGGTCACTATACACTTTTGAGCGATCGAGTGGGTCATTTGAGGAACTTGGTTTATTTATAAAAACTTACAAAACCTCCAGACTGAAAGTTGATCTTGGGACGAATGAAAAGCACCGGTCTTTGGAACTGTTCTATTTTGCAATCGCCCAAGACTTGAGAAAATTAGAAGCCCCACTCCATCAGGAATCATAAGAGTAGATACAATTGCCGATTTATCCAAATAGCAGTAGAACGCTCTCTTTTAGCTTGTACACTTGAGATATAATCGGCATCGTAGCAACCCCTAATCAACAACCCAAAGCAAAGACTTGCTCGGGACGAGCAAGGGGTAAGCTTGGGGGATCTTGTTGGCGGTCCTTAACTCAGATTTATACCCGCCAACTATAGGTCACTATGGGGGAAATAAATATTTTATGTCACATATATCTTTACTATTGACCTAGTTCCACCTGTGCTTGGAGAAAATATTGTTTTGCAGAATACATACCAAGTGCAGGAATTTCTGGAATAAAAGTACGCTTTTCGGAAGGCGTAAAACAAGCTCAAGAGCAAGTAGGCCATCTGGGGTCGAAATGGGCCAAAAGCACCAGCATGGACAAGACCAAGATGGCGGCCCAGGCCCACCTGCCAAAGGCGGTCAGGGGGCGGCGCCAACCAGGCGCGAGCGCGCCCCCCCTGCCGCCAGGTGGGCCCGACCAAAGGCAGTTGCCTCTTTCCATCTGGGGATCGACGGTTTTGCTGGTGATTTTACACCACTACCCCTAAACCGCCTTCTGGGGGCTATAAAAGAAGAGGAGAGGCCCCCCACCTTCACACACACCATTTGGAGCCATCTCTACACTTCTCACTTGTTCTTTAGTCTTAGCATTAGTCCTTTGGAGCTAGGCAAAGCTACTTGGAGAGCTTGTCTCCAGGAGGAAAAGCTACATCTTTGGTATAAATCTATGGAGCGTTCTTCCTTAGTCAAGTTCTCATTACATTTATATAGTCGTGCATATGAACTAGAGTATAGTCTAGTGCACGATATATTCGATGATCAAGAACTAGGCCATAGTTCTTGTGAGAGTTGTTCATCGTGCTCTACATTGTTCTTCATCGTTCATATGTTTTACTTGTTTAGATTAGATTGTAGAAGAGGAATAGCGGTTCGATGTGCCTTCGGGCTTGCCTATGTTCTAGCTCGTCCATCCGTAGGGTGGGAGTCCTAGGGGGACGTAGGTAGCTCCTTAGTTTGCGGACGTGGTGTCCGGGTGCGAGGGAACCTTCGGATATGTTGACATGCCACGGTTGAGGTGGTAGGCGGCAGGTGGTGACAGCCCTGTCCGTTCTTTGTAATCCCCCACGTTTGCATGTTGAGTAGGAGTTCGTAAATGCCGCCATCGACTGGCAGACCAGTTGCCGCGGTCTCCCCGTATTCCTAGTCTATAGTCGAGTCTTGACTTGTATAACATGTGGAATTAGCCGTTCTAGCATTGACTATATAGGACCCGCTTTTGCTCCGCGTAGATTATTCTTTATTCTTTATTTTATCTTTATTCCTTTGAGGTTGCTCTAAGTGTGTGTCCACTATCCAAACTACCGTATGCTTACCCCCGTATAGCACATTGGTCGGTTTCTCCTCATGCTAGATATCGTATTCATACCCATGCTAGAATACTTAACTACCCCATGCCTTCCTTTGGGAAATTATAAATAACGGTACCCCGAATACTTCCGGGTGAAATGCCGCGACGATAGATCCGTGCGCTTGCGGATATTTATCTATTAGGATGTGATCTATCTCAGGCAACACTCGCGTAGTTGCTAGAACCAGTTTCTAGTAATTATGCCGAGTAAAGCCATTTAAGCATTTCTGGCGCTGTTATCAGAATTGGGCTCTAAGTCTATTTTGGTAATCGCGCTAAGAAATGCCAACATCAGCTTCAAAAGGCCGGCTGACGCCTCCGGAGGTGTCTTTGAAATGTCGAAGAGACACAAGGCCGCGGGTGAGTCTGTAGCCGCTAACGCGTCCGCCTCCATGCCGCCGCCTGCCGCCACCGAAACTGCCCGTGCCCTTTCACCCCCACTGGCCAGGAAGTCTGGTAAGTCCCGATTCCACCGCGAGCTGAGTCGCATGACCCCCGAATCCGCAGCGTGTGCTCTGTTTGGACATGGCAAACTCTCCTTGGAGCGAGCCCCAGACGAGTGTGACCACATGCGCATGTATCCGGGGTGCTCATCTCCCGAAGAGACGAGCCCAGACCGTGAAAGGACTTACCAACTTGCTCGTGCTCTAGGGGTGGCTTCGGACGCCCGCTTAATTGCGGGGGTGGACTGTCGCGCGAGCGGCGTGCTGCCGGGCGCGGCTGGTGTCGCTTTCGCGGACCAGTGTAGCACCTCCTTTTGCACCACCACCACCGAAAGGGATTTGGCCAAGGTGGATCGTCTGGAGCTTCTTTCGGCCATCAACTTCCACGCGATTTCTATAAGTTATCGACCTCGTATGATCAAAGTCTTTTCCATTTCGGGTTGTTTGAATTCTCATTCGCTTTTTCGCCATGCAGCAATCTGTTATAAGTGCTGCCCTCGCCAAGCAAGACTGCGCCGCGGTCGCTCTCGTTGAGTCCAAACTCACCGAAAGTGAGGCCGAGGTGCGTAGGCTGAAGGATGAACTGGCGCAAGCGCGCACCGAGCTTGATCGGGAGAAAACGGCGCGTGAGGAAACCGAGGCTGATGCCCGCACTGCCAGGACCGAAAGGAACACCCAGAACGAGCTGTAGAGGTCCGCCCGTCGCCAGCAACTTAATGAACTCAGCCAGGCCGCTGCCATATTCGCGCGCCTGGTTGCCGGAGTTGGCGACGAGGTGGTGGAGCCCGTCATCGGGGAGGATACCACTGTGTTCGATTTCTCCAGGTTCCTCCGAACTGGGCTCGCTGCTTTGGAGGGCCAGATGGAGCTCGGGCGCCTCTGGGCTGCCCTCGAAACCGTCCGTGCCTTGTGCAAGGCGCTAAAGGACGTGGGCTGTCCACATGCGGCAGCGCTTCCGGCTCCCGATGACGTGGACCGCTTCTGGGTCCCGGATGGGGACGCGCATGAGGCTGCGGTGAAGTTCTTCAGCGGCTTCTGGAGCTGTGGCGGCCGCAACCTGAGCCTGCTGCACGCGGCTTTGAGCGTGGCGGAGGTGAGTGCAAGAAAATATCCGAATATGTTTGCTTTTTGATGGGCCCGAATGGGCATCTTATGATTGATTTGATCACTTTCGTGTTTGTCTGTTTTTTAGGGGGATGAGAAAGAGGAGGCCATTATCCGTGATCGGGTTATGGCTTATATCGAGGCTGTGGATGAGCGCGAAGCGGCCGCAGCTGCCAGCACTCCGTCCTCCGGCGCGCTGCGATCCCCGGAGATGACACCTGCGCCTGAAAGTGCAACACAGGGCAATCCGGCCGGTGCCGTCAACTCCTCCGCGACAGCATCCGCCGAAGCAGGCGTGCCCCTACCTCAGTCTACTGGCAACAAAACTGCGGCCGATGCTTGAACTACCCGGTTTTCTTCTTGAAAAACTTAAGTCTGTCATGTTTGGCCCTGCGTGGCCGTGCTTGTGGCCCTGCGTCGCCGGGGTTCGGGGAACCCTTGAACAGTTTGAATACATTTTGTGGCGTGAGTGCCATATGTGACCGTAATTTAGCTATGCGGTTGTTTTCCACATGTTCACGTTGTCGCTTTTGCCGTAGTGATGATAGATGGGCTTCCTCGAAACCGGGCAGTGAATGAAGAATCCGGCCAAGGGTTTTTAATAGATTCTTCTGGCGTTACTTGTAATCTCAGAGCCCCGCCAAAATTTTTGTTAAGCCCTCCATCGTTTCACGGAGTTTCAGAGCGCCGCCCCCCCCCGAATTTGAGTGGTGGAGGGCGCATTCGGGAAAGGTTTTTTGTTAAGCCCTCCAGCGTTGCATGGAGTTTCAGAGCGCCGCCCCCCCGAATTTGAGAGGTGGAGGGCGCATTCGGGAAAGGTTTTTTGTTAAGCCCTCCAACGTTGCATGGAGTTTCGTAGCGCCGCCCCGAATTTGAGCGGTGGAGGGCGCATTCGGGAAAGGTTTTTTGTTAAACCCTCCGCGTTGCATGGAGTTTCCCGTAGCGCCGCCCCCGAATTTGAGCGGTCGAGGGCGCATTCGGGAAAGGTTTTTTGTTAAGCCCTTCGGCGTTGCATGGAGTTTCGTAGCGCCGGCCCCCCGAATTTGAGCGGTGGAGGGCGCATCCGGGAAAGGTTTTTTGTTAAGCCCTCCAGTGTTTATTTTCACTTAGAGTGTGCCGATGTCGTTACAAGGTGCTCTTGAGCTCTGCATAGCTACTGAATGGAACTCTGTATGGCCTTATTGGCTAAAGTCGGTTGAGTCCTATCTCGAAGTGTTGAGATGTGGTTGGTGACACCCATATGGGCGTACCGGTGCCCTTTCTTGTTTACAGGAAGTCGGAGCACTAAACCGCGACAGTTGGCTAGACCCCGAGCCTTATGCTTGCCCCACACTTGCTGTGGGTCAGACTCCCGAATATGAGCTAGTCGGCGTGCAGGAGCTGGATCTTCCAGTTATTCTTGGCGATAGTGAGACGCGTTGTTCCACGCATCTCTGCTATTGCGTGCTTGCTGCCTTTGCTTAGGCAGTCGAGTTGACCATGGCTGCGCATATTTGCTCGGCGCTCACAACTGAAACGGGAGGACTAGCGCTGACTCCCTTCCTGACTCCTCCCATTCCTATTGACCTTGGTTTTGAAACGAGATGGGCTTGTTTTGACTGACATGTCTTTTCATGGCGGGGAATGTTGAGTATATATAGAACTGCTTGGATTATAGTGTCGTAAAACACCCTTTTATGCACACCACAGTTGTACGTTTGTTAGGTGGACCATAAATTTCCCTCGTATTTAAAACCAAGCAGCTGGATTATATAATCTAGTGAAACCTCTTGGTTTTTATCATGGCTGTAGAGACCTTGATTTTTGTTTTACCAACTGCCCATATTGTTTGTGGCGTGCTGGAATGGGAGGTTTTGGGATCTGCGGAGTCGTCAGACCAAATGCGGCATTCACTTACCGGTCCTCACTAACCACATTAGGCATAGGCTTGTGGCCCTTTCGTTGGACGTGGGTGCCGCATTCGGGTATTCTGTACCCAATCGTGGTGCAGAACAGCGCTCCTTTCGGGAGTCCGAGGGACTTCGCCCACGTATACGCTTGAGGTGTTGCCCGTTATAGTGGGTGTGTTGGTCTTGATTGCATTTCTGAGCCCGTGAATCGCTGTTGTAGCGGTTAATTAGGCCGAATATGATGAATAAGAAGTTGACTGAAGTGTCTCATATGGCCAGTTTGTCACATCTTTGCGTGAATGTTGTATTCGAGCTGCATTTTTCGCAACGCGTATATGGCGTTCTTTGCGTGCATTCAGCCGGTGGCGTTTCGGCATTTTGCTGAAATCGCTTGCAGCGCTTTTTTTCGCGCATTCGGCTGTTTGCCGTGTTCGTGGCGTTTCGCGTTTCTTTGCCGAGCTCACAGTGCCGTTTTTGGCTTTTGGTTGCTTGCAACCCGACAAAACTTCTCCGAATAGGGACAATGGCGCATTTGCCATTGTCTTTTTCGAATTGGAGAAAGTAAAACGCACCCTTGCTTTAGGGGAAACGTAAATTAAAAAGCGTTAAACAGGGTTACATAGGGACGCCTCATTAAAAAACCTCACGCCTCCGAAAAGGCTTCCCCTGTGAGGAAAAAGAGCGCGCCCCCCGAATTGTAATGCAGATGTTCAAAAGTTTGAAAAAGAAAATTGCAGCCCCATTTGGGCGATTTCAAGGATAGAAGCGACACAAGTTGTCGGCGTTCCAGGTATGGCTGGACTCGGCGCCGTCATCATTCACAAGCGTATAGACCCCTGTTTTCACCATTCTTGCGATGATGTATGGCCCGTACCACTCCGACTGCAGCTTCCCTTGTTTGTCGGGTTGCCGAATGAGCACCATATCTCCAGGGCTGATGACTTGCCTCAACACTCTCTTATCCCTCCATGTCTTTGTTTCCTGATGGTACTTGTCTAGGTTTTCCGCCGCCTGAAGCCTCAATGAATCTGCTGCTTCCAGCTGGACGCATTGCTACTCAGGGGTAGTGGCCATGATTTCAGTCCTGAAAGACCCCAAGCGCACTTCCTCTGGTGTAATGGCTTCTTCCCCGAATAGGAGTCTAAACGGCGTAAAACCAGTTGCTCGGGATTTGGATATGTTATGACCCCATACACTACTAGGATTTGACCCTTATAGCACCACTAGTTTTCGCGACACCACACATTTGGTTGCAATATTGGGTTCTTTGGCAACCAACATGACTATTGGTAGCAATATATGGGCCTTGTGGCGACCAAAATGGTGCATTGCATTAGTCATAAAGCTCCGTTGCAAGACGTGGGAGTTAATGCCATGGTGGAAAAGTTGGTTGCGAGCTCGGGTGCCTATAGCCACAACTAGTATTGAGTTGTGATAATATTGATGTTGCGTTGCGATAGGTAGGTGTTTTTGCCACCAGTGTAAAGTTGGTTGCAAGTTGTTATGCATATGGCAATGAAGTAAGTGTGTTGTGTTAATTTTGTCCTACGTTGCAATAGCTCAGATCTATATTGCATCCAAAAAATGATTAGTTGCAAGTAGTTGCGAATATAGCCATGACAAAATTTTGTTGCCTTATTCTAGCTCTACGTTGCAAAAGATCTTATTATATTGCAACCAAAAAATCGTCCATTGCATCTATTCAGGTTCTATTGCCACCAATTTTATACGTGGTTATATTGGTGTATGTGCCATTGTAAGAAGAGTGTTATTGCCATTAAAATTTATCCATGGTCATACTTATTATGCACATGAGGCAAAAGTGAAGGGGTTAGGGCAGCCCAACATATGTCCTAGCCCAAATATGTCTTTCGGAACTGTGCTGGCACAAATGCAAATCAGAATGAGCTCATGGTTTGCCCTTTATATTCTTCAATTCTCGAATACATACCAAACCTATTTAACTTAGAAACTCATAATAAATTAATTCTAACTCCAGAAAAATATGATTACTTGATATTTTTTCTAAGAAAATACGAACAAAATCAAATATAAATTGTTGAGTAACTAATAAAAACTAATATAAATACTAATGTATACAAACATTTTTTCCTAACTACTAAGGGCAAAGCACAGCAAACGAACCTGCTTAGGAGAGCAAGTACAATCGTAGAAGTTACAAAATTTCATAATATACTATACAAATTGAAAAGGAGACCAAATTCATAGTGAAGTCTGAAAAATTTGAACTTAATAGCTAACTGGTTATTGGTTGAAACCTGAGCTCCATTAATAAACAAAGTTACATAGGTACTCCTCAGGTCTGAAACAAATGACATTTCAGACAGGAGGTCTGTAGGTCATGTTCTCCAGTCCGAACAACATTTATTATCAACAAGAGGCAGAATATAATGAATTACTCAGAGGCCCAACTAACACGAATAACAGTATCTGATGTTTAAACTTTAGTATCTTGTTGTGCCAAACAAGAAGTTACTCAATACAGGTTATCCAACATATGTTTTCTAGTAGAAAAACATATGCCTCAATATACAAGTTCGAGTTCAATATTTCATAGGAACCAAGCCTTTACAATCAAACAAAAAATTGTGCACCTCTTGAACCAAGCATCTACTTTGTGATTAGAAAAAGAAACATATTCCTTGCGCCATAGATTCCTACTCATATCACTATTCCTGCCTATGCTTTGTATTATGATGATATGAAATTATCTATGATGCAGCTCCCCAGGATTCAAATTACAGTCCTGATAACAAGATACTATGGAATGAATAGTGGATAGGTCGAGATGAGACTTCAGGATGATACATCAGCAATATAGTGGACATGACACGGCATGGATGGTTCTGCATCAGTAACTCCAAGGGGCGTCGGCGGTCTGCTTCTTTGTATAACTAGATGATACCCCGCGCGTTGCTGCGGGAATTCTTTAATATTTTTAGGGTAAAAGTTTATGGTGTTCGAATTATATGTAGAATATAGCTGATGCAGGACTTTGTGTTAGAGAATCAAGCTATAATATCAGTGTAGTTACAATGCTGCTAATTCCGTAGAGAAGGTTGATGATTTAAAGGATGTTCGCTGATGCATAAATCACGGTTGTACTTATACCTTGGAACTACAGTACTAAATAGTAATCTGCATCAAAATAAATAAAACAGAGTTGTTATGTGCTGCCACAACAGCACTATATGAATGAAAATACAGAAATAGAATTATTATTAGCAGGGAAAGGGGATATATGTAAATTGCCCACCTTCACATATGTGCTTATGAACTATGACGTCATCAAGGTATTGTGCCTGTCAGAGACCTCTAGAGTTGTTGTTTTCCAAGGATAAATCTAAGAAAATGTCCTGATATCATAAATGTCTCCTTTGTATAGAAACGATTATATACGTAAAACTACAGAGATTCGAGTAAATAATTAAATTTGTCTTGCTTCACATTACTTTAGAACAAAAGGGGACACTGACGCTGCAAAGATGTTGGTTGCGAAGCGCATGAACCTGATGAGGCACATAAACCTGCTAATACTGCACGTCGGCAGTCCAGCTGATACAGATGGAGACGACACTTGACTGCTTGCTGAAACATTTGATCGCCATGACACACCCCACGCCTAGCCGTCATGGCACTGCCGCGCCCTTACCTCCAAGCTACATCGGTCATGCAAAGATACAATCACCAATTTTCAGGTTGAGTATGCTCACATGTGCATATGTCAACCTCCATGACAAATCCCACCCACCATGCCCGCAGCCACCGCTAACCATCTCCTCCGATCCTGTTCATCCGCATGTGCACGCCGGCGCTGCATTACCGATTCGCCGTTCCCGACTGACCATCGCTTGGCTGCAGCCTGCACTAATGTGGAACTGGTTATTTTCACCATGGCCGCGCGTAAGCTATGGCCACATACCAGTGTACGCCACATCCCATCTCGTCCATTACGGCAGCTTTGTCGCCGCCTTGATTTGCCCATCAAGGCCGACGAATGGGGACCGGAGGCGGCCGGGCGGATGAGGGCCATCCAAATTGCGACGAATGCCTGGAGGAAGGATCAACCAAGCAAATACTATAAATACTATCATTAGATGACCATTCGTTCGCCTAGCAGTTTCGCATGCATGATGCATCAATTGCGCCATGATATGCCCTCTGTGGTGGGAGTCAGTCGGTGTGTCTCTCTTGATCTACTCGATAATGTTTGATGGGAATCCAGAGTAATTGACTCGGTAGAGAAGGAGGCTAGCATACTTGGATGACGTGGCAGCAGGAAATTGCAGAGAATCCTATTTAGGCATAAAGGATTATAATCAACACTAGCTGTTACCTCTCAGTACCAGAGAACGTAGGATATATTTCTGAAAAGGACATATGGATTTATGGAATCAGTAGATCAGAGCAAAACGAAACCAAAAATCGAAGGGAGGAGATATCCATGGAACTAGTAGATAGAAATAAATCAAAATTGAAGGGGATAGATCAGAAACATGCAGGATACCTTTTGCGTACATTTCCGTGTGCATATGGACCTTGGCAACCGGGTCCACGGCCCCTCGCCGGATCAACGCGATGAGGGCTTGAACCTCGCCATCGTGGCAGGTCCTCGCGAGGAGGCGTCGTGGCTCGGCACCCTTCCACCTGGCAGCCGGCGTTAGGCGGCGCGGTAGCCACGATTGCCCCAGCACCCAATAGATGGAGAGATGGCCGAGGTATGGCGGTCGTTGTCTGCGGCGGCGCGGTGCAGCTCCTAGCGCTGGTGCGCGGACGCCGTAGAAGATGAGAGGTATGGATTTGTTTGTGGCTGTGCATGCAAAAGAATAGAAAAGGAACCACCGCACGGGTCAGCTGGGATAACTGACGAGATCCACAATCAGGGGAGGTTTCCATATAATTTTGACACGCTACTCTAGCTAGTCTCTATGAAGGGTGGGGCCACTATTAGGCTTCTATATTATTAGTGTTAGTTGTTGGGAGAAATTAAATTAAGTGTGCGGGAGAAAAAGATAGGAAATAAAAATGGACGGAAAGAATGGCGGGAGGAGCCAAAAGATTACTAAGATAAATTTACGTATCTCTTGACGAGGGAAAGAATATCGGCAGCCAACAAAAGGCAAAAAAAAAAAGACCATGAGGTGGCATAAAATTTATATTATTAGTTTAGTGTTAGAATTGAAATAAGGTAGCTAATAAAGTAAGATATCAAAAATTACCCAAGCATTTAAACAGGCCTAACAAATTAGATTAAATTGAATTGATACTTTGTATCAAGCAAATAATCAAATTCATATTCGAATTCAAATTAAATATGGTAAATAGTGTTATTTTAAAATGAGTGTCAATTGACTTTTTGAGGCCCTAAACAAAAAACTTGCCAACTATAATGTTTTGTAACTTTTTGAGATCTATAATTTTAGTTTAGATAGTTTCTTCATCTAGGGTCGTTTGAAATTTAAATTTTAGAAATTCAACTTACTTTTATTGACAAATTGATCTCAAATCAAACAGTTGTGGAGTATCATAACTCTTTGAGATCTACAACTCTCATTTTGGTTGTTTCCCCATCCAAGAAAGTTTGAAGATTTCAAATTCAAACTCTAAGAAATTTAAATTTTAGTTTTGCAACACATGATGGTTTCAAATCAAAACATTGTCAACTAAAGAGTTTCATAATTTCTCAAGATGTATATTTCTTATTATGGTTATTGTTTCATTCGACATAGTGTTAATGACATTATTCACAAATCTTATATATCTCTCTTATAGTTTCATAAACTACATGACATATATATAAATTTTCTATTTTGCATTTTTTTGTTTTTATATTTTCATTATGTTCCCTTTAAATATTAACCATAGATATTATATATATATATATATTTTTTGTATTTTTATCTCATCTTGTGTCCATGAAACCTTTTTTAGGACTAGTTTTAAATTTCATCTATTATATCCCCTCAATATTATAATTAAAATATTATATTTCATTCATTATTTTAAATTTTTTCATTCCATCTTGTTACGTCCTGTGATATAAAAAATATGAAATTAATGGCATGCAAATTGGTAGGCCTTCAAAACCGAGTTGTCTTGTTGTTCACCTGCTCAGTGAAGGGCGACCACCAGTTGTGTGTCTATTGTATCATGATTAGGAATATGATGGTCGCAAGACTTGACACAGATAAATGATGTGGCAGTATCTCAAACTTAATTCGTGTATCTTCTACCGAGTTGCCATGTCATACCTATGTCTAAGTGGGATGTCATATTCCACTTGTTGCTTCTTCGTGACCTACTACGTTGTTATTTCCTGACAACTCACACTACGATTCACATCTTCGGCTTGTAGTTGGTGTTGATCATCATGTCCTACTGAGTTGCCATGCCATCTCTACATGAGTTCCACTTGATGTCCTACTATCTAGGTAGTGGGACCTACATGTCTAGTATCCATAGATTGGTTGGTCACCATGTTCTACTAAGTTGCCACCTCTTCTACACCTAAGTGCCACATGATGTCCTATATATTTGTGAGTTCTTCATGACCCACTCACTACCTTGTTAATTAAAATATATTTTTCTTTCATGATAAAGGACATAAATATTTACTCACGAATGTTACAAAACTTTTTCCACACTATCCATACTAGTATAATGCCCGTGCTAACGCCACGGTTTTATCTTCGAGATGTACACTAAAACAATCGATATTTCTTATGCATAATTTAACTTTTACACATTTGTATTTTTTTGAGCTTGCAATCCGGCTCTAAGGCCTTGCTACCGAATTTGAAATTTTGACACCATCCCGAGATATTAAGTCTTTTACAAATTCTGGGAGGGGGGTTGTCCAAACACAAGACTTACCCAGGTCCCAACTCAAAATCAACTTAGCTAGATCATGCGCAACGGAATTACAAGTTCTAAGGATTAACTCAACACCCTCACAGACCAATTGATCTCGCAGTAGCTCACGCATATCTCCAATCAGCATACCACAAGCCACAAGTTCTATTGATGAGGATGAAATTGCTTGCTTCAGCACAGAAGAGACAACTTCAATTTGTACACGAGAGATACCATAGTCAGTCGCTGGGATAAGGGCCTTCGAGCATGCCAATGACTCTGTTGTAATCACATCTGGCACAACAGCTAACCACCCTGCCCCAGCAACAACAACTTCACCAGTGTGACCATGATCAAGTAATACTCCAAAATCACCAAAGACAATGCTAGTTAAAAAAAAACAGATCGACTGCATATTCCCCAATCCATGGCAGCCTCAAAGAATGTATGATCAACTAAAAAAGCGTGAAGATCAGTAGCTCCCACAAACGGTATATTTGCCCTACAATATAGTGGCAGAAAAGAACAAATTGATCAGGATGTTTAGTATAGAAAGTCCTCCAGATCCCATTTATTCTTTTGTCTTGCATGTGATCCTCTACATTGCAATCTCACTGTTCTAGCAGTAGGTTGAGATAACTAACAAAGAACATTAGAGTGCTAAGTCCAGTCATTTAAACACCACACCATACTGGAATTATAAGCAAAATTTTTAGAGCAAAAGCAGTTCCAGTTACTACAAAGAATAAAGACTACATCTTAGTTAAGATTAAGTACCAGGAGAATTCAATGTTTGGGCGAAGAAGTTCCAGTTACTACAAGCTAATTTGAAGCAAAACTGATCTCTAGAGCAAAAAAATGGATCATAACTTCCCGAATTATAGTTTATTGCCCATGCTAACGCTATGTATATATAACTGGAATATATTGCAAATCTCACAAGTGCCATGGTTTCATATAAATTGACAGTGGTCTGATCAGGCCGAGTCTTTGATCTTAGTGGTACAAGAAATATTGGCCAAATCTGAAAAGAACTATTTAATAGAAGAACAATGCAACAGTAGGACAACTGAGGGCATACATAAAGAGGAATTCTGATAAATGAATTCATGAAGTATATGAACAATATATGTGCTTTGCTTATGCAGCAACGTCATTTGTTTTTGTTCCTTCGCCATCAGATGACGAACAATATTTGAACCAATCATATTAAAGCAAGTACTTGTCCTAATAGTTCATTAGGCATTGATCAATATAAGTACTTGTCCTAATAGTTCATCAGTCATATTGAACTAAATATTCTTGATGTAAAGGCTTAGCAAAAAATAAATTGAAAGAGCATCACTGAATTTGGAGACGACATTCCATGAAAAGTAAAATAAGCCTTTTTTTCTCGAGGTGCAGTTTTCCTAAGCTAAATGCAAGTTGTAGGGTGTGATCAACGAAAAAGAGTGGCACACTCTCACAAATTGCTAAAAGAAAGATAAGCATTTGATAGTAGCTATACATTGCAGATTTTCACATTTGATCTCATCTGTAAGTAGAAGTTCTTACTAAAGTAGTGATCCCATAATCTTTCAGAAACAAGATAAAAGTAGGAGATTATTGTTGAACAATAGGACAAAAAGGAAATCTCTTCTTAAAAATTCAATACTGGGTTTCAAACCCCATGCTAACGCTATGGTAAAGTACAAAGCCAGATAAAATTTGTAAAAACTACCGTCAGTCTCTCACACTTACAAGCAGTCCCAGCGAAGAAGCAAATCTGACAGATGTGGCATCCAGGGACAAGGACCTACAATCGCTGCTCTAGAACTGCAAATCTGTTATTAACTCAATTGTGTTAGATGTATCCATGATCACCTAATAATCATCCATTAACCGACAATGAATAGCTTCTATATATTTTTTATTTCAGACTGGAGAAGAGAAACTAAAGAAAATTGAAATAATGCATGCAAATGCATCCTTAAATCAAGTTTCCGTTCACATGTATTACTCCAAAAGCAATTGCATAATAAAAAATATTAAAGCAAATAAAGTTTTTTAACATCAGTTGTTCCTAGGCAAGGGAAATTAAACGTGAGAGTGCTTGCCAGAGACAGGATGCAGGATGCCGGACCTTGGACGACAACGGTGTTCTGGGCATGGCGAACGATATTTCAGATCAGCATTCATGTTTCTTGGCAGTTTCCTGAAACTGAACTCCCGGTGGCAGAGAGAGCGAGGGGAGAAACAAAGATTTCCTGCATCCCATCGTTTCCCATCTCCACCTTGTAGTCGCTCATCATCCTACGATGCCAAGAAACGAAGAAAGCCGACAAGAATGGCCAGATCAAAAAACAAGCAGAACACGTCATGGAAAATTGGGAAACAAACCAGAGGTCCAAGATCCTCACTCGTTGATGAGGTCTCCATCACGTGTCGCTTGTTCGAGGATGACATCTTGAAAAGCAGGGAAACAGGAAAAGCAGCAGAAGGGGCCTCCTCTCCTCTCCGTTACATTCCTCGTCTTGAGGATAATAGGGAGAAAGGACTTCTATAGCCTGCGCGCTGGCAGCAGCGGCGGCGGCGCCCGGCTTTGCGCCCATCCACCGCGGCCTCCTGACGAACCAGGGAGTTTGGGCTAACCTGATCATGGGTGAATGAGAGAAGAACAAGGATGATAGCTATCGACCAAACCCCGACGAACCAGGGAGTACGGACTGCGGGGAGTAGATGTACAATCATTCGCGGAGGGAGACAGGATCATCCCCAACGGCAGCGACGTGGATCTGGGGTGTGGCGGCGGTGGCAGTGGTGAGAGGCGCGCATGGGGAGGGGAAACCCTCGTTCCTGATCAGAGGGGAGGAAAGAAACTCCTTTTGAATTTGGGAGGCTGATTCTCCTCCTCTTTGTCAGGGGCGTGGGTAGTAGAGATGATTTATTCCTTGATTTGAGGCTGTGTTGGGGGTGAGGAGAAGGGTAGGAAGCCTGACTGTGGGGTCAGGTGGTGAGATTTAGGCTTCCCACTTTTTAAAAGATTTCAATTATAGTAGAGATGTCGGTACAATTAAATATCAAGGTTTACTATTTCCTTTAATTAAGGCCCATGAAAATATCCATAACTAATATCATAATTTCACTTTGTTTATTTTCTTAACAAAATTTCATTTGTATTGGACCAACTACTTCGATTTAGCAAAATACGTACTTCATCAAATTCACCAACCTTCATAGTCTTTCCCACGTAAATTTTCCCTCCAAATATTTTCCCTCCAAACACATTTAGATACACGAAAACCCAATGGCCATGAAAAATATCCCATGTGACCAGCCTCAACAGTAGGAGGTAGCGATCTGTTCAAAAATAGAAACCGTGAGGGAGAGGAGAAAATCCCGCTTGGGCAGCTCCACGTGTTCCTTCCATTATTTTTCGCACAAATGAATAAACTCGGCAGCGTTGCTCAATCAATTTTCACACCGCCGCAAAGTTGGAAAGCATCGCAAGGACAAGTACGCACGCAAAGTTAGGGTTTGGGGCCGCCGCCGCCGCCACCACCGTCTGCGGCCCCCGTTCCCTCGCCTCTGGCCTCGCTGCCGGTGGTGACGCGGAGCGGGGGTCCGCCTCGATTTCCAGTTTTTCCTGTTTTTCGTAGGGTCTTAATCGAGTCCTAGGTCTAGGTTTTGCTCGCCGTCGATGTTCGGCGGCGGAGTTAGGTTTGATCGGAGGAGCATGGCTCCTTTGCGACTTGGTTTTCTTGGCGACGCCGGCGATACGGAAGCGGCGGCGGCGCAGAGGAATAATTTCTCCCAGTCTCTTCCGTTCTCCGATGGCGATCTACTCCGACGTCAACGGAGAGGCTGGGGAGAACTCTCTTGGAGTCGAGGGCCGGCGCATCGTTGTATTCGTCAGGTGATGATGCTATTGACCCTGTTAATCTCAAGGAACATGTTTGGTGAAAACCTGAGCACTGCTCGGGTTGCCGGCGATGGAATCGAAGGATTTGTCGTGGGTACAGGAGTTGGCCGATGCGCCAGGGAGGCAACGTTGGCTGATTCGCCCAGAAGTAAGTCCTCCTCTGCGGCCTCGACCCTGTGGAGTTTGGCTCTGGTGCCTGACGACGATTGGTACGCGGCTTCGATGATGGTGACGGATGGATCTCTGAAGGCTTCGAGGAAGATGAACAGGAGTTGTAAACTTCTATGTAATTTTCCTTTTCTTTGGAGTCCGGTCGTAAAAGGGCCGGTGTAAGGCACTAAGATGAATACTTGTTTCTTCTAAAAAAATCAATTTTCACACCGTATTCCCTCCATCAATTTTCGCACAACCCCGCCAAAACACCCAGGTCTGTAGGATTAGATCCAATAATCACGGCACACAACCCCCACCACGCCATTCTCGCATGATTCAGTTTCCTAAAACTAAAACCAAGCGTAGGGGCTCCTGGGGGCAGGGTTGTATCCTTCACGCGAGGCAGACACGACCACGACGGCGGTTGCCTCCTCCGACGCCATAAGCAAGCGCGGCGCGTTGCCGCCTCCTTCGTCAGCCCGTTCATCTTCGGCACACGGTGCGATGCCACCTCCTTCGTCCGCCCCTTCATCTTCGGCGTTTGATCATTCATCGTCGTCTGCTTCACAAGAGAGGCGCCGTCCTCCTAATGAAGCCGTCGTACAAGAACATGGTGAGAGCCACGATGACGATGGCTCGGGGAGAACACTAAGTTTTCTCTACACCAGGTACATATTGAGAAATTTTATATTTCCTTTTTGGATGTTGCGAGAATTGGTAATTAGTCAGTACCTATCTTAATATTCCTGGTTCGTATAGATTCCATGTTGTTTGTGGTGACAGTAGTTAGTATATACCAGTTAATCAGTTCTAAACATCACAATGAGTATACCTTACTGCAAATCTGAATGCAACCAGTACGTACGTTGAGGAAGATGTTAGGGACCACCAAATCTGCATATTAGTTGTCGATGCCACTTGCACAACTGAAGGTGCAGAAGTTTATAGATTGAATAAAAAATCCAATCAACACCATCCATCTGTATTTAATCCACAAGGGGAACAAATCCAGTAATAATTTGTGCACACATACATAAGCACGCTCATGAGATAATTTGTGCCAAGTTTTGGCATGCATGATCATGTACTGAAGTACTAAACTAAAAGTACTATACTACTCGAGAATTCAGAAACTCACTTTTTGACCAACCACAGTGCAGAATTCAGAAACGAATTGAAGTACTGAACTGCTCCAGAACCAAAATAGAGAGGTAAAGAACTACAGATATAGTATATCTAAAT
Source organism: Themeda triandra (assembly GCA_018135685.1). NCBI lineage: Eukaryota > Viridiplantae > Streptophyta > Magnoliopsida > Poales > Poaceae > Themeda > Themeda triandra. Next base: position 136,347 of record JAENPR010000725.1, on the reverse strand, counting down.
AACATGGGATGATTTCAACATGAAGTATTGAACATATACCTCATACATCTCTGAGATAATAAATCTGAATCATAGACAATACGACCACAACCCTAAGGTTGAACTGCTTCCCTGGTCTCATCCATAACAGATGGGAAGTAGCCATGCTCTGAACTACAGCCACTTTGTCACATGAATGCACTACCTTAATTAAGAGTGACATACTAGACTGGTCACCATACTTTGCCCCCATACTTCCATCCATACTGAATTGCTTTGAACCAAAATTACTCTAAACTCTCTGAAAATGACTATAGGTGGTACTGAACTACTCTGTTCCTATCAACACTCATGCATAGGCTAGTGAAAGAAACTGATAAATAAAGAGAATTACTTGCAAGCTTAAAGAATAGAAATTCATGCTATAACAAAGTTCAGAACCTAAGATACTGCTTGAGCTTGCTGCTGCAAATGACAAAGTTCAGAGCCTAAGCTAACTGCTTGTGCTTGCTGGCAGTAAGAATCAGCAAAGGCCTTAGTGCACTAAGACTAAGAAATATTTATCCAACTCCAGAGAGGTGTAAAGTCAAGCAGCAAGGAATTCTACCAAGTGCTCATGTCATCTTGTTTTGCAATCACATTTTGCTAATTTTGTTGAATTCAAGTCAGAGTAATATCTTACACAGCACAATGATCTTTTGCTCCTAATATATATACTCAATGATACTCGGTGATTATGCTATGCACACACTTTAATATTTTCATGTTCTCTCTGTGCACACAGTGAACCAATGACGGGTGACATGTGGACAATTCATTTCCAATGCAAGGGGAGACCTCAAGAAGACGAATTCACCTTCGCTGATATGGATAGAGCTCATATCTCATTTTCTAACCTCATAAATTTCAAAGAACAGCTTTGGGTATGGAGCCAGGGACTTCTTATACTACAAGAAGCGTTGCAGTGGGGATGTAGCTAGACTTGAGCCCATCAAATATTTACCGCACGTAGAAGCAGTACTACAGGAGAATGCTGCGGATAGGCAAATCAGGTTGGTACTGTCAAGGGAGCCGGAACTAGAGGAAAACATCAGCATAACACCAATTAAGCAACCTGGGGGGAAGCGAAAACATGATCAAACAAATGAACACCTTGATGCCTACAAGGTGTGGCTAGAAAATTTGCGAGCCAAAAATCCAGACATAGGTAAGATGGTTCTTTGCGTCATTCATTCAAATTGTTATAACACAATGTTGCTTTGACAAGTGCATCTGGTTAATCATGACTTGCAGACTACATGGATGACTTCAGGGAAGATACAATTAGAACTTACAAGGAATGGCTAAGGCATACAGGCCGTCGTCGACATATGCGTAAATAAATTGTTTTCATCATGTCATCAAAATACTACCAACTCTTGTGCATAAAATAAAATAATTGAAACATGATGATTTGATTTATTTCTTTTCGAAGTGTCATTGTTGGAAGAAAATGTGGACAAAGATCATTTAGTTGGAGGGGAGGAAAATCGGGAAAGGAGCACGACAAACAAATATAGGCCAGCTCATGCAAATAAGCCAAAACAACAAGGGCATGGTATGTGCTGGTCTTTCCATTTTGCATTGTACATTCAAAACTCTTTTGCTGATCATGTATGTTATAATTATTTCATATGTTAATAAGGTGGACCCAAAAAACATGGACGTGGATGTCTCAAAGGCTTCAAAGCAACTACCAAGAGAATTAAGAGCGGCTCTCAGAAATTAAATATCGAATTTGATCCCGAGACAAGAGGCCCCTATGGTGAGAACAGCCACACATTCGTCGATGAGATTGTAGTGTTTACTAGGAAAAAGGCTCCACTTATAGGAGTGAAATCGTGGAAGGATGTTAAGGTTGATGTGAAAATGGCAATAGTAAATGAGATGCTGGTGAGTCAATTGTTTTGTTTAGCCAAATGTTTTGAATTCAGTACCTCCGCTTTACTATTCTATTTGTCTTTGCATTGAAACAGAACGTTTGGGACTTGGATAACATTGAATATGCTAGTAAAAAGATATTGGCAATTTCCAGAGAGGTACACGGGATGGAGAGCTTCATTTAGTTCAACATACAAGGCATACTCCACTGATGCTCAACGAATGAAGCACAAGCCTGAAGATTTAGACAACGTGGAGTGGTACTACGTGATACAGTATTTTAGAAGTGACAAATTCTAGGTTCGTCGGCCTCCAGATTGTTTTGCAATTCCACTGCTAAGTACAATGTAATTAACAAAGTTTTGTTTGTACACCATTTGTAGAATATTAGCAACAAGAAATCTGAAAACCGACAGAAACAGAAGACTAAGCATTTCATGGGAGATACTAGAATAATGAAGTGCTGATGGGTGACGGAGCATGGAGCGATCAATAAGCAAAATCATATTTAGTTCTATTTTATTATGCCATATTCAAAACATAGTTGCAAACTTGTATACAGAGATGATGTTTTTATTCTATTATGGTCATGTTTATTTTAGTAGTACTCTAGTCATTGTGTTATTACTTTGGTTGGTACATATATTTAAAGTTAATGAAGGTTTGAGTTCTTATATGTGATGATGAAATCTATACTCATGGAATAATTATTTTGTATCTTGTATCCACAATTAAATTTCTAGCTATGAAACAAATGCGCTGGTCAAAATGCCCTGGTTGCAACAAACTACCAGGCAACCACTATTTGATGTTGCAATATACAGTATTTTCACAAACTTTATGCGTTGCTAAAGGACATGTCTACAACCAACAATGACTTGTTGCATTTTTCATCTATTGCCATCTACAAAGATTTGTTGCACTTCCCATCTATTACCACCAAGAATGATTCATTGTATTTTCTATCAATTACAACCAACGATGCTTCATTGCATTTTCTACAAATCTATTACTACCAAGAATCATCCATTGCATTTTCTATTTATTACCACCAACAAATGAATGTGGCAATTGTGACTCTAGCCACCAAATATGTTATGTTGCACAATTTCTATGATGCAACGGAGTACACTACATGGTTATAAGGCTATATTCCCACGTAACTATAGAGTCGCAATAAAGTTATTTCACAACAAGTTCATTCGTGGTAGTAGTATCATATTGCAGTCATGTGTTTCGTCGCAATAGCAACTCATGCAACCATACCGTTGGGTGCAATATCTGTGCTTGCAACCATATTGTGGTTGCAATAGTTTTTTTTTTGTGCATTGCAAAACTACAATATTGCAACTCCACTCTCAAGAGGATGCAAGAAGCTATTGCACCGTTCCAAATGCAACCATCTATCAATCACCATACTTAGATGCAATTGATACGTGTTACAACCAAAACTACCATATTGCAACCAAATATATACCGTTGCGGTCAATTCCTGAGCCCATTTGCCTTTCTTTTCTGTGCTTTCGAGGGTCTTTGAAATTGCAGTGAAAATGTCACCATTGGCACGTTCTACCGCACCGTTTGACTCTGGGTGGTTCATAGATGCGAATGTCAACCTGATCCCCAAATTCTCACAGAAAGTCCTGAATTTAGTGCTGTCAAACTGTTTTCCATTGTCTCTGACGCTTATATAAGATGGGACCCCGAATCTGCAGATGATCCTCTGCCACACAAAGCTGACTAAAGTGCCGGATGAAATCGTGGCCAGTGCTTTTGCTTCAATCCATTTGGTGAAGTATTCTAGTGCTACCGCGGTAAATTTCAAGTTTCCAGGTGCCGGCGGGAGCGGTCCGACTATGTCAATTCCCCACCTTTGTAGCGGCTAGGTTGGGCATATCGGGGAGGTTGGATTTGCCGGGGCCCTCTGATATTTTGCAAACTTCTGGCAGCCGTGGCACGATTTCACCAACTGCTTGGCATCCTCAACGGCGGTTGGCCAATAGAACCCCTGTCTCATTGCTCTGTGGGCGATTTCGTGCGGCCCTCTGTGTGCCCCACAAGTTCATGAATGTATATCATGTAAAAGCTGGATCCCTTCGTTCCGGCTAATGCACTTTAACAGTGGAGCCACCACTCCTTCCTTGTAAAGGTTTTCACCGATTATGGAGTATTGCTTTGTTCTGGACTCCATTCTCTGTTGCTGTTTTTTGTCTCCTGGTTCGTATGTTCCGGAAATGAATGCCCATATCGGTGCCCTCCAGTCATCACTTGCGATAGCATGAATTACAGCTGGCTGCTCCTCCTCCTGCTGTACGGCGGCGGCCGTTAAGACTTGGTAGAAAACATCAGCGGGCAAGGGAGTGTTCTGTGCTGCTGCTTTTGCCAGCGCATCTGCCTCGGCGTTGTCCGCCCTCGGTATGTATTGCAATGTGAAACCGAGGAAATATTTCTCCATTCACCGCACAGCCTCTAGATACCTGGCTAGAGCCGGCTCCTTGGCTGTGTATTCCTTTCGGATATGACCCACAATCACCTGCGAATCAGACTTGATGACGCATCTGCGGATTCCTAGTGCCCTGAGCTTCCTGAGACCCAGCAGAACTGCCTCATATTCAGCTATGCTGTTGGTGGTGCGATACTGCAATCTAGTAGCGTACCGCAATTTCGGGCCGGTTGGAGGTGTCAATACTGCAGATATGCCCACTCCGGCTGAACACCATGCTCCGTCCGTATGTACTGTCCATTCTGGTTCCTCGAAACTAAGGGTAGTGTTGTCCCCGCGTGGGGTCCAATCTGCGATAAAATCCGCTATCACCTGCGATTTGATGGCCGACCTGTGCTCGAAGTCAATGACATATTCGTTCAGCTCAGCTGCCCACTTGCCTATCCGCCCTACCGCTTCTGCGTTTCTGAACAGGGCGTCCAGGGGCTGAGCAGACAAAACCTGAATGTGATGAGCCTGAAAATAATGTTTGAGCTTCCGCGATGCCATGACCACTGCATAAGCGATTTTCTCCAGCTCGGAGTAGTTAGCCTTTGCTGAAGTCAAAGCTTCCGATACGAAGTAGATTGGGAACTGCTGCAACTTTCCCTCGCTTTCTTTTTCTTCCACTAAAACCACGCTCACTGCGGCGTGGGATGCTGCCACGTATAGTAACAAGATCGCATCTGGCGACGGGCTGGATAGCGTTGTGGCCTTTGACAGATAAGCTTTTAACTCATCGAACGCTCGCTGCTGGTCCGGGGCCCATCCGAAACCTTCTGAGGTTTTAGGATACGGAAGAATGGGAGTCCTCGCTCCGCGCTTCTAGATATGAATCTCCCTAAAGCGGCGATCCTGCCGGTAAGCTTCTGCACCTGCTTCTTTGTCTAGGGCGGCCTCATGTTTACAATAGCGGCAATTTTGTCCGGATTGGCTTTTATGCCTCTGGCCAATACCAGGCATCCCAGCATTTTGCCCTTGCTAACCCCGAATATGCACTTTTCCGGGTTTAGCTTCGAGCCACTTGCTCGAAGGATGATGAAAGTTTCCTTGAGATCGTCAATGTGTGTGCTTTTCTTGTCGCTCTTCACCACTATGTCGTCCACATAAGCTACCAGATTTTTTCTTTTTTTCTGCTCTCTGAAGACCTCGTCTGTCATTCTGGAGAAAGTAGGGCCGGCATTACGCAAACCTTCGGGCATGCGTTTGTAACAAAAGGTCCCCCCAGGAGTGATAAAACTTGTTTTCTCTTGATCTTCTTCATTTAGCCATATCTGATGGTATCCCGAGAAACAATCCAACAAGCTTAACAACTCGCAACCTGCTGCGATGTCGACCAGCTTGTCGATCCGCGGTAATGGGTACGGGTCCTTAGGGTAGTGCTTGTTGAGGTCTGTGAAATCTACACACATGCGCCACTTGCCGCTTTTCTTCTTGACCATGACGACATTGGCTAACCATTCCGGGTACTACACAGGCCTAATTACATCTGCATCCAAAAGCCTTTGCACTTCTGCGGCTGCCGCCTCTGCCCTTTCGGATGACATTTTCCTTAACTTTTGCTTCCTTGGCTTTGCCGTTTTGCTAACATTAAGGTTATGCTGGGCCAATTCCCTGTCGACTCCCTTGAGATCTTTCGTGGACCAGGCGAATACGTCCTTGTTTTCAGCCAGGAATACTAACAGCTCCGAAGCGTCCTGTTCTGACAAACTTGCCCCGATGTGTACACACTGGTTGGGGCGATTTCCCGATAAAGGCGCTCTTCTCGTGCCCTCATCTGGTTCTGCTCTCCGGTCTTTCCGCTCTGCGACCTCATCCGCATCCTCTCTTCTTGCAGGCTTTTTTACTTCGTGCACCATGCTATATCCCGGTATGGGTTTGCCATCTATGTTTCTGGCCGCTATTTGATCCCCGTGCACCGTGATTACCCCGAATGGGGACGGCAACTTCATGCATAGGTAACTCTGCTTGATGATGATGTCGAACTTGTTTATGATTCCCCTTCCGAAGATGGCCGTGTATGGGTATTCCATTTGTACCACATCGAAAGATATTTCTTCCGCCCACGGTTTCTCTCCCTCGCTGAAAGCCACCGTAAGCGTTTTCTTCCCAAGTGCATCTATTTTCTTTCCACCAAAACCGAATAGGGCATTGCCTGCCTGATCAAGCGAACGCCTGTCGAGTTTCATACTGTCGTACGCTTTGGTGAACAGGATGTCGGCCGAACTCCCGTTGTCAATCAGTATATTGTGCAAGGTGTACCCGGCGACAAAGGCTGTTGCAACGAAAGCGTCACAATGCGGGTAGTCCCGGACCTGATTATCTTCCTCAGTGAAGGTGATGGGCTGAAGCTTCCACGCGGCCCGATTCATTGGAGCTGCTGGTGCTACTGCCAACACGCGTCTCTGGTACTCTCTCCGCGTTCTCTTGCTGTCGTGCTCAATATTGGAGCCTCCGATAATGGCGTATATGTGCCCGTTGGATGGCATCGCATTTGCGGGTGCTACAGTGTGTACGATCTGCAACTCTTTAGAAGTTTCTTGCTTTGCTACTTGCTGCTGCTGCTGTCTATTCTCAGTAGGCGCTGAGGATGATGCAACGGCCGATACTGGCATCGGATGCTGGTATTGTTGGTAATGCATATTTGGCGACCCCCCCAATGCGTCTGCACATGTGGAGTCAGGTACGGGTTTACCGACGGTCCTACCTGAAAAGCCGGCAGCTGATGGGGGAACGAGTATTGCTGTGTCGGTGCCGTGTGGAACACATGCTTTGCAGGTTCGGATTTTCCCACAGCGTCATCTCTTTCCTTCTGCTCCTTGGCCTGCTGCGTGTACTTGCAATCTCTGGTGAAATGGCCTTTGTTTTCGCCGCATACGCAACAATACGGCGTTTTCGGGGCGCCACCATTGCGCCCTCGACCTCGTCCGCCTCTGTTTCCCCGACCTCCCCGATTCTGCTGGCCTCCACCTCGGTTTTCGTGAGACTGGCTGTCGTTCTGCTTCGGGGGTGCCTGGTTGGATGACTCTTCCTGGAGATTGTTGACGTAACCTTGATTGTGCCCCCACTTCTACTGATTCTGTTGGTTCTGCTTCGGGGTGTTTTGCTTGAGGCTATTGCGTGAGACCTTGCGCTTCTGCAAATCTTCTTCTGATATGGCGAACTTTCGCATTTCCTCAAACAACTGTTTCACTGTTTTGGGTACCTCCCTGGTTAACACTTCCACGCACGGCCCGATCTTGAGGCCTCTGATGGCCGATGCTATGACCGTATCGTCAGACACATTCGGTACCTGTGCCCGCATTTGGATGATGCGCTCCAAATACTTAGCCATTGGCTCATCGTCCGGCTGATACAAGGTGAGCAAGTCCATAATGGTTTTCTTGTCAGCCTGAAGGCCCTGAAACGTTGTCAACAGCTCCTCTTTCGCCTGTTTCCATGACCGGATGGACAAGGGACGCAACGACATGAACCAATCGTGCGCCACATCTTGCATTGCCAGAATCAAAGTTTTGGCCAACAAAGCTTCGTTGCCACCTGCCGAATATATTGCAGCCTCGTAACTTGATATGAACCTTCTTGGATTCGATTTGTCATTGAAATGCGGGATTTTGGGCTTGTATCCGGGCGGCCATGGGTATTTCGCAGTGCAGGGACAACGGGATGCCATGTCAACCGTATCCAGACCCCCTTGCCCGGACCGATCCCAAGTACTGACTTCACTTTCGCTGGCCCTTGCACCTAGTGCTGAATCTCCCGCCGCAGCCTTTACGCCTCCCCTCGGCGCTTGCTCGACCGCCACTTGAGTTGCCGATATTCCCGTTTCTTGCTTCAATGTCTCCCCGTAGTTGATCCCGATACGCTTTTAGCTCTTCAATTCTTGAAGTGTGCTCATCCAACATCTTTAGAAGCTTGGAATTCTGTAGCATCAACTCGTTCATCACATTTGGGGCCTCTGGCTCCGGATCGACCTTAACGTCATCTGTCGCCACTTCCGCGGCAACGACCCCCTCTGCTGGTTGATCATGCGCTCCGGCGGTTGACCCGATTGCGTTGTCTTCGATGGCCGGATCCGCTTGCTGAACAGCCGAAATTGGCGGCGGGACGGCCGATCCCGATGCAGTGACCTCAGTGTGTGGCAGATCCGAGCCATTTGCAGCTGAAGGAACAACCTCTTCCACGGATGGCATTGGCTTTCTGACAGTTGAACCTCTAACTTTTCCCTTTGGTGGCATGACAAGTCCGTGTGACAACCACGGTGGGCGCCAATGTTGTTTCTGCCCCTTAGGGTCGTACCCCCTAAGGGACCGAGACAGGAGAAACCGAAAACACAGAACTGCAAAACGAAACAAAACGAACAACACGAACCTTATATTCCTTGTCCTCCGTCTAAAACGCACGGAGTCCAGAAGTCCCCCTTACAATGTCCCTTGAAGGGTATATTTATAGGAAGTCGTGATGGGTTTTGTACAAAAATGCCCCTAACAACCCTAATTTCAACGTACAGGAGTAACCGACATGGGGCAGACAAGTAAATGGCCCCGGGGGCCCACCTTTGTCGTCCAACCACCGACCAGCTGTTAACACCAGAATTTGGTCAAGAATATGACAGGTGGACCCGCAGGGAGCAGGGAGAGTAATTCGGCAAATGCGTATGCGGTCGGCTAATTTCCGTATATTCGGTAAACAATGAAGCGGTCGGTAACGGCTTCGTTTGAAGACGACAAAAGGGAAGATGAAGCTGACTTAAAGGGAAGGAGTCGTGATAGTCAAGGACTCCGATTATGGATAGAGTTAGCGTGTCTCGGTTTTTCCAATTTTGTTTAGATAGTTCGTAAGTGCTTAGGACTCATGTTCCGTCCAGGGGTATAAATATAAACCCTCGACCATTGTAATAAGGGTTCACAACCAAATCAATACAACCGGCTACGCGCCACCCTTCGAGTCCTTTTAGTCGTGTCGTCGAGTTCTTCGAGAGGGCCAATCGATCCGTCGACCTCCGTAAGTCCCGCAACCTTGTTATCATGTCTAGTATCATGCGGTGGATTTAGATAATGATGCAAGAAGTCTTGTTGCAATGCTTAGTATCATGCGGTGGATTTAAGCATTGAACCAAGAGGTTCCATGTTAGTCATGAGTCGTGCGGCAGGCTAAGATTAGCTAGGAGCTAGTTACCAAAGTTTCTCTCGACTAGGTCATGAGTCGTGCGGCTGACTAAGATCTAAGCTTAGAGGCTAGTTATCGGCTCTTTTAGATTTGGCAAAATCTAATAGATTCATTAAGTTATCACGTGTTGCATGCTTTATTTAATGTTTAATTATTTGCAACACTCTTTTGCCCAATCTAGATTGATACTCTTTCGGCTTGTTGATCGTTCTTTTCATGCTTATTCAATACCGAGTAGATCAAGCTCATATAGCCGAATTAGATCGATCTAGATTGTTACATGTTGCGGGTTCATTCACGTTATATGTAGATAAGCCTTGACAGACCGGGTACCGTGCGGCGATGCGAGTCTTTGGGTTACTCTAGAGCTAGTCATCCGGTGGACTAGAGATCAGTTTAATCTGATAGGCTCCTTTTACATGTTGCTTGTTTGTTCCTTCTTCATGGATCCCGATTCGGCAATCTTGTCGATACGGTTATGCTTATACATGTAGCAAGTATCTATAGATCTCGTTAGATAATTATGTGCTTTTAGCTCTTTATTGCTAGATTGTATCATGCGGTGGATTGATCTAGTAATGAGGAGTGGTGTAAATTCATAGTGAGTGGTATCATGCGGTGGATTAGCTTGCTTGGGTTTATGCTCGACGGGTTTATGAAGGCTAGACGTGCGGCGACTAGTTGGAGTAGCCTATGCATGTGTTATTTAGTAGATTTATATTTATAAGTTACTTATCCTTAATTATTAGTGCTTGATGATGCTTTAAACTTGAGATATAGTTTGATATGTTTTAATGATTTAATCTTGTTCAAACATGTCTTCATCTACTATATTCGGCTAGTTTGTTCTTTTACATCGTTTATGTTACTTTAGCCGAATGAATCGCATCCTGTTGCGATAGCTTCCATAGCTATATGTCGTCGTAAGTGGCTTCAGGGCCGTAAAGATGGAACTGCCTGGTCTCACCCGGTGACGTTCCAGCTTATGATCTTACCGTTTTATCCCTTGTCGATTTTCAGGTCAAATCGACCGGCACGCCACCGGATTCGACACCCGGGCACCCGATTGAAGCTAGGCTTTCCGGCTTGCTTGTGTGTGTGAGACGTTGTGGTGGTCACATTTTGCGTCAACACACTTTTTGGCACGCCCAGTGGGACCACTTCTCAATATAAGATGGGATCGGAAATTGACAACATCCACGTTCCGAACGTGACCATGGACGAGCTGCCGCGAGCAACGCCGATGGTGGAGCAAGCAATGGAACAATTTCATCGAAATGTCGATGTCCTTTTCCAAGAACAAGAGTGGAAAAGTGATGATCAAGCAAGCACCGCCACGAGTTCTTCTCAGTCGGGGGGCCCGATGTTACCGACGAAGAGGAGATGCGAGAGGGTAGTTGGAGCCATCTACAAAGTCGTAGGAGACACTATGTTGAATCACAACACACTTTTTCGGGCACCTTCCGTAAAATCATGGCTGAAACTTTTGGTCCGGCGGTTGACAAACGATTTGAAGCAAGATTTGGAGAGCTTGCCGGGCAGTGTACTTCAACACTCAAAATCTTCGGGGAAGTTAACTCGGAGGGGAGGAGATAATCGGTACAAGCAAAGATGGAGCTATTCATGATGGAAAAGAGAAGCCTCCTGTGACCGAGCAAAGAAACTCATGGTCGTAGCTTTTGGTGCGACAAAATGGATATACCCGCATCTCGCTATAAGATTTCTCCGGTAGCAAACAGTTGCGTAAGAGTGTCTATGGAGATGGGTATAGTGAATTCACGATTACATGCTCTCGGATGCTTTGCCGAATCCGGATACGGAGTGCATCGGAGTGCCTTCTAGGAGACAGGGAGCAAAAGATACAAATGATGAGCTCCTAAGCGTAATGGCCGATATGATGCGAATCAATTCGGCTCAAACCAAAGCATCGACATATGCATACAAATCTCCTTTCCCGAATGGTACAATAGGGTAGCTCTTCCACCAAGAGTTAAACCACCAACGGATTTGACCAAGTTCTCGGTCGATGATACCAAGACCATTGAGCATGTTAGTAGATATCTCGATGCAACTTGGAGAAGGCTGCTGATGAAGCTTGGAGGATCGATATTTTCCTATGTCTCCGACGGGGCTTTCACATGGTTTGCATCGCAGCCGGCCAATTCCATTGGTACATGGGCGGGAATTGGAGCAAAAGTTCCATTCGTACTTTTATACGGGAACCAATGAGAAGAAGATGGTTGATCGTGGTCTATGAGGATGAAAACTACGAGACACCAATGGAGTATCTCCGCAGATTCGGAGAAGCAAAGAACATGTGCTATTCTCTCGACTATTCCGATGATCGGCTTGCACAATTGGTCATTGCGGGCATCTTTGCCACATATTAGAGACAAGCTATTCGGCATGGAGTTTGAAGATCTTGGACAACTTGCACAAAAGCCGACAAACAATGAGCAATCAAGCCCAAGGGTTCAAGAGATGCTCGTTTTTCGGAAGAACAAAGGTAACCGTTGATATGTATCGGGGATTTCGGAGGAAGCATCCAATATGAAGATGAAGATGAAGTAGTCTGCTGCAGAGTTGACCTGGACAAAAGAGCCTACTTTGGTCGATCATCGATGGGTAAAGCGAAAAGGGATCTTATGATTTTGATGTCGAGAAAAGCGAGATAAGCTCTTTTTGTATCTCGTCCAAGAAGGACGCGTTAAGCGCAGGAAGGACATCCTATGTTGCGCCGAAGGAGTAAAGGACAAGAAATACTGTGGATTTCATGATACAAACTCTCATCATATCAATGATTGCCGAGTGTTCGAGTAAAAATTCGAGAAGGCTATTCAAGATGGACACTTAAGATTTGATGGCAAGATGAAAGTAGACAAAAACCCATTCCCTCGAACATGGTCTCTTTCTCCATAGGCATGGTTGATGCCCGTGAGTCCAAGGAAAAGGGAAAGATGAAGGTTCGACATCCGAAAGAGCCAAAGAAATTGGTTCCCGTTGACCCTAATCGGCAAGTTACCAAGGAGGAAGTGCAAAAGCGCAGTTCAAGAATAGCCGAACAGAAGGGTCAAACTTCGGATGCGAAATAAGGGAAATTGCCGAATACACGCCGATCCGAAGCGCGAGGTTACGACGACACTTATTGAATAAGTGGCAATGGGAAAAGAAGATGGAGTATGATGAGGAACAAGTACATTGAGGAAGAGCGCAGTTCATGGCGTAACGTCGGAGATATGAAGCGAAGTGCGCCAAAGGGAACAAGAAGAATACGGGGAGAGAGCAAGAGCAATCTCATTGGAATTGTTCCTTCTTCGACACCGTTGGAATGAAGGCTTGAAATTGCCTCGCGTAAAACAATTGCCCCGAATGCGTGATCAATATTCGAGTACAAAGCAATCTCGAGTCAACCGCCCCGTTCATGATAGACTTGGGATGAAAGTTCCGGAGAACGATCGGCGCCTAAAAATAAAACACTTTTGATGGATATCGAGGAAAAGATTTGCGGACCAAACATGGGCTCACGTAGTGTCCATACTACGGAAGAGAGCTCCTACGATGGCAAAAAGGTCAATGGTGTCCTCCGGTCTCGGAAAAGCCAAGAGAAGAGTTCAGCGTTTGAGAAATCAAGAGATGAAGCAGAAATAGCCGAAAAGAAGCCAAGATGGCGTCCTAAGAAAAAAGATGGTGGACGGGGCCCATCGGCTAATACTAACATGGTGTTCTTCATTCCATTAGAGTTTAAAGCTCCCGAAGAGCAAGAAGTGCAAGATGAGGTATATTGATTTTGATGAGACCGAATGCCGAGACCTAATGGCTCAACTTGTGTTGACTCGGCAAGCAATCTTTGATAAGCCGCTTAAAAATCGTCATCCGAAACCATTGTACTTGAAGGGATATGTCAATGGCAAGCCTTTAACTAAGATGCTTGTTGATGGAGGGGCTGCTATCAATATTATGCCCTATGCTACTTTCGGAAACTTGGTATGACAAATGAAGATTTGTCTGCAGACGACATGATCCTTAGAGATTTTGCGGCAATGCTTCGATACTCGTGGAGCAAGACATGTGGAGCCGATGATTGGATCCAAGACCTTGATCACTACCTTCTTTGTCATTGATGGCAAGGGGGCATATAGCATACTTCTGGGAAGGGATTGGATCCATGCTAATTGCTTTGTATACCCTCAACTATGCATCAAATCCTTATTCAGTGGGTAGGAGATGATGTAGAAGTTGTTCAGCCGATGATTCGTGAGTGTTGCCACTTCGAGCCTCGCTATTGGGAGTATGATGGACTAGATTGCCTTTCGGGTAAGGTATGGAAAGAAGGTCCTGTCAATGTGTTCGACGGGGATCAACCCGATCCAAGCATCGGCTCGATGGAACTTTTAATGGGCAATCCAATCGATGGCAACAAAGGCAACCGGGTCGTGGTTTCATGTCGGCCGACAAATTAGAAGAAATCAATGTTGGTGATAGCACAAAGTCAAGGCCGATGTATATCGGTGCAAATTTAGACCCCGGAATATAAATTGGAGTTAATAGAGTTGCCGAATGAGTTCAAAGATTGTTTTGCTTGGGATTACATGTAGATGCCTGGTTGGATCGATCAATTGTTGAGCATAAGCCGCCTATAAAACCCGGATTTCGTCCTTTCAAACAACCTCCACGGAAAATCTATAAAGAGGAGGTGTTGGCCGATGTAAAGAAAGAGATTGAGAGATTAATTGAAGCAAACTTTATTCGGCCATGCGGTATGCGTAATGGATTTCAAATATAGTACTGTCTACAAGAAAAATGGAAAGATGAGGGTATGCATAGATTTCGAGATCTCAACAAAGCTACTCCAATGGATGGATACCCAATGCCAGTTGCCGATTTATTAGTGGATGCAAGCAGAGTTATGAAGTTATCGCTTTATGGATGGCAATGGCTACAATCAAATTTTCATGGCGCTTGAAGATATTGCAAAGACCGCATTCGATGTCCCTGGTCACATTGGATTGTTTGAGTGGATAGTGATGACATTTGGATTGAAGAATGCTTGGTGCAACTTATCGAGAGCCATGAACTATATCTTTCATGAGTTAATCGGCAAGATTGTAGAAATTTATATTGATGATGTAGTAGTCAAATCCGAGACCATAAAGGACATTTAGCCGATTTAAGGAAGACTTTGGAGTGCACAAGGAGACATGGCTTAAAGATGAATCCAAACAAGTGTGCTTTCTGAGTCTCTACGGTGAGTTTTTAGGGTTCTTGATTCACAAAGAAGGGATAGAAGTTGGAAAAAAGAGCATGGAGGCAATAGACAAAGTTGTGCCCCCAACTAACCTTACAATTGCAATGCAATCATTGTCGGGCAAGGTCAATTTCGTGAGAAGATTCATATCCAATTTATCGAAAGAGTGTTGCCTTTCTCTCCATTGTTGAAGCTCAAGAAAGATCGAAATTTATGCTGGGGTGACATACAAAGAAAAAGGCTTTTGATGAAATCAAGCAATATATGAAGGCACCGCCGATGTTGGTACCTCCACAACTTGAGAAGCCTTTCAAGTCGTATGTGGCGGCCGATAGCCTAACAATAGGATCGGCCCTTATGCAAGAGTTTGATGGGAAAGAGAGAGTAATAGCTTACCTTAGCCGAAAACTCGTTAGATCCCGAAACAAGGTATTCGGCTATAGAAAAGCTCGTTTGTGTGTTTATTACTCATGCACCAAATTTCGGCACTATTTGTTAAATGCCGAATGTGTGGTTATATCTAGTTTTGATGTAATTAAACACATGTTGTCAATGCCGATTTTAAGTGGGAGAATCGGCAAATGGGTATTAGCACCGCGAGTTTAATTTAAAGTATGAATCGGCAAAAGCAAAGAAAGGACAGTAATTGCCGATTTTATTACTCAACATCGTGATTTATCTCTGATATGATTAACATTGCTCCATGGGCATTATTTTTTGATGGATCATCATGTGACAAAGGTGGTGGTGCTGGTATTCTTTTGATATCCCCACGTGGAAAGATATTTGAGTTTGCTTTTTCAATTGAATATCCTGTCACTAACAACCAAGCGAGTATGAGGCTTTGCTTAGAGGGCTTGGTACTTGTTGGAAGAACTGAAGGTCGCTGTCGTTGAGGTATTTGGTGATTCTCAATTGGTAATCAATCAGGTTGACAGGACAATATAAATGCAAAAATGATATACCGCAAGGTTACCATGAACAATGCGGAACTTCGAAAAGTTTTTCGCAGTTACTTTGCATCATATACCCAGAGAGCACAATGGAGAAGCAAATAAATTAGCTCAAGCCGCTTCGGATATCGGAAAATCATGAAGTCTATACAGCGAAGAAGAAGATGTTTTCAATTCTAATCGGATAAGTAATGACTGGAGAAGTGACATTATCAATTATCTAAAAGATCCATCTCAAAGAGTTTCCCGGAGGCTCAGGTATAAGGCATTTAAATTTGTGCTTCTTGATGGTCAGTTGTACCACAAGTCTATAGATGGAGTGTTGCCCAAATGCTTGAGCCAAGAAGAAGCTAAGAAGATTATGTTTGAAGTCCATGAAGGAGCTTGTGGTGCACATCACTCAGCTTACCGAATGAAATGGATAATAAGGAGGACAGGGGTACTTTTGGCCGACTATGTTGGAGGATTGCTTTGAATATTACAAAGGGTGTCGAGATTGTCGATATTTGGTAATGTTCAGAGAGCACCCGCATCTCGTTCAATCCGATAATTAAACCTTGGCCGTTCGTAGAGGATGGGGTATAGATTTAATTGGACAGATCAATCCTCCATCTAGCAAAGGACACAAGTTTGTGTTGCTAGCAACAGATTATTTCACCAAGTGGGTTGAAGCTATCCCTTTGAAAAAGGTCACATCGAAAATATGACTCGGTTTGTCAAGGAACATATAATTCATAGGTTTGGGATTCCACACCATTACAACCGATCGTGGGACTCGAGTTCACTTCTTCGGAGTTTTGTGATTTTGCCGAAAACATGGGGATAAGGTCAGTATAATTCTTCTCCTTATTATGCACAAGCCAATGGCCAAGCGTAGGCGTCAAATAAGATCATGATCAAAATTATTCAAGAAAATCGATGAGAAGCCAAGGAGATGGCACTTGGTCCTTAATGAAGCATTGTGGGCTTACCGAATGGCTTGTCATGGGTCCACACAAGCATCTCCATATGAGTTGGTTTATGGACATAATGTTTGTGATGCCTTGGGAGTTGCAATCGATCAAGGAGAGTTGAGTTACAAAAGGACTCGACGTAAAAAGATTATAAGGATCTCGATGATGGATGAGTTAGAAGATTTGCATTTGATTCGTCTTAAGGCCTTGGAGAATATTGAGAAGAATAAAATACGTGTTGCCAAGTACTACAACAAGAGAGTTAAGATTAAGCAATTTGCGTAAGGAGAATTGGTTTGGAAAACAATATTGCCAATTGGTACCAAAGACAATATTCGGCAAGTGGTCTCCGAATTGGGAAGGACCTTTTCGGGTTGTCGGTTGTGCACTGGCAATGCGTATATATTAAAAACGCTGTTTGGAGAGGAACTTACTAGAGCCATCAATGGCGATACCTTAAGAAGTTTTTTCCAAGTATCGAAGTTGGATCTTAATTGTGATTATGACGTGAAGCGTGGTATAGCCGATTGAATAAAATCGCCTTCGTAAAAAGGAAAGAGGTTGGAAAGAAATAACCGATAATATTATCGCCTCTAGTGGAGAGATAGCCGATATCGTGTGTATCGTCTTCGTAACAAAAATAGCCGATACGGTTGTATCGCCTTTAGTCGATTTTTTTTTAAAAGTATAAGTGAACAGCTTGATCTTACCTCTCACTGATAGGTTTATCGGGAGAAGATAAAGGGAATTGAAGTGCTACACTACAAACCGTCAAATCGTGGAACAGATCGAGATCTAATCGGCTAAGGCGATGTCACGCGATTCGGGAGATTTCGTTCGGAAGAATGTTGCGATCAAGTTCTAGCTAAGGAAAAATTTGCGAAAAGCAAATACAACGAGATAAACACCATCACAGATAAGCAAGATCAAGCCGACGGCCAACATTCTTCATTTAAGTTTTATTTACAACCCGCGCCAATCCTAATACAAGCTACTCCTCTTCATTGGTGAAGAGCTTGTTGAGGACATGACTGGTTGGTGGCGTTGGCCATGGCCTCGGCGTGGTCGTCGTACGCCCCTCAGAGGCCCTCGATGCCGTCGACCTCATGGGGAAGCCCGTCCCGGAAGCCGGTCTGCATCGTAGTGTAGTCGTCCCCGGCCCAGACGACATGCCCGCCGAGCCGAGCGGTGCCGAGGCGCACGCCATGAAGGGCAACCCGATCGACCCGACCGCACCGCCTAGGCGATCCTCCGTCGCGCCCGGGCGTTCACGTGGTTGGCCGCCGCCGTCGCCGCCACCTTCAAGCGGTCCAGCTCCGCGGTGAGGTCTCGCAAAGAAAAGGATTAAGATGGATCGGAGCGTGACGACCGGGAAGAACGGGGATCGAAAGGCACCGCAAAGAGCAAATATCGGTGATGGCCTCGCTCATCTCGCGGGTAAACTTGTCCTCCAACTCCAGCCGAGCGATCCCGAACTTCTTGGTTTCTTCACCAAGAAGCTCCATCGCCTCATCCCGCTCGCCCAGCGGCGGTACGCGGCGGCGTCATAGCGGCTATACGGCGGATCTCCTCGTCGTTCCTCTCCCATATGGGAACGTACGAGGCCGACCCCGATGAGGCCGAAGCCGGCGGTGCCGAGCCGGAGCAGAGCCGGGCCGGAGCCGGGGCCGGCGGGGCGAGGCGTCGAACGCGCGGCCGGCGCCAGAAGCGCCATTGGCCGGTGCTGATCCTCGCCGTCCTACAAACAGGGTGCAATTAAAATCGGCTAAATCGAAAATCACGGACAAAGATGAGGAGATTGTCTCTTATCGTGCATGACGGCCACGACGGCCGCTTCCTCCGCCGCGTCCGCCACGGAGCGGGAGCGGAGCGGAAGAAGCAAGTGGGTGCCGGCCCCGGCGACCCGCCTCCGGGATGTTGGCGACGTAGTCGCCGGTGTTCCCAAGAACCCCGAAATGATCGAGAAGATGAACAACCGCAAGGGCGCAGGAAATTCAGATCGGGTAAAATTATCAAAAACAGCACAGCTCAAGGGGTTGAAGATTTCACCGCCGGCGTTGCATTGCCGCCTGCCGCCGCTCGTCCCGGGCGGACGCTTGTTGCGATCTCCGCCGCTCGCCATGGATGGTGGTGGGGGTTTCTTGGAGCTTAAAGGCGAAGAGGAAGTGGAAGAGATTGAGGGTGATGGCAACCGCTTGTGCTTGTGTGATGATGGTGGGAGCCGACTGTCCTATTTATGAACAAAGGAGCCGTGGCGAGACCGCAAGGGAAAGCCAAACGACGAGATAGGGTTTTCCACACTTATGGGCCTATGTTGAGTTGGGCCGAGCCCATCACCACCGGCGATTCAGCTTACCCATACGTCGTCGGCAAAATAGCCGATGAAAGCTATTCGGCTAAAGCAAACACTTGGAGCCTACGGCGGTTATGTTCGGCCGATTTGCACAGTGAAAGTATAATCACATTCAAGAGCAAAAAATGATAATGTAAGGAGAAGAAAGAGAAAAACAAAATATTAAATCGAGGAAATAAATTGCCGAATGCAATGCATTCGAGCATAATGTTTACATGTATCATCGTACAAGCCGAAGTTTACACATTCGATAAGAGCCGATGGTGTTCAGAGATCGCCTTGATTCTATTAACTTCATCAAGGGCTCTTTATCTTCAACTTCGAGCTTTGGATCTGCCGTACCGCCCTCGATTTGCTTGGTCTCTTTGATAAGAGAGCTTATCTTGGTCTTGGCCGAGTCAATGGGTGGCAGATTGGCAAGTTTGGCTTCATGAGATTGAATGTTGGCATCCAATTGAGCCAACTGGCCGCGCCTAGTCCTCTCATCTTTCATGCTCGCAACTCCGGCTCCAAGGTGTCCCGAGACCGTTTGGCTGATTTAAATTCGAGTAGAGCTCTTTAACCCGGGCCGTTTTTTTAGGTTGCCTTGCCAGCCTCTAAGATGGCCTTGTCGATATGTTCTTATATGCTCTCTTGACAACGACAAAGTGGTCGCCAAGATGAGACAAAGCGTTTATAGCATCCTTGAGGTCGAAGGGAGCTCTTGGCCAAGTGGCTCTGCTATTTCCCTTATTTTGTCGATTCTCGAGTCAGTCAACGATATCTCTCCAAGAATGAGATTATGGCCTTCACCTTAACTTGATCCTTCGATGATAGTTGCCGACTGGAGGAGACTTCTGTCGTCATCGGCAAACTCTTCGGCAATAAGAGAAAAGCTAGTCTCGTTGGAGAGCAAGACACGATAACAGGAGGAGAATTTATTCTTGGCCAAGAATGACTTAGTTCAAATAGGGAATGATTGAGGAAAAGATCAAGATGATACCTCTTCGACAAGGACTTGATCAATAGCATCAAGACTTTGAGTGACTAATGCAAACTTGCCACCTCAAGGTTAGCAAAGTCATGGCTTGTTGATGCATCTTGGATTGCCGAAGGAGTTAAATGGGTATATCTTGGAGAAGAATTTTCTCTTGCTTCTCCCGATTGATGAGGAAGAGTTTCGCTTCTCGTTGTCCAAAGGTGCTCGTGAGGGGATTTTTCTCTCGCTTCTCCTGACACTTCGATTGTTCATCACCGATGAGAAGGGATCTCTTCTCGCTACTTTTCCTTGTTCACCCGCTTGATCACCTCGCCCGATGAGGAGAAGTTTCTTCTTCTTTTTGTTGATTATCCGAATAAGATAAGATAAGTTTGGTGTGTGAATGAAAAGATGAAAGTAACAAATATGAGAACATACCAGGATTGCTAGCAGATTCATTGGCATTTGCTTGACCAATAGAAGTATCGGGGAGTTATCCAGATCACCACCCCGTCGACTTTGAGGATTGGCCCGTATCTATTAAGAGAAAGTGATGAGTGCAAATACATTTACAGTGGAAAATAAGAAATCAAAAAGCATTCATACCCGAGGGAGTGGCTTAGCTTTCTTTGATCTTGTTTTCTTGGGAACTGGCAGTTGTCCTTGATAGGGGAAGTAGGAGTTTTTCTCTTGAGATCCTTCAGGAGCACTGTGTCATCAGCAGGAATTTTGTTGAACACTGATAAACTTGGAGCATCATGCCCCAGAGTAGCACAAGGGCCAGGTTGCCAATATTGGACTTCGAGGACTTGGAGGAGCAATGTCCTGCTCAAAAGAATGATTAGAAATGTAATGTAGACATGAAATATAAGGCAGCCATAAGCATGTACCACATCATCAGAAGAGAATGAGGGCATCAAGACTTGGCATAAAGGATGGACTTGTGCTCTGAAAATATGAGAATGCCACTCCTGCCACCAGAGGTTGAATGAAGGATGAACAGCTTCAATTATCACTAGAGGATTGGGTTCATATACTGGAAGCTTGCATCCAAGATTGAAAACTTTATTGGCCTCGCATCGTTCTCAAGAATGACTCCCTAGGCCCGATGATACTTGAGAAATATGGCCTTGGGGGCAATTGACCAAGTCCAAACCGCCTGGCAACCATGTTTGGATTATAAAATTCATAAGTTGAACTTATCAACCGGCCATGATGAAATTCCCCGTCGGCAAGGCACAGGTTTGATGAAGGAATTGTAGATGTCCTTAGAATCATCATCTATGCGGCCACTCATAGCTAAATCTGCGGGAAGTGTCAAATTTTCATTCTCTCGAGGGGAACCAGAGCACATGGTTGAATCCCTTGTAGAAGATCTTGAAAAGATGGCCCAGTCCAAGTCAATGGTGATTGAAGATGCAGCTTCTCCATATGTCCGACAGACTTGTATCTCGGGATCTTCACCTTCAAAGATAGTTGATTGAAGGAAAATTCAGGTTGTGGAGATCAACAAAAACAATCCGATGCATATATAGTTGCAACCACATTTGAAGAAGCCACCATGGTCCATTAACACAGAAATTTCACCTTGATTCCTCATTTGGACAAAGATTTGATGCATCATGTGGTAGAATGCTCCCAAAGATATTTGCCCAAAGGAATCGCCTTGCCTCGCAGCCAATTCTTCACCCATCACTATGTGATTCGAGCTGGGCTCATTGGATTTGCCACGTAAGATGAATCTCGCATAACCACATGTTCATAAAAGCCCTATATTCTTTATCGACATTACTGGCCGCTTGAAGCATAAGTCTCAACATACTTGGCCCAACCTCCTCCTGATTTAACTGCCTTCTGTGAGCTAGTGCTTTTGTATTTGAAGGGGTAGGTTGGTTTGGTGATATTCAGACCCGTCATCATGAAAATGTCTGATAGAGTAACTGACATTGGGCCATGACCGAAGACAAATGCATTGATAGCATCGTGACCAAAAGTGGGAAGCAAATATCAAGAGGGAGTCATTTCTCGGATTTCGGCTAAAGAAAGCTCCAGACAAGGAATGTCTTGAGATTCCCGAAATCGCTATTCCCCGGATTGCATCCTACGGTACCAATCGCGCCATCCCGTGATTGAAGGAAGGGGCCAGTCTTGAAAGTGTTTGGCCATCTATTTAAAGGGGCAATCCTAGATTTAAATGGGATCCTCAAAGTTTCCCTTTCAATAAAATCCTCGAATTGGGGTCTCCCATCGGACCAAGAAAAATGATCCAGACACGCAAGATTGGAGATTAAGATCTCATTCTTCATTTCCTTCAAGAAGAAATTGAAGTGAATGGATCAAAGAAGTGCGTCCGAGAACCGATTTAAGAAAATTGCCGAATAGGAAAAAGGTAGGGTTACCTCTAGAAACTCTTCTGGGTTCCTTGCCATGATGGAGCCGGTTGAAGTGTCCATCGCCATTGAAGACAGCAATGAGCACGATCTCAGTGGCGGCCATGCGGGCGCCGTGGTGATGACCTAGGCGGAAGGCGCATAAATAATTTCAAAATAAAATCCTTTTATCTCGAAATTGAGGGGGCATGTGTTAACACCAGAATTTGGTCAAGAATATGACAGTGGACCCGCAGGAGCAGGGAGAGTAATTCGGCAAATGCGTATGCGGTCGGCTAATTTCCGTATATTCGGTAAACAATGAAGCGGTCGGTAACGGCTTCGTTTGAAGACGACAAAGGGAAGATGAAGCTGACTCGAGAAAGGGAAGGAGTCGTGATAGTCAAGGACTCCGATTATGGATAGAGTTAGCGTGTCTCGGTTTTTCCAATTTTGTTTAGATAGTTCGTAAGTGCTTAGGACTCATGTTCTGTCCAGGTATAAATATAAACCCTCGACCATTGTAATAAGGGTTCACAACCAAATCAATACAACCGGCTACGCGCCACCCTTCGAGTCCTTTTAGTCGTGTCGTCGAGTTCTTCGAGAGGGCCAATCGATCCGTCGACCTCCGTAAGTCCCGCAACCTTGTTATCATGTCTAGTATCATGCGGTGGATTTAGATAATGATGCAAGAAGTCTTGTTGCAATGCTTAGTATCATGCGGTGGATTTAAGCATTGAACCAAGAGGGTTCCATGTTAGTCATGAGTCGTGCGGCAGGCTAAGATTAGCTAGGAGCTAGTTACCAAAGTTTCTCTGACTAGGTCATGAGTCGTGCGGTGCTAAGATCTAAGCTTAGAGGCTAGTTATCGGCTCTTTTAGATTTGGCAAAATCTAATAGATTCATTAAGTTATCACGTGTTGCATGCTTTATTTAATGTTTAATTATTTGCAACACTTTTTGCCCAATCTAGATTGATACTCTTTCGGCTTGTTGATCGTTCTTTTCATGCTTATTCAATACCGAGTAGATCAAGCTCATATAGCCGAATTAGATCGATCTAGATTGTTACATGTTGCGGGTTCATTCACGTTATATGTAGATAAGCCTTGACAGACCGGGTACCGTGCGGCAGATGCGTCTTTGGGTTACTCTAGAGCTAGTCATCCGTGGACTAGAGATCAGCTTTAACTGATAGGCTCCTTTTACATGTTGCTTGTTTGTTCCTTCTTCATGGATCCCGATTCGGCAATCTTGTCGATACGGTTATGCTTATACATGTAGCAAGTATCTATAGATCTCGTTAGATAATTATGTGCTTTTAGCTCTTTATTGCTAGATTGTATCATGCGGTGGATTGATCTAGTAATGAGGAGTGGTGTAAATTCATAGTGAGTGGTATCATGCGGTGGATTAGCTTGCTTGGGTTTATGCTCGACGGGTTTATGAAGGCTAGACGTGCGTACTAGTTGGAGTAGCCTATGCATGTGTTATTTAGTAGATTTATATTTATAAGTTACTTATCCTTAATTATTAGTGCTTGATGATGCTTTAAACTTGAGATATAGTTTGATATGTTTTAATGATTTAATCTTGTTCAAACATGTCTTCATCTACTATATTCGGCTAGTTTGTTCTCGTTTACATCGCTTATGTTACTTTAGCCGAATGAACCGCATCCTGTTGCGATAGCTTCCATAGCTATATGTCGTCGTAAGTGGCTTCGTGGTCAGAAAGATGGAACTGTCGGTCTCACCCGACGCCCAGCTTATGATCTTACCGCTTTATCCCTTGTCGATTTTCAGGTCAAATCGACGGCACGCCACCGGATTCAGACACCCGGGCACCCGATTGAAGCTAGGCTTTCCGGCTTGCTGTGTGTGAGACGCAGGGTGGTCACATTTTGCGTCAACACCAGCGCACATCCGGGCTTTCTTCCTGCCAAGCCGCCGAATGCGTCCACGCTTGCACCGAATGCGCGTCTGCCCGCGCTATCGGGAATTCCGTCCTGGCGCCTGGTGGTTACGCCGAATGCGCGCCTGCCCGTGCTATCGGCGGTTCCGTCCTGGTGCCGGATGTTGATGCCGAATGCGCGCCTACCCGCGCTATCGGCGGTTCCGTCCTGGCGCCGGGCGTTGATGCCGAATGCGCGCCTGCCCGCGCTATCGGCGGTTCCGCCCTGGCGCCTGGTGCTTGCGCCGAATGCGCGCCTGCCCACGCTATCGGCGGTTCCGTCCTGGTGCCTGGTGCTTACGCCGAATGCGCGCCTGCCCACGCTTTCGGCCTTACCTGCATGCATCAAACATAAGAGGCGCACATAATCAGAGGGGATGGGGTGGCCAATTCCACTCCTGCCCCCAACACCGCTCATTGCTTGGGGCGTTCGGACGTATGTATGTCCCCCATCTTGCGGTCCAATCCGCAAACGATCATGACTTTGTCGAAATAATCGTTAAGTTGTTCATCGGTGGTGTTGGATCAGGGTCCAGTTAGGGTGAGGGCGTGGTCGCCGGAGAGCTTGAGATCATAGAGATGCACTTGGGCATTACCCTTGCTTGCTCATCTTTCGGCCACCATCGTGGCCATCATAGTGTAGCCTAGCACGGTGGCGTAGATCATACATCGAGTCTTTGACTCTGGAGGATACAGAGTCCAAGGCATCGTGCATGTCACCCTGCAGAGTGGCTCCTAGCCGATTGGATCTTGTAGATGTGTATGCTCTCGTTGGTTGTCCCTTGGAGATCGCATGGTACCCGTATGGCATACATACATGCTTTGCCTTTTCTCGTTGCCAACGCAGATTCGGGGCTGTGTGTGGTCTTCTTGATTGGTCGTTGAAGTCGGCGTCTAGGAAGTAGATTGATTCGTGTCGTGGCGAAGCAGCTCAGCATCACGGTGGGATCTTAGGTCCGATCAGCAGGGGACAAGTTGCTTCTTTGTTCGCCACCGTTCCGAGGCCGATCAAGATCGTCCTGCCACGATGCATTGCTGAAGGTAGCTAGCCATGAGTTGTTGTAGATGGATGCTCTACGACCCGACGCCTTAGACGGCTTGCTGAACAGCCTAGACGCCCGGATGAGGTTGACCTCGTGGTGGAGACGTGGAGCATCAACGAATCTTCCATGCTTGTCCGAATTGCATCTCTGCATTGAGTTTTGGGATGCACTCAAACAAGAAATATTGGCTTGGCTTTGCCATGCCGTTGATCGAAGATGGACTTGTATGACTTCCGGTAGATGCGTTTGTGCCTTGTCACGCGAACAGATGCACTCAAACAAGAAATATTGTCACCTGTTGTCGCGGTCGAGTACATGGACGCAGCTCGAACAGCTCGCCGATAGCTTGACGTGGCCCGTGTAGAGTCGAAGTGGTTTCCAACCTCTGCTCGACTGCTTGCTGCAAGGCCAGCGGGTTGACTTGATGTGGTCGAACATTTGTCCGTTCATCACGTGTATATATGCATGGACGCATATGTAATGCTCTCCTGATGACTTAGCTTGCCGTGACCACGCTCCACGCATGCGTTTGCATGCAAACCGAAGGACATTGACCATGCATAGTTTTGTGGGATTGGATCGTAAGCCTCCTTGGTTTCTGCATGATCGGACAATATGCTGATGCTCGAAAGTTGAACTGAAGATGTACGGGGGCGCCTCCATCCCAACCGGATTTGCTTCACGATCTTGAACCGGTCCACGCGTGCTGACGCCGGAGGACTCCGAGCTCTGTACGTGCCTCATGTTGTCGGTCATGATGACGTTGTGCCCTTGATGGGTATTTGTCGTGGTCGAGCAGATGAGCATTGCTCGGACGGCTCCTTGCGACGGCTCAGGTGGCTCGACGCTCGCTCCAAATGGTCAGTATGTCGGCGAAGTTGTCGGCGTGTCCGATCAGAAACCTGGACGCCCGCCACGAAAAGCCGACCCACCGACGACGTTTCTTGCATCTTGGAGCTGTGACTTGTTTGTTGATGTACGGATCTTCACGATCGTATAGATCGGACCCTGGAAAGTATCTTTGTACATAGCGATAGATCGAGGCCGCTGTAGTTTTCGTTGAGTGGCGGCGTGCCGGTGCACTAATGAGCAGCGCCGTTGTGGACGACGAGGATGGTCGCCGCTGATTGCCGATGAGCGCCAACATCACATCTGGTAAAGCCATCGTTAGCCGCCGCAGCCTTGCCGATTCTGATCGGATCTTGACTCCTCACACCGAAATAACACGCCACAGGATTCTTCAACGAGCTGCCTCTTGATATTATATCGCCGTGAACGTTGTCGATGATGGTGGCGAGACAAACCGGCGTGGAGCCTCGATGAGCCGGCGATGGTTGACGTGCTGTGTATAACCATAAAGACACACGTAGATATATCTAGAGATATATATAAAAATATGGGAGTTGCTAAAATCCAGTCACCTGGTTTTTTCAAAAAACCCAGGCGACGTCCTGGCCCGTTGGATCAGCATCCAACGTCCAGATCTGTTTCCGGATGCATGCATCTCGATCTGTCTCTGTGTACGTCACTGTTCACAAACGGGTCCACAATTTACCCGGAAACCAAGCCACATCCAGATACCGGGCCCGCCAAACATAAACGGGTACAAGATCCGAAACCCTGTAAACTCATTTTGTGCTTATTTGGGCCACAATCCAACAATGGGCCCAATAAAAGCATATATCTATAAAAAATTCACAACTATAAAACTGAAAATTGCACGTTTGTAATACTGCAATTACCGCTTGTTATCAACGCAACTGAAAAATATGAGATTATTTTAAATCTGTAGTAATCTTAGGTGCATCTTCTAGTCATACTGCTAAAGCACAAATCACAAATGACAAGCACTGCAGCTGTAGCTTCTCTACACTGGAAATCACTTATGCGAATAGCTGAATCTGAACTGGAGCAGCATAGAGTCGCTTTCACAGCTAGTAAGCATGGCCTCTATCATTACTCATTGCTTTTTCTCTGTAATAAAAAAAACACACAGCCACACTAGTGGTTATAGTAGACACACCCTAGCGTGATATGAACTAGTAATCTGGGAACTCTATTGATGAACTGGAAAGGGAATACCATGACAGGACTGACCGGATGGTAGAACTCAGCGATGAGGAGACAATCGGCCCCTCTTGCAGCAAAAAAAGATCAGAAAAGCCAGCCAGCCAATGAAAGAGCAGACAACAACAAACCTTGCCTCCTGCGCCCAAGAAAGGTTTCATTTTTATAAAAAAAAACTGAAATAAATATGAAAGAAACTGAAACTGAAAGACAACCTCTAGTCACATATGCCCAAATATGCTAACCTGAATTTAACAGAACATCCTCCTCAGCTCCCTCGCCTCCCTCCCTGCAACTAAAGACAACAAAATTGGTCCACATGAAAATATGTATAATTCACACAGAGAGAAACACAAAACACACAGACTAAGATCAAAGACTATCTCATTGTGTCCCAAAGGATCCAAGAAAATCATGGTGTCATAAATTCTTCATCTGACCAAATAGATGACTGATAATTAAGGAGCCCTACGATATGCATCTGGACTAACAAAAAGACCAGACTAGGAACATGTTTTTTTCTAAAAACAGAAGACAACATGCTCCATTTTTTATATTAAGCATGACAAACATGGTTTAAGTCAACATCCTGGTAGTAACAAGGGTGTTGCAGAAACATAGTGGCAATTTGAGCCACAGATCACTACAAAGAAATATGAATAATCCTCTTAAGCCCTTGCATCACATAACAACCCACAGGCAAGCTGTCCAGTTAGGTGCTGCCTTCAAGAGATGATTCAGACATTAATGACCCACGAGCAATCAGTTCTATTCCACCTGATTACAGATGGAACAAGAATACTAAATCTAATGAATATTCCAGAGTTTAGAGATGCATTGATGCCAAATGGGAACTGGCGTTCTCTATGAGATGGCAACTACGAAATGACAAGAGAGGGGTAAAATAAACTAATAATGCTATGCCAGATATAATGAGAACACAAGATATTCAGCTGACCGCACCACAAACCTATACATAAGTCATGAGATTTTTTTTCCTGAAAATGCCTGCATCCATGGTCCTCTGACTTCATGACCAGATGTAGAGCAGCGGGAGCGGCAGCGTGGAAGTAATACAGACACATACAGAGGAAGGAAGACATTTCTTGAGAAAAAAAGATGGATGATTTCTAACTGGGGCGCACACACACAGACATACATGGGGCAACCACATAAGACTACAATTTACATTATAGAAAAGGTGCAGAAAATGGTCTGTAAGACACCCTTCCTGCAACATACAAGACAAGGTGCAGAAAATCCATAATTAGCTAGCAGAAAAAAGACCATAAGGCAAATAAGTTCAACAAAAACCATATTGCATATGCTCACAATAGGAATTTCCGTGCTCAACACATGCAGTTTACATTATAGAAGGCTGCAATTATAAAACTGAAATGGACAACCATTGTACTATGTTATCATTGTGACCTGATGAAAGCTGACATATGTTGCTTATGAGTTTATAATTCAAAATCAAAGAAGATGGATTATGTACTACTCAATTTGTCACTAGAAGAGGACTCTTGAACTAGAGTCATGAGGGATATACAGGAACTAGACCTACAGGGACAGGGACACACTGAACACCCCTAGCTAAATTATCCTGTAATTTGACAACGTTTTCTACTCAAAGAGATACCTTGGAAGCAGGACACTGTAAATTATCCTCTTTTTTCACCTGATGAAATCAACACTCAGGCAAGAAATCCACAATGTTGTACACTCAAATAACTATAATACAGAGACTCTACCACAGACAAAGGCACAAAGACTGAACAAAGAT
Source organism: Themeda triandra (assembly GCA_018135685.1). Lineage (NCBI taxonomy): Eukaryota > Viridiplantae > Streptophyta > Magnoliopsida > Poales > Poaceae > Themeda > Themeda triandra. The sequence continues at coordinate 107,117 of JAENPR010000725.1, read as the reverse complement.
ATGCAACCTGACAACATAATGTTGAACAATCAGACCAGGAACACAAGAAGGCTAAAACTATCATCTAACAAGGCTACAGATAATAACACGAGACCACCTAACTCCACTATCTCTACTAACATGAGAGCACCTGACTCCACTATCCTGAAGGCTAGTAGGACACGATCACAACAGACGATTGTACAACGCTATCTGACATGCTAACTGAAGAAGGAAAAATCAAACATGAGGCAGACTACAGAAGGAACTACAGAAGGAACTAGTAGTTCTCAGTCAGTTAACAAAATAGTAATATTGAAGCCAAGTCAGAAGGAGATTTAGAATCATGACTAGTGAATCTAAAAATGCAAGACCTTCAGTGTCTGAGATTTCAAAAAATCGATATGAAAATTGCACATTTCATGAGGTGCAACTAATACTAGTCAATAATGCAATGTGGTCGAGTGTTCGAGAAACAGATTGACTGACCTTGGGAGGCTTCAAGGGGTAGTCTGTAGTGAAATTGATGGTGACGACAAAGACGCCTTGTCGAGTAGGGGCTATCACCGGATTCCCTATGATGGTCACTTGCCGGTGGAACATGTCGTCGACAAAGGCCCTGCATACCCAAGAGCAACAAATTTCATTCAATTTGAAATCTAAACTTTGATATCTAAATGCTTTCTTTTTCTTTCTTTGTGGCCAATAATCAAAATATACTCAGGGACTAAAATCTAGAACTTTGGTGGCTAATAATCAAAATATAATGACACATAGGTGTCAGTAATGCATTTACCTGCATATGACACATCCATCACAGTTGTATTGGCCCTTTGACCTGGAACAGATCGGTATGTAAGTTAGATTAGGAAGGACAGGACATCTATGAAAAATGTATCACAGAAACAGCATAGAAATAATCAAACTCTAGCAGGACGGCCCCTAACAAAATAATCAGCACCATAAGGCTCATATTTACACATTTCAGGTGATAGTGAGTTTCCCTTGTAGTCCCCTAGCAAAAAAAAAAGATGACAAAAACATATAGGAAGGCAGGTAAAGAAGGAGAACAATTCATTTAGGGAATGTAAAATATGTGGTTTATGACCCATGTTCATTTAGGGAAAGAAAATGATCATATACGTAAACATGTAGAGAAGGAGAACAGTTCATCAGCATACATACATATGGAAGGGGCTGATTCTTGAAGATGGAGGCCTCACTTTGCATAAATGCTTCCCTGGACAAGAACAATAAGATTCAGAAGAAAAAGGGAAAATTTGGTGTGGGCTGACACAAAACACAATAAACTACTATAGGATATCTCAAAATTTATAGTAATCAATATTTTCTTATGACAGCAGTAGTTCAGAACAATAGAACAATGAATAATTACAGACTGACAATTGACAAGCACAATGACAGACGGACAACATTTTTTCTATGGAAAGACAATAGACAGAAAGTTTCACGTAGATCAAAACAAGCACAATTACATAGGGACAATTTTTTTCATGGAAAGGACAATAGACAAAAATATCCTCCAGATCGAAATAAACACAATTACAGAGGACAAGGAACCAGAATGTGGTGTGTGTGTGTGTGTGTGTGTGTGTGTGTGTGTGTGTGTGTAGCAAAAATGACAAAGGAACAATTTTTTTTCTATGGAAAGACAAGGACAAAATAAGAGGTGTGTGTCATAATAAACAAAGTTTGGGATGTGTTAGCACAAATGACAAGGAACATTTTTTTCTATGGAAAGACAAAGACAAAATAAAAGGTGTGTGCTAGGACAAGTCACAATAAACAAAAAGTTTGGGATGTGTTAGCACAAATGACAAGGAACAATTCTATGGAAAGACAAGGATTAAGTCCAACAAATTATCACTCTGGAACTAACCAAGGGCGAAACAAAAACAGGGAAGGGGGCAACGGGAGATTCACCTTTACTCGGGCCGGCCGCGCACAACAAGACCCTAGAGCTCCCCTTTGATGTACTGCCCAGCAACCTCCAACCCAGGGCTCCCTCCTATAGAAACAGAAGGAGGGAAATTATGCCGTCAAATGGAAATTAACCACTACAAATGAAAATTAATCATAATGATGCTTCAGGAACCCTTTTAAACCATAGTACACTCGACAACTATGACAATTGCTACAAACATGCATCATGAATCCATCCACTCAGCCACTAGTCTACAACTAGCAAAAAAGGAAATAACGTTAATAATTTCATCATGGAATGCCTAGATTTGAGATCACAAGTCCATAAGCGTGCTAGAATTATTCCAGTTGAGTAGGCTATAGTAGCATTACAAAAGCATTAAGTCAAAGTGTCAGAAACTCTGAAAAAATTTGCTCTCTAAAAACAAGACAAACAATAGATTAGTATCCTCCATTGACAGAATCAACAGTTTAGTTCTGGATATAGATAGGCATGCTCAAATGAACACAGAAGTGCAATGTGAACGAACCCATTTTACAAGGACAGCAAATTCATCCTATTTTAACACAACAATGCTTTCCAAAGTATTTGCATGTGATGTAAGTCTATTAATAGCACAGCATGTAGTCGAAACAATCATATCGATAGCAATTAAGACTTCATTTCTAAGAATTAGACGAGAATAATGAAAGGAAGACAAGTTGTGATTGTGTTGTTACAGCCCTACAGACCTACCATTTACATCCTTGAGATGTCACAACTTTAGCAAACCCTCAAGCACACCGTGCCTAATCCCAAACTAGATAGACTATACATCAAATCAACTCAGTCTAAGAACCCTGAAGCTCGGTAACCGAACATCTCAAACTCTGCATTCAGTACACCAAAAAAAAAGGAAATCCTGCGCGAGGTGTGCATTCAGCACCAAAAATAGAACATCTAAAGCTATGCAATCATTTTACATGAGCAATCCTACCCCCACCGCCAAAAATAGAACAAAAAAACCATGAATACGGTGGTCACAAAAATGCATGGCGGCTCCGTCCATGGCACCGGCTGCCTCATCCACACAAATCCATGCCACAAATAGCAGTGCTACCTCTCAGCGCAGCAGCGGGTCGCTAGTCAGCTCCCACGGCTGATAACAAGCGACAACATCCATCAGTTGACCCGGGGCCATGGCCAAAAAACTACACAAACAGAGCGACAAATCACCCGCTGATCTACCCTACCCATAGCCGTAGCACCATTCACCACTCCCCTATTCCCACGAAGCAAATCTGGACTCAACCTGAGAAAATGCCTAGCTCAAATTAGGGGAGAGCGAGCTGTACCTGACAAACGAACTCCAAATCGAGGAAGAGGACCTCCGGCGCAGCAAGGGAACTCCAAATCCTCGAGGAAGAAGCTCCGGGCGCGCCGGGATGGAGACGAACACGGAGAGGAGCGGCTGAATCGCCCCCTCCGCCACGACGACACCGAGACGGCGAGACCATTCCTCTCTTGGCCCTTCCTCAGTGTCCTATCCGGTCTGGCTTCACAAGTGATAGAGCGGGTGCGGTAGCGGGTACGATAACAACTTCGACCCGATAAACAGACCGACCCGACAACAGCGTCAACGCGCATAGCCGCGCTTCCGCTCGTGCATGCAGCCAGCCGCTCGCCTCCGCCAATGCACGCACGACGCGTCGCCTGGGTCTGCCAGTAAAAACCAGGCGACGGTAGATTAGGATTATTGTAAAAATATTTCATCGAAACAAAAATTTAAGCTTAGCTTTCATCACATCGATCTTGTTGGCTAGTTGCATGACGCCGTACGACCTCTCTTTGCTTGGTGATTGCACCAACGCTGATCACGTCATGGTCTTGACGTAGAGTCGAAGTTGGGACTTGTCGTGTCGAGCATCTTGACGAGATCGGATCCGATCGGTCAAGGACTGAGTTGCTTCTTCATACGTTGTTGCCCAAGCTGATCAAGCCGACGCTTCATCGAATTTTGGCATCTCGCACGTAGAGCGGCGATCCTGGCCAAAAAATTCATGCCTTGCATGAAGCCGTAGCTTGACATCTTGCATGGATTCTTTGCTGGCTTGCTGGCTAGCTTTGCTTGTATGTCACTAGCGCGTTCGTATGTGTATATACCACATATACGCCGACTAGTTAACCAGCACGTGAATGCTTTGCAGATCATCGAGGTTCTCATTCTCCTGCTCAGCCTCACGGAGACAGGGCTATCTTCCCGGCTTTTATTACGAAAAACAGATCCAGCCCGACAGATCGATCAGATCCATCAGGTCAGCGTGGCAGCGCACGAAGCCGTATCGCCGGGTGCTAGTTTGCCGAAAATCAATCTCACGTCTTGCACGACGGAGTGCCGCCACGAACTGCATGTTGGTGGCCGAATCATAGCGAGTTGTGGACGAGGGCCGGACGGAATCCCGCGTATGATCGCGTGCCGCCGCCACAGATCGGCACGAAGCCTTGAGTTGAGATCACCGTCGCGGTGGACGATGATGATGAAAGGAATTCCATCCAGCTCGCGTTGGATCTGGACACACATCCTCTACCTGGCACACCACTGTCGACAAAATATCGGCGGCAGTCTACCTAGGGTATACCTACGGTAGTAGTTTGATCGGTAGAGTTGCGCATGATCAGGAACCAAATGGTTACAGAGACACAAGACACAAGATTTATACAGGTTCAGGCCGCCTTTGGCGTAAAACCCTACGTCCTGTGCTCCGTTATTTGCATTGATCTGATATCAGATGTCCCCTATGGACCCCTGCCCCTCCTTATATACTCTGAAGGGACAGGTTGTACATGTAAAGTATCCTATTTGGTACTATTACAATACAGCGTGGCGCACATTGTGTGCCATATGGATTCATCTTGTAGATTGGGCCACCTTTGATGGCACAGCCCATGTAGGCCCGTGAGGGTGTATAGGGTTTATACCCCCACAAACGGTCTTCACAAACGATTGACGCACCGTTTGTAGTAGCGGAACCAAAACTCCAAGAACATGCTAGAAATATGCTATACATGAGTTTTGGGGCAAACATGATGATTTGGGTGTTGAGAAAAATTCAAATGCAACTCTTTTCGTACTAAAACTCGGCTTGAACGGTATTCACGAGCAGTTTTGCACCGTTTGTCGTCTTGAAACCAAAACTCCGAGAACGTGCTAGAAACACACTAAACATTAGTTTTGGGGCAAACGGGGTGACTTGGGTGTTGAGAAAATTAAATTGCAACTCTTTTAGTACCAAAAGTGGCTAGAATGGTCTTCACGAACGAGTTTTACACCATTTGTCGGACCGGAACCAAAACTCTAGGAACACGCTAGAAACATGCTAAACATGAGTTTTGGGGCTAACGGGATGACTTGGATGTTGAGAAAAATTCAAATGCAACTCTTTTCATACCAAAAGTGGCTAGAACGGTCTTCACGAACGGTTTTCGCACCGTTTGTTGTACCGGAACCAAAACTCGAGGAACGGGCTAGAAATGCGCAGACATGAGTTTTGGGGGCAAACAGGATGACTTGGAAGTTGAGAAAATTTCAAGTGTAACTTTTTTTGTACCAAAAGTGGCTAGAACGGTCTTCACGAACGATTTTCACAGCGTTTGTCGTACCGGAACCAAAACTCTAGGAACGCGCTAGAAACGCGCTAAACATATGTTTTGGGGCAAACGGGGTGACTTGGGTATTTTGAAAAATTCAATTTCAACTATTTTCGTGCCAAATGTGGCTAGAACGGTCTTCACAAACGGTTGACGCACCGTTTGTAGTAGCGGAACCAAAACTCCAAGAACGCGCTAGAAACACGCTATACATGAGTTTTAGGGCAAATAGGATGACTTGTGTGTTGAGAAAAATTCAAATGCAACTATTTTCGTACCAAAACTGGCTTGAACGGTATTCACGAACAGTTTTTGCACCGTTTGTCGTACCGAAACCAAAACTCCAGGAACGCACTAGAAACACACTAAACATTAGTTTTGGGGCAAACGGGGTGACTTGGGTGTTGAGAAAAATTCAATTGCAACTCTTTTCATACCAAAAGTGGCTAGAACGGTCTTCACGAACGGGTTTTGCACCGTTTGTCACACCGGAAACAAAACTCTAGGAACACGCTAAAAACACGCTAAACATGAGTTTTGGGGCAAATGGAATGTGTTGGGTGTTGAGAAAAATTCAAATGCAACTCTATTCAAACCGAAAGTGGCTAGAACGGTCTTCACAAACAATTTTCGCACAGTTTGTCGTACAAGAACCAAACCTCCAGGAACGTGCGAGATGACTTGTGTGTTGAGAAAAATTCAAATGCAACTATTTTTGTACCAAAACTGGCTTGAATGGTCTTCACGAATGGTTTTCATACCATTTGTCGTACCAGAACCAAAACTTCAGGAACGCGCTAGAAACACGCTAAGCATTAGTTTTGGGGCAAACGAGATGACTTGAGTGTTGAGAAAAATTCAATTGCAACTCTTTTCGTACTAAAAGTGGCTAGAACGGTCTTCACAAACGGTTTTCGCACCGTTTGTCGTACCGGAACCAAAACTCTAGGAACACGCTAGAAACACGGTAAACATGAGTTTTGGGGCAAACAGGATGACTTGGGTGTCAAGAAAAATTCAAATGCAACTCTTTTCGTACCAAAAGTGGCTTGAACGGTATTCATGAACGATTTTGGCACCGCTTGTCATACCGGAACCAAAACTCTAGGAACACGATAGACACAAACTAAACATCAGTTTTGGGGCAAACTGGATGACATGGGTGTTGAGACAAATTCAAATGCAACTCTTTTCATATAAAAAGTGGCTAGAACGGTCTTCATGAACGATTTTTGCATCGTTCGTCGTACCGGAACCAAAACTACAAGAACGCAATAGAAACGTGATAAAAATGAGTTTTGGGGCAAACAGGATGACTTGGGTGTTGAGAAAAATTCAAATACAACTCTTTTTTACAAAAAGTGGCTAGAACGGTCTTCACGAACGGTTTTCGCACCGTTTGTCGTCCGGAACCAAAACTCCGAAATGGGCTAGAAACGTGCAAACATGAGTTTTGGGTCAAACGGGATGAGTTGGGAGTTGAGAAAATTTCAAATGCAACTTTTTTGTACCAAAAGTGGCTAGAACAGTCTTCACGAACGATTTCCATAGCGTTTGTCATACAGGAACCAAAACTCTAGGTACGCGCTAAACATATGTTTTGGGACAAACAGGATGACTTGGGTATTATGACAAATTCAATTTCAACTATTTTCGTACCAAATGTGGCTAGAACGGTCTTCACAAACGATTGACACACCGTTTGTAGTAGCAGAACCAAAACTCCAAGAACACGCTAGAAATATGCTATACATGAGTTTTGGGGAAACATGATGATTTGGGTGTTGAGAAAAATTCAAATGCAACACTTTTTGTACCAAAACTGCTTGAACGGTCTTCACGAACGGTTTTCGTATCGTTTGTCGTACAGGAACCAAAACTCTAGAGACGCGCTAGAAACACGCTAAACATTAGTTTTGGGGCAAATGGGGTGACTTGGGTGTTGAGAAAAATTCAATTGCAACTCTTTTCGTAACAAAAGTGGCTAGAACGGTCTTCACGAATAGGTTTCGCACCGTTTGTCGCACCAGAACCAAAACTCTAGGAACACACTAGAAACACGCTAAACATGAGTTTTGGGGCCAACGGGATGACTTGGGTGGCGAGAAAAATTCAAATGCAACTCTTTTCGTACCAAAAGTGGCTAGAATGGTCTTCACAAATGATTTTCACAGCGTTTGTCGTACCGGAACCAAAACTCTAGGAACATGCTAGAAACGTGCTAAACATAAGTTTTGGAGCAAACATGATGACTTGGGTGTTCTGAAAAATTCAATTTCAACTATTTTCGTACCAAAGGTGGCTAGAACGGTCTTCACAAACGGTTGACGCACCGTTTGTCGTAGCGGAACCAAAACTCCAGGAACGCGCTAGAAACACGTGATACATGAGTTTCTGGACAAACATGATGACTTGGCTATTAAGAAAAATTCAAATGCAACTCTTTTCGTACCAAAAGTGGCTTGAACAGTCTTCACAAACGGTTGACGTTTGTCGTACCAGAACCAAAACTCCAGGAACGTAATAGACACGCGCTAAACATGAGTTTTGGGGCAAACGGGATGACTTGTGTGCTGAGAAAAATTCAAATGCAACTATTTTTGTACCAAAACTGGCTTGAACGGTCTTCACGAATGGTTTTCATACCATTTGTCGTACCGGCACCAAAACATCGGAACGCTAGACACACGCTAAGCATTAGTTTTGGGGCAAACGGAATGACTTGGGTGTTGAGAAAAATTCAACCGCAACTCTTTTCGTACCAAAAGTGGCAAGAACGGTGTTCACAAATGGTCTTTGCACCGTTTGTTGTACCGGAACCAAAACTCTAGGAACACGCTAGAAACACGATAAACATGAGTTTTGGGGCAAACGGGATGAGTTGGGTGTTGAGGAAAATTCAAATGCAACTCTTTTCGTACTAAAAGTGGCTTGAACGGTCTTCACGAACGATTTTGGCACCGCTTGTCATACCGGAACCAAAACTCTAGGAACACACTAGAAACGCGCTAAACATGTGTTTTGGGCCAAACGGGGTGACTTGGGTATTTTGAAAAATTCAATTTCAACTATTTTCGTACCAAATGTGGCTAGAACGGTATTCCGAAACGGTTGATGCACCGTTTGTAGTAGCAGAACCAAAACTCCAAGAATGTGCTAGAAACACACTATACATGAGTTTTGGGGCAAATAGGATGACTTGGGTGTTGAGAAAAATTCAAATGCAACTATTTTCGTACCAAAACTGGCTTGAACGGTATCCACGAACAGTTTTTGCACCGTTTGTCGTACCGAAACCAAAACTTCAGGAACGCGCTAGAAACACACTAAACATTAGTTGTGGGGCAAACTGGGTGACCTGGGTGTTGAGAAAAATTCAATTGCAACTCTTTTCGTACCAAAAGTGGCTAGAACGGTCTTCAAGAACGGGTTTTGCACCATTTGTCACACCGGAACCAAAACTCTAGGAACACGCTAAAAACACGCTAAACAAGAGTTTTGGGGCAAACGGAATGTGTTGGGTGTTGAGAAAAATTCAAATGCAACTCTTTTCCTACCGAAAGTGGCTAGAACGGTCTTCACAAACAATTTTCGCACAGTTTGTCGTACAAGAACCAAACCTCTAGGAACGTGCGAGATGACTTGTGTGTTGAGAAAAATTCAAATGCAACTATTTTCGTACCAAAACTGGCTTGAACGGTCTTCACGAATGGTTTTCGTACCATTTGTCGTATCGGAACCAAAACTTCAGGAACGCGCTAGAAACACACTAAGCATTAGTTTTGGGGCAAACGGGATGACTTGGGTGTTGAGAAAAATTCAATTGCAACTCATTTCGTACAAAAAGTGGCTAGAACGGTCTTCACAAACGGTTTTCGCACCGTTTGTCGTACCAGAACCAAAACTCTAGGAACACGCTAGAAACACGGTAAACATGAGTTTTGGGGCAAACGGGATGACTTGGGTGTCGAGAAAATTCAAATGCAACTCTTTTCGTACCAAAAGTGGCTTGAACGGTCTTCATGAACGATTTTGGCACCGCTTGTCATACGGGAACCAAAACTCCGGAACGCGATAGACACACACTAAACATGAGTTTTGGGGCAAACTGGATGACACGGGTGTTGGGAAAAATTCAAATGCAACTCTTTTCGTATCAAAAGTGGCTAGAACGGTCTTCATGAACGATTTTTGCATCGTTCGTCGTACCGGAACCAAAACTCCAAGAACGCAATAGAAACACGATAAAAATGAGTTTTGGGGCAAACAGGATGACTTGGATGTTGAGAAAAATTCAAATGCAACTATTTTTGTACCAAAACTGGCTTGAACGGTCTTCACGAATGGTTTTCATACCATTTGTCGTACCGGAACCAAAACTTCAGGAACGCGCTAGGCACACGCTAAGCATTAGTTTTGGGGCAAACGGGATGACTTGGGTGTTGAGAAAAATTTAAATGCAACACTTTTTGTACCAAAACTGCTTGAACGGTCTTCACGAACAGTTTTCGCACCGTTTGTCGTACTGGAACCAAAACTCTAGGGACGCGCTAGAAACACGCTAAACATTAGTTTTGGGGAAATGGGGTGACTTGGGTGTTGAGAAAAATTCGATTGCAACTCTTTTCGTAACAAAAGTGGCTAGAACGGTCTTCACGAATGGGTTTCGCACCATTTGTCACACCAGAACCAAAACTCTAGGAACACGCTACAAACACGCTAAACATTAGTTTTGGGGAAATGGGGTGAGGAACACGCTAAACATGAGTTTTGGGGCTAACGGGATGACTTGGGTGGCGAGAAAAATTCAAATGCAACTCTTTTCGTACCAAAAGTGGCTAGAACGGTCTTCACAAACGATTTTCACAAATTTGTCGTACGGAACCAAAACTCTAGGAACACGCTAGAAACGCGCTAAATATAAGTTTTGGAGCAAACAGGATGACTTGCGTGTTCTGAAAAATTCAATTTCAACTATTTTCGTACCAAAGGTGGCTAGAACGGTCTTCACAAACGGTTGACGCACCGTTTGTTATAGTGGAACCAAAACTCCAGGAACGCGCTAAAAACACGCGATACATGAGTTTCTGGGTCAAACGGGATGAGTTGGGAGTTGAGAAAATTTCAAATGCAACTTTTTTGTACCAAAAGTGGCTAGAACAGTCTTCACGAACGATTTCCATAGCGTTTGTCATACAGAACCAAAACTCTAGGTACGCGCTAAACATATGTTTTGGGACAAACGAATGACTTGGGTATTTTGAAAAATTCAATTTCAACTATTTTCGTACCAAATGTGGCTAGAACGGTCTTCACAAACGATTGACACACCGTTTGTAGTAGCAGAACCAAAACTCCAAGAACACGCTAGAAATATGCAATACATGAGTTTTGGGGCAAACATGATGATTTGGGTGTTGAGAAAAATTCAAATGCAACACTTTTTGTACCAAAACTGCTTGAACGGTCTTCACGAACAGTTTTCGCACCGCTTGTCGTACCGGAACCAAAACTCTAGAGACGCGCTAGAAACACGCTAAACATTAGTTTTGGGGCAAATGGGGTGACTTGGGTGTTGAGAAAAATTCAATTGCAACTCTTTTCGTACCAAAAGTGGCTAGAACAGTCTTCACGAATAGGTTTCGCACCGTTTGTCGCACCAGAACCAAAACTCTAGGAACACACTAGAAACACGCTAAACATGAGTTTTGGGGCCAACGGGATGACTTGGGTGGCGAGAAAATTCAAATGCAACTCTTTTCGTACCAAAAGTGGCTAGAACGGTCTTCACAAATGATTTTCACGGCGTTTGTCGTACGAACCAAAACTCTAGGAACATGCTAGAAACGTGCTAAACATAAGTTTTGGAGCAAACATGATGACTTGGGTGTTCGAAAAATTCAATTTCAACTATTTTCGTACCAAAGGTGGCTAGAACGGTCTTCACAAACGGTTGACGCACCGTTTGTCGTAGCGGAACCAAAACTCCAGGAACGCGCTAGAAACACGTGATACATGAGTTTCTGGGCAAACATGATGACTTGGCTATTAAGAAAAATTCAAATGCAACTCTTTTCGTACCAAAAGTGGCTTGAACGGTCTTCACGAACGATTTTGGCACCGCTTGTCTTACCGGAACCAAAACTCTAGGAACACAATAGAAACGCGCTAAACATATGTTTTGGGCCAAACGGGTGACTTGGGTATTTTGAAAAATTCAATTTCAACTATTTTCGTACCAAATGTGGTTAGAACGGTCTTCCCAAACGGTTGATGCACCGTTTGTAGTAGCGAGAACCAAAACTCCAAGAACGCGCTAGAAACACACTATACATGAGTTTTGGGGCAAACGGGATGACTTGGGTGTTGAGAAAAAAATCAAATGCAACTATTTTTGTACCAAAACTGGCTTGAACGGTCTTCACGAATGGTTTTTATACCATTTGTCGTACCGGCACCAAAACTTCAGGAACGCGCTAGACACACGCTAAGCATTAGTTTTGGGGCAAACAGAATGACTTGGGTGTTGAGAAAAATTCAACTGCAACACTTTTCGTACCAAAAGTGGCAAGAACGGTCTTCACAAATGGTCTTTGCACCGTTTGTCGTACCGGAACCAAAACTCTAGGAACACGCTAGAAACACGATAAACATGAGTTTTGGGGCAAACGGGATGAGTTGGGTGTTGAGGAAATTCAAATGCAACTCTTTTCGTACCAAAAGTGGCTTGAACGGTCTTCACGAACGATTTTGGCACCGCTTGTCATACCGGAACCAAAACTCTAGGAACACAATAGAAACGCGCTAAACATATGTTTTGGGCCAAACGGGGTGACTTGGGTATTTTGAAAAATTCAATTTCAACTATTTTCGTACCAAATGTGGCTAGAACGGTCTTCCCAAACGGTTGATGCACCGTTTGTAGTAGCAGAACCAAAACTCCAAGAACGCGCTAGAAACACACTATACATGAGTTTTGGGGCAAATAGGATGACTTGGGTGTTGAGAAAACTTCAAATGCAACTATTTTCGTACCAAAACTGGCTTGAACGGTATCCACGAACAATTTTTGCACCGTTTGTTGTACCGAAACCAAAACTCCAGGAACGCGCTAGAAACACACTAAACATTAGTTGTGGGGCAAACTGGGTGACTTGGGTGTTGAGAAAAATTCAATTGCAACTCTTTTCGTACCAAAAGTGGCTAGTACGGTCTTCATGAACGGGTTTCGCACCGTTTGTCACACCGGAACCAAAACTCTAGGAACACGCTAAAAACATGCTAAACAAGAGTTTTGGGGCAAACAGAATGTGTTGGGTGTTGAGAAAAATTCAAATGCAACTATTTTCGTACCAAAACTGGCTTGAATGGTCTTCACGAATGGTTTTAGTACCATTTGTCGTACGAACCAAAACTTCAGGAACGCACTAGAAACACGCTAAGCATTAGTTTTGGGGCAAACGAGATGACTTGAGTGTTGAGAAAAATTCAATTGCAACTCTTTTCATACCAAAAGTGGCTAGAACGGTCTTCACAAACGGTTTTCGCACCGTTTGTCGTACCGGAACCAAAACTCTAGGAACACGCTAGAAACACGGTAAACATGAGTTTTGGGGCAAATGGGATGACTTGGGTGTCAAGAAAAATTAAATGCAACTCTTTTCGTACCAAAAGTGGCTTGAACGGTATTCATGAACGATTTTGGCACCGCTTGTCATACCGGAACCAATAATCTAGGAACGCGATAGACACAACCTAAACATCAGTTTTGGGGCAAACTGGATGACACGGGTGTTGAGACAAATTCAAATGCAACTCTTTTCATATAAAAAGTGGCTAGAACGGTCTTCATGAACGATTTTTGCATCGTTCGTCGTACCGGAACCAAAACTACAAGAACGCAATAGAAACGTGATAAAAATGAGTTTTGGGGCAAACAGGATGACTTGGGTGTTGAGAAAAATTCAAATACAACTCTTTTTTACCAAAAGTGGCTAGAACGGTCTTCACGAACGGTTTTCGCACCGTTTGTCGTACCGGAACCAAAACTCCAGAAATGGGCTAGAAACGTGCAAACATGAGTTTTGGGTCAAACGGGATGAGTTGGGAGTTGAGAAAATTTCAAATGCAACTTTTTTGTACCAAAAGTGGCTAGAACAGTCTTCACGAACGATTTCCATAGCGTTTGTCATACAGGAACCAAAACTCTAGGTACGCGCTAAACATATGTTTTGGGACAAACAGGATGACTTGGGTATTTTGAAAAATTCAATTTCAACTATTTTCGTACCAAATGTGGCTAGAACGGTCTTCACAAACGATTGACGCACCGTTTGTAGTAGCAGAACCAAAACTCCAAGAACACGCTAGAAATATGCTATACATGAGTTTTGGGGCAAACATGATGATTTGGGTGTTGAGAAAAATTCAAATGCAACACTTTTTGTACCAAAACCGCTTGAACGGTCTTCACGAACAGTTTTCGCACCGTTTGTCGTACCGTAACCAAAACTCTAGAGACGCGCTAGAAACACGCTAAACATTAGTTTTGGGGCAAATGGGGTGACTTGGGTGTTGAGAAAAATTCAATTGCAACTCTTTTCGTAACAAAAGTGGCTAGAACGGTCTTCACGAATAGGTTTCGCACCGTTTGTCGCACCAGAACCAAAACTTTAGGAACACGCTAGAAACACGCTAAACATGAGTTTTGGGGCCAACGGGATGACTTGGGTGGCGAGAAAATTCAAATGCAACTCTTTTCGTACCAAAAGTGGCTAGAACGGTCTTCACAAATGATTTTCACAGCGTTTGTCGTACCGGAACCAAAACTCTAGGAACATGCTAGAAACGTGCTAAACATAAGTTTTGGAGCAAACATGATGACTTGGGTGTTCTGAAAAATTCAATTTCAACTATTTTCGTACCAAAGGTGGCTAGAACGGTCTTCACAAACGGTTGACGCACCGTTTGTCGTAGCGGAACCAAAACTCCAGGAACGCGCTAGAAACACGTGATACATGAGTTTCTGGGCAAACATGATGACTTGGCTATTAAGAAAAATTCAAATGCAACTCTTTTCATACCAAAAGTGGCTTGAACGGTCTTCACAAACAAGTTGACGTTTGTCGTACCGAGAACCAAAACTCCGGGAACGTAATAGACACACGCCAAACATGAGTTTTGGGGCAAACGGGATGACTTGTGTGTTGAGAAAAATTCAAATGCAACTATTTTTGTACCAAAACTGGCTTGAACGGTCTTCATGAATGGTTTTCATATCATTTGTCGTACCGGCACCAAAACTTCAGGAACGCGCTAGACACACGCTAAGCATTAGTTTTGGGGCAAACAGAATGACTTGGGTGTTGAGAAAAATTCAACTGCAACTCTTTTCGTACCAAAAATGGCAAGAACGGTCTTCACAAATGGTCTTTGCACCGTTTGTCGTATCGGAACCAAAACTCTAGGAACACGCTAGAAACACGATAAACAAGAGTTTTGGGGCAAACGGGATGAGTTGGGTGTTGAGGAAAATTCAAATGCAACACTTTTCGTACTAAAAGTGGCTTGAACGGTCTTCACGAACGATTTTGGCACCGCTTGTCATACCGGAACCAAAACTCTAGGAACACACTAGAAACGCGCTAAACATATGTTTTGGGCCAAACGGGGTGACTTGGGTATTTTGAAAAATTCAATTTCAACTATTTTCGTACCAAATGTGGCTAGAACGGTCTTCCCAAACGGTTGATGCACCGTTTGTAGTAGCAGAACCAAAACTCCAAGAACG
This sequence comes from Themeda triandra, assembly GCA_018135685.1. Lineage (NCBI taxonomy): Eukaryota > Viridiplantae > Streptophyta > Magnoliopsida > Poales > Poaceae > Themeda > Themeda triandra. The sequence goes on along the minus strand of JAENPR010000725.1, from coordinate 91,776 downwards.
CGCTAGAAACACACTATACATGAGTTTTGGGGCAAATAGGATGACTTGGGTGTTGAGAAAAATTCAAATGCAACTATTTTCGTACCAAAATCGGCTTGAACGGTATCCACGAACGCTTTTGCACCGTTTGTTGTACCGAAACCAAAACTCCGAGGAACGCGCTAGAAACACACTAAACATTAGTTGTGGGGCAAACGGGTGACTTGGGTGTTGAGAAAAATTCAATTTCAACTCTTTTCGTACCAAAAGTGGCTAGAACGGTCTTCAAGAACAGGTTTTGCACCATCTGTCACACCGGAACCAAAACTCTAGGAACACGCTAAAAACACGCTGAACAAGAGTTTTGGGGCAAACGGAATGTGTTGGGTGTTGAGAAAAATTCAAATGCAACTCTTTTCGTACCGAAAGTGGCTAGAATGGTCTTCACAAACAATTTTCGCACAGTTTGTCATACAAGAACCAAACCTCCGAGGAACGTGCGAGATGACTTGTGTGTTGAGAAAAATTCAAATGCAACTATTTTCGTACCAAAACTGGCTTGAACGGTCTTCATGAATGGTTTTCGTACCATTTGTCATACTGGAACCAAAACTTTAGGAACGCACTAGAAACACACTAAGCATTAGTTTTGGGGCAAACAGGATGACTTGGGTGTTGAGAAAAATTCAATTGCAACTCTTTTCGTACCAAAAGTGGCTAGAACGATCTTCACAAACGGTTTTCGCACCGTTTGTCGTACCGGAACCAAAACTCTAGGAACACGCTAGAAACACGGTAAACATGAGTTTTGGGGCAAACGGGATGACTTGGGTGTCGAGAAAAATTCAAATGCAACTCTTTTCGTACCAAAAGTGGCTTGAACGGTCTTCATGAACGATTTTGGCACCGCTTGTCATACGGGAACCAAAACTCCAGGAACGCGATAGACACACACTAAACATGAGTTTTGGGGCAAACTGGATGACATGGGTGTTGGGACAAATTCAAATGCAACCCTTTTCGTATCAAAAGTGGCTAGAACGGTCTTCATGAACGATTTTTGCATCGTTCGTCGTACCGGAACCAAAACTCCAAGAACGCAATAGAAACACGATAAAAATGAGTTTTGGGGCAAACAGGATGACTTGGATGTTGAGAAAAATTCAAATGCAACTATTTTTGTACCAAAACTGGCTTGAACGGTCTTCACGAATGGTTTTCATACCATTTGTCGTGCGAACCAAAACTTCAGGAACGCGCTAGACACACGCTAAGCATTAGTTTTGGGGCAAACGGGATGACTTGGGTGTTGAGAAAAATTTAAATGCAACACTTTTTGTACCAAAACTGCTTGAACGGTCTTCACGAACAGTTTTCGCACCATTTGTCGTACCAGAACCAAAACTCTAGGGACGCGCTAGAAACACGCTAAACATTAGTTTTGGGGAAATGGGGTGAGGAACACGCTAAACATGAGTTTTGGGGCTAACGGGATGACTTGGGTGGCGAGAAAAATTCAAATGCAACTCTTTTCGTACCAAAAGTGGCTAGAACGGTCTTCACAAACGATTTTCACAGCGTTTGTCGTACCGGAACCAAAACTCTAGGAACACGCTAGAAACACGCTAAATATAAGTTTTGGAGCAAACAGGATGACTTGCGTGTTCTGAAAAATTCAATTTCAACTATTTTCATACCAAAGGTGGCTAGAACGGTCTTCACAAACGGTTGACGCACCGTTTGTTGTAAACGGAACCAAAACTCCGGGAACGCGCTAAAAACACGCGATACATGAGTTTCTCGGGCAAACATGATGACTTGGCTATTAAGAAATATTCAAATGCAACTCTTTTCGTACCAAAAGTGGCTTGAACGGTCTTCACAAACAGTTGACGTTTGTCATACCAGAACCAAAACTCCAGGAACAAAATAGACACCCGCTAAACATGAGTTTTGGGGCAAATGGGATGACTTGTGTGTTGAGAAAAATTCAAATGCAACTATTTTTGTACCAAAACTGGCTTGAACGGTCATCACGAATGGTTTTCATACCATTTGTCGTACCGGAACCAAAACTTCAGGAACGCGCTAGACACACGCTAAGCATTAGTTTTGGGGCAAACGGGATGACTTGGGTGTTGAGAAAAATTCAACTGCAACTCTTTTCGTACCAAAAGTGGCAAGAACGGTCTTCACAAACGATTGACGCACCGTTTGTAGTAGCGGAACCAAAACTCCAAGAACACGCTAGAAATATGCTATACATGAGTTTTGGGGCAAACATGATGATTTGGGTGTTGAGAAAAATTCAAATGCAACTCTTTTCGTACCAAAACTGGCTTGAACGGTATTCACGAACAGTTTTTGCACCGTTTGTCGTACCGAAACCAAAACTCCAGGAACGCGCTAGAAACACACTAAACATTAGTATTAGGGCAAATGGGGTGACTTGGGTGTCGAGAAAAATTCAATTGCAACTCTTTTCGTACCAAAAGTGGCTAGAACGGTCTTCACGAACGGGTTTTGCACCGTTTGTCACACCGGAACCAAAACTCTAGGAACACGCTAAAAACACGCTAAACATGAGTTTTGGGGCAAACGGAATGTGTTGGGTGTTGAGAAAAATTCAAATGCAACTCTTTTCATACTGAAAGTTGCTAGTAAGGTCTTCACAAACAATTTTCGCACAGTTTGTCGTACAAGAACCTAACCTCCAGGAACGTGCGAGATGACTTGTGTGTTGAGAAAAATTCAAATGCAACTATTTTCGTACCAAAACTGGCTTGAACGGTCTTCACGAATGGTTTCGTACCATTTGTCGTACCAGAACAAAAATTTCAGGAACGCCCTAGAAACACGCTAAGCATTAGTTTGGGGCAAACGGAATGACTTGGGTGTCGAGAAAAATTCAATTACAACTCTTTTCGTACCAAAAGTGGCTAGAACGGTCTTCACAAACAGTTTTCGCACCGTTTGTCCTACCGGAACCAAAACTCTAGGAACACGCTAGAAACACGGTAAACATGAGTTTTGGGGCAAATGGGGTGACTTGGGTGTCGAGAAAAATTCAAATGCAACTCTTTTCGTACCAAAAGTGGCTTGAACGGTCTTCATGAACGATTTTTGCATCGTTCGTCGTAAATCGGAACCAAAACTACAAGAACACAATAGAAACACGATAAAAATGAGTTTTGGGGCAAACAGGATGACTTGGGTGTTGAGAAAAATTCAAATACAACTCTTTTTTACCAAAAGTGGCTAGAACGGTCTTCACGAACGGTTTTCGCACCGTTTGGCATACCGGAACCAAAACTCCAAGAACGCAATAGAAACACGATAAAAATGAGTTTTGGGGCAAACCGGATGACTTGGGAGTTGAGAAAATTTCAAATGCAACTTTTTTTGTACCAAAAGTGGCTAGAACGGTCTTCACGAATGATTTCCATAGCGTTTGTCATACCCGAACCAAAACTCTAGGTACGTGCTAAACATATGTTTTGGGGCAAACAGGATGACTTGGGTATTTTGAAAAATTCAATTTCAACTATTTTCGTTCCAAATGTGGCTAGAACGGTCTTCACAAATGATTGACGCACCGTTTGTAGTAGCGGAACCAAAACTCCAAGAACATGCTAGAAATGTGCTATACATGAGTTTTGGGGCAAACATGATGATTTGGGTGTTGAGAAAAATTTAAATGCAACACTTTTTGTACCAAAACTGCTTGAACGGTCTTCACGAATAGTTTTTGCATCGTTTGTCGTACCGGAACCAAAACTCTAGGGACGCGCTAGAAACACGCTAAACATTAGTTTTGGGGAAATGGGGTGACTTGGGTGTTGAGAAAAATTCAATTGCAACTCTTTTCGTAACAAAAGTGGCTAGCACGGTCTTCACGAATGGTTTCGCACCGTTTGTCGCACCAGAACCAAAACTCTAGGAACACGCTAGAAACACGCTAAACATGAGTTTTGGGGCTAACGGGATGACTTGGGTGGCGAGAAAAATTCAAATGCAACTCTTTTCGTACCAAAAGTGGCTAGAACGGTCTTCACAAACGATTTTCACAACGTTTATCGTACCGGAACCAAAACTCTAGGAACACGCTAGAAACGCGCTAAACATAACTTTTGGAGCAAACAGGATGACTTGGGTGTTCTGAAAAATTCAATTTCAACTATTTTCGTACCAAAGGTGGCTAGAACGGTCTTCACAAACGGTTGACGCACCGCTTGTTGTAGTGGAACCAAAACTCCAGGAACACGCTAGAAACACGCGATACATGAGTTTCTGGGCAAACATGATGACTTGGCTGTTAAGAAAAATTCAAATGCAACTCTTTTCGTACCAAAAGTGGCTTGAACGGCCTTCACAAACGGTTGGCGTTTGTCGTACCAGAACCAAAACTCCAGGAACGCAATAGACACACGCTAAACATGAGTTTTGGGGCAAACGGGATGACTTGTGTGTTGAGAAAAATTCAAATGCAACTATTTTTGTATCAAAACTGGCTTGAACGGTCTTCACGAATGGTTTTCATACCATTTGTCGTACGGAACCAAAACTTCGAACGCGCTAGACACACGCTAAGCATTAGTTTTGGGGCAAACGGGATGACTTGAGTGTTGAGAAAAATTCAACTGCAACTCTTTTCGTACCAAAAGTGGCAAGAACGGTCTTCACAAACGATTGACGCACCGTTTGTAGTAGCAGAACCAAAACTCCAAGAACACGCTAGAAATGTGCTATACATGAGTTTTGGGGCAAACATGATGATTTGGGTTTTGAGAAAAATTCAAATGCAACACTTTTTGTACCAAAACTGCTTGAACGGTCTTCACGAACAATTTTCGCACCGTTTGTCGTACCGGAACCAAAACTCTAGGGACGCGCTAGAAACACGCTAAACATTAGTTTTGGGGCAAATGGGGTGACTTGGGTGTTTGAAAGTCCCTAGTTTGGTTTTGGCTAATTGATGAAACCTAGGACTAACCTTGTTTATCTAAGTGGTTGATTTAGAGAATGGTTGTCCTCATGATGAGCACATTGAATATGAAGCATGACACGTGTCATGTGATCAAAGATGAAGATCAAGACGATGCTTGGCTCCATGGACCGGTGTTGAAGGTGAAGGGCTAATCGAGGCTTCAGAGTGAAGGACCATGCGATGGTGAAGCTCGGGCAAGACTAGATGCCGATGGACTGATGCACGGTGAAGGGCAAGTGAAGTTGAGGTCGATGGATAGAGACGGTCACATGATGGTGTGAAGCGTTCATATCATTTGGAGGAACAAAATGGGCTCAAGGCAAAGGTATAACCAATAGGGCCATTTTGTTTTGCACTCAAGACACCATAGAGGGTGTGAGTGGTTTAGGATCGATAGCCGCACTATTAAGAGGGGAAGTCTTATCGGCTATTCGACGCACGGGTGCCATTAGGTGAATTCATGAAGTGCATTGCATGTAGGGCCTAGTGAGTTAACCTAACCTTTGGGAAATGTTTGTGAAAAGCTAACACACAAGCACATGGAGATGTACACTTGGTGGTGTTGGCACATTTACAAAGGTGGCGTTTGGACGCGCTGTGGTTCACAGGCTCGGCGGGATTCGGTGCTTTTGAGAAAAATGGATGCATATTTTTTATTGCGCCGGATGCAAAATTTGGTTGAAATCATGCTATCTCTGTTGATCAAGTTGGTATACTTGTTGAATAGCATGTCTGAGAACTTGGATCGACGACACAGCGAAAGGCAGCATCTGCAGGAGGCGCCGGACGTGCCTTGGGCAGGCGTCGGACGCGTCCGGCGCATTGTGGAGTGGCACGAGGTGGATGGCTCGGCTCAGCGAGCGGCGGACGTGGGCGTGGCGCGTCCGGCGGTGGGTCGGCGCCGACCGAAACTTCTTTTATTGGTCGCGGACGGGCCCCACGGCCGGACGCTCGCCCGACGCATCCGGCGTGGTCTCGCTGTGGGCTCGAGGTCGAGCTGCTAGGCAGCACCGGACTCGCCACTGGCTCGGGCGGCGGACACTGGTGGTTCACTATTTAGCGTCTGGCCGAGTGATGCGTTTGAACGAGGAGCTTCAACGGTCGGCTGACGCGGGCGCGCGAGGAGGCGCCGGACACGTCCGGCGCTTGGGCCGCGGACGCGTCCGGCGGGTTGAAATCGGCCGGCCCGAGGGGTAACGGTTGGATTTCGCCTTGGGCTTATAAATAGCCCCTTGGCCGGCCATGGGAGGCTCTCTTGGCCATTCTTACTCACTTGCTCATACTTTGTGCTAGAGAAACACTCTCCCTCTCATCTCTCTTGCTTGTTGCTCATCCAAAGTGAGATTGAGAGATCACCTAGTGCATTGCATTGCTTGAGGGCATCTAGTGGCACTTGTGGGTGGTTTTGCCGGTGGATTTCTTGTTACTCTTGGAGAGTACCGCTCCTAGCCGACTTGGAGATTGTTGGAGGCGTTGGCAAGAGAAGGTGATTGTTCTTGGCCACCTCCGGTTGATTTGTGAGAGGTTCTTGTGCTCACCTCACGGGGATCGCGAAGAGTAACTCTATTGGATTGTGCGTGTTGTTGACTATCACACTTGAGAGTGGCGCCTTGTGGTTTCCTTGCGGGGAAGTGCCTTGCGGGGCAAGTGGCTTGAGGGTCACACCAAAGGACCATCTAGTTGTTGATCGACACAACGGGTGACGTAGCTTGGCGGTGCCCAAGTGAACATCCGGGGATAAATCATTGTGTTCATCTTGTCTCCCGGTGATTGGTCATCATCCTTTGTGTGTTGCCGATTGTGATTGATTGTTCATCTTCTTGGTGATTGGCAACCTCAACTCGACGCGTCGGTATAACAAGTCTCATCCTCTCTTGCATTACTTTGTTTACATTCTTGCAAAGTAGAATTGCTTGCGTGGTCGGTCGGGAACCACATCTTGTGTAGACTAAATCTCGTGGGTAGAATTGCATGTGTGGTCAGTCGGGAACCACTCCTTGTGTAGATTAAATCCCGTGGGTAGAACTCTTGATCACTAGTGGTAGCTATTGTTTGTGCTAGTGATCACCTACTAGAATTGTTTGGGTAGGAGGCTTGCAACATCTAGTAGGCTAAGCAAAACTTGCTTTTCGCCGTTTGTGTATCTAATGAAGTTTGCTTAGTGAGCTTGTAGAATTTTTTATAGGCTATTCACCTCCCCTCTAGCCATCTTGGACCTTACAAGTGGTATCGAAGCCAAGGTCACCATTTTAGTGCAAGGCTTAACATCCTACGGTGTTAAGATGGCTCAAATTGTGTTCAACCATGTTGGGGGCAAACCGCCAATGTTTGATGGAGTTAGTTCTTTTGATCATTGGAAGAGAAAGATGATCATGTATCTTGGTTCAATACAAGAGAGAGTCTTGCAAGTCACATTGCATGACTATGCTATTCTTGATAATGATCATCTCACCGATGAAGATAAAGCCAACATCACATGCAATAGAATGGCTCTCAACACCCTATATAATGGCATTGATACAAAGGTGTTTGAGGAATCAAGGATTTGGAACTTGCTAGTGAAGTGTGGACAAGGTTGGGTGAGACATATGAGGGTACCAAGGTTGTGAAGAGTGCCAAGCTATATGGACTCAAGAGTGAGTTCGAGAACTTCAAGAAGAAGGAGGATGAAACAATCATTGAAATGTTTCATCGTCTACAAGTGATTGTGAATGATCTCAAGAGTTTGGGGCACAAGACAAAAGATGAAGACTTTTGTCACAAGTTCTTGATTTGCTTGCCAAAGAGCTTCAAGATGTTGAAGCTAATGCTACAAAGAGATGGGCTTGAAAATAAGAAGCCAAATGATTTGCTTGGTGAAGTCTTGACATATGACAAGTTTGATCAAGATGATGAGAAGGTGGAGGAAGAGAAGAAGAAGAAGACCGTGGCATTCCAAGCCCTTGTTGACACTTCTAACACCACTCACGCTAAGTTGTCATCCCTAGCATGGCACCGAGAAGTGTTGGTATAGAAAGCTGCTCCTCTAGTCAAGAAAAATATGGGATCCGCAAGCGAACGAGATAATACACCATCGTAGCATTTTACCGGGAAGTATTCCGGTATCATTATTTATATTTAGCTCACGGGAAAGAACTAAGGACTTAAACAATGAGATGAACTTGCTAAACACGACTACTTATGAGTGATTGATTGCACGATCACATACTTTGGCGAGAGGGTAAACCATGATAAATAAGGGAATATAAAGTAATAAGCTCGGGGTATAAATCACACGGAGATTAGATATAGACTACTCACAAAAGGTAGGTTGACATCGATTAGCATAAGAAATAGAAATCCTATGTAGGTTCTAATCTACTAAGTCATTCATCTACTCCAACTCTACACTATCATATACGGCATAAAAGACTCTTCATCTATGTATAAGGATCATTGCTATAACAAGCCAAGACATAGCGGGACTTACTACGCAACTTTGGTTACGCTAGACCTACCAACGGGGATGGAATACAAAGGACTCAACAGGCCTGTCACTTCCGCGATCTACCACACGACCCGGCCAATAGGGTGCATTTGCGGGTAAACGGCATCTAAGCACCATGCTCACATGAAATCTACCACCTAACCCTCCCGCGAAGAGAGCTAAGCGCTTTGCAAACATATACATAAACTTATTACCAATCATAACCATATCAAATGTAGAACTAGAATAAACTAGGAACATAATAAATAGAAACATAATGATATTTAGAATAAAGTCACAAGAATAGATACAAGATAATACCAATTCGATGATGAAGATCCGGAATTCCGAGCACGAGCGCCCGATTATTCCTCTATCTAGTCTAAACCTATGTAGAACTTGAAGATCTAGAGTAGCTATTCTAATTCTACGGTGGAGATCTCTCTCTAAACCACGGCTTTCGATGGCTACCTCGAATAATGAATTCTTGAATGAATTAGGGTTTTAGCCGGGGGCCGGGGGCTACGAATATATAGCCCCTAGGATGCACCACGGCCATCGGATCAAACCGACCTAAATGGACGATAATTATTGCTCCTCAAGGTCGGTGGAGGCGAGATCCGCGAGCCTCCACGATTGGTGGAGGTGGGGAGTCGGCCGACCCACCCAAGAGTCGGCCGACCCACCCCTATGCCATGTGGGGCTCCGCTTCCGGGGTTTGCCTTACGGGTCTTCTAGAGTATACAATTTTACCCGTTCGGTCTTTCTCTCTATGTAATCATGACATGTGGGCCTCCTTGGATGTTTTCACGATAATCCCCTGCGAGAACACATATTCACCAAAACTCGTGGAATCTGTCGGTTTAAACCCTAAGTCTATGGTGGTGAACAGTTATACCCCTCTTTCTCTCTCTAGTTGACATATAAAATTGATCATTAACAACCGTCAACAAACTCCCCAAGCTTACCCTTTGCTCGTCCACGAGCAAATAGCTACGAAGATGGATCGGGGAGTTCTTTGCGATGCTTTCACACTTTACAAACACACATGCTCTAAACAAGAATTTTCTCCCCGAGACTAGAGTGGACTATCATAACTCCCAAACTTACTCATGTTTCTTTCAACCATGGGGCTTTTACCTGCACTTGGGTCTTGAGTAGTTGAAAGACAGAACAATTAAGTCAAGCACCATTTGTCTCATGCTCTCTGTTGTTCCACCTACGTGCAGGTTTTTACAAGATTTTCAATAAAACTCAAAGTTCCTTAATACGACCCTTTCAAGTCTCTCAATATGTGGTATTTTTGGATCCTCTCTAAGGCATTGAAAGAAAGTATGCCTTCTCTCTTACTCTCAGAATATGTGGTATTTGTGGTTCAAGGCATATATAGATGAGCCTTCACTCTCTCTCTCTCTCACCCTACTCTAATAAAGGCTTATGTGGAGCTCATAGGTGTGGAGAATTAATGCATTGGCATGATCGAACCATGGATCCGAAGGAACTCAACATACAACCAATCGGTGTGTGCGTGTGTGGTTTTATATGTGGATGATATATAAAATAGAGAGAAATATTTGTGGGAGGAGAAGGGGTGCACAAAGGAATTATCAATGCTCCTTTATTTGGATAAACTTGGAACTTCTTCAACACTTGAATCTTCTTGGAAATTGAACTTGAAAACTTGAACTTGAAACTTCTTGGAACTTGAACTTTGGAAACTTGACAAAAGACTGGGCTCATAAATCTCTCTTTCTTTTTTTTTAATTCTTGCAGCCCAAAAAGGAATGAAATACTTCTTGAATGGAGCACTTCTTAATCTTGATAGCTTCACATCGGGAACAAGTGGAATACTTCTTCATATGACAACTTCACATCAGGAACAAATGGAACACTTGGAGCATTGATCTTGGATAGGTGGCTAGCAAAAATGAACAGGGGGATATTTTTTGGGTGTTCACTCTCAGTGTAAGAGTAGAACAATTTTGATGGATGATAATAGGCTTTATGTGGTGCGTACTTCCAGGGTAGAAGTAGCAGGGGTGAATGTGAGTGGGAAACCAAGATTTAGCTGTATGATGAGTTCATAAGGATACAACATAGCCGATAGCACAAGCCCTAAACAAATGAGGAGGCTTCCTATTCTAATGATCAAGTTGTGGCTGTGGTAGGAATTTTAACTCTCTGTCATATAAGGAGCTCATCATGAAACATTTACAATTTTCACAAACAAATCTCCAGAATTTAGTGGCACTTTGGAACACAATGAACAGCGGCTCAGACTATCATCATATCATGCCCGTCAACTACCTAGGCTTAGTTTAAGCATATGCTCCCATAGGTTTCAGGTGTAGAGTAAATCCGGTTGTCAAACAGTGTATCCAAATCTTGGGAGAACTCAAATTTAAAACTAGGTACTTGCAAAGAATTAGAGCGAGCAACTATTCATCATTTCCATCATGCAATCCTCAAGTCTACACAATTTTATTTATAGCAAACTGAATTGAAAACAAACTTGCACACTCTTTTTATTTGGTTTTCATCTTAAGGCAAACTCGAAATGTAAACAAGCACACTTAAAGAAAGCAAACTAAACAAACTTCTTGAAACAGACAAGCAAATTTTTATTGGGTTTTAGTTTTTTTATTTTTTTCAATGCATAAAACAAACAAGAAAATCAAACAAACTGAAACAAAAAGGAAAGAAATACTTATCTTGATAATGGGGGTCCTCCCCCAAGCTAGTCTTGCGGCGGCGGTGGTGGGTAGTGGATGTGCAACAGGTCCACTAAGCCATGCAACATGGAGGCGGCTTCTTCTTGGCTCTCTTGAATGGTGCCTAATGTCTGGGTGGTGTTCTGGTTCCATTGTTGCTGGTCATTCCACCTCTGATCATGGCGATTCAGAGTGGCAGTGGTGTTGTGCTGGAAGGCTACTTGTTCATCATAGTGCTGTTGGGTGAAAATGAAACCGGTGGCATCGGAGTGGTGACGTGGTTCAAAGTCATGGTGGGGTTGAACTTCTTCATCGGTGGTACCAAAGGAGTCATAAGAGTATCTTGGTGGCTGTGAGGGTCCTGCATCTGATGTTCCTGGCTCTGTGTATGGTGGGTAAAAACCACAGAATGGTTGATGTGGTTGGCTTTGTGGTGGATACACCCATGAGTTTAGTGAGTGGTCTTTGAGGTACATTCCACTCATTAAAGCGGCATGTCTTGGTTCTTCTCGGGCGGTTTCGGCACCACGCCAAACGGGTTCACGATTTCCTGTCACCCTCTCGGCGAACTCTTCGAGGTGCTCTCTCATTCACAGTTACTTTGCAACTCAACATGATAGTTTTGCACATGATACAAAGCCAGTTCCGGGTTAGGTAACCGGATCGCAGCTTCACCATATTTTGCATAAAAAACATCATTCACTTTTTTTCAGCAAGTGACCTTGGCCAAAAGTGTAGAGGTCATAAAATTCTCTATGAAGTTCAATGTACTCAAAAGTAGCTCCCTCTAATAAATCCAAGCGTATGGCAATGCGAGTGATAAGCGAGCAAACGGCCACACTTCCTACTTTGTAACGGGGGACACTCATCCAATGGTTCACTAGGAGGTGGACAGGAGACACTTTCTGTTTCTTGACAGCCACGTACAGCAACTGCAAGTCGGCTATTCTGATCTTGCTTTCGTCATATCGTGGGAAAAAGGTGGCTCCTATCCAACGATGCAAAAATCTAAGCGTAGGATGCTCTATGTCTGCGGTGCGGTGCGCTAAGTGATAAGGTGCTCTAGAAATGCTGCCCCAAAACCTATGTGCATCAAAATCACCTAGTGCTGCATTTAAGTCTATGAGAGCATCTTGAGGGAAACCTAGGAGGTCACTAAGGTATCTCCAAGAGATAGAATATTCCAAAGCAAACACTCTAAAATAAACTCCATTGTCAGTGTATCGAAGGGTGCTAAGGAATTCTATGGTCAAGAGCCTAATCCACTTCTCAGTGAGGTCTGCAAAGGAAGTCCAACCAACTAGTGGAAAAATTGTGTCAAATTCATGAGCCATACCTGTCTCTAGTAGAAGTGTCGGATCGATGACTGGCGTGTGGATGAAACGCTTGTTCTTGAGCTTCTTGTATATCTCCTTCTCCTGGGCAGTTCTCAGGGCGAGGTCGGATGTTCTCATGAGGACTCTCTGAGATGCTGGTGGTGGTGCAGGTGCTGCTGCAGGTGCTGCTGGTGGTGGGCCAACACTCATGTCGGAACCAGCCACCGAGTTCTGGCGGGATGCGCTTCTTGTCCTGATGTTCCTAACGACTCCAACGATTCCCTTCACGGCGCTCTTCATCCTGCAAAGTGCTCAAAACAAACAAAAACAAACACTAGTGGAGAGAAGGATTAGCACAAGGTCAGTGGTTAGCCGTCCAGAGTCAGCGGTCCAGAGGTTAGTCGTTCTTCATGACAAAAATTCTAAACTTCAGGTCTTGATTTTGACAGAACCTCCCCTAGATTTTAAATTTTCTTTATCCTATTTGGACAGCATCTCCACTAATTTTGTGATGATCTACTCAGCACTACCCCTTCCCTTCACTTGCTACTAAACTCTTGCTCACGTTTCTCACTTCTTCTCTCTTCCTACTCTTCTCCTCTTCTCTCTAACTCTCTCCAGGAAACACGAAGTCGAGAGCAGAAGGTTTGGCTAAAATTCTGGAGTGTGGGTGGTGCAAGGAAGCCATGGGAGGAGGCCTATTTATAGAGGAGGAGGGGGAGAGTCGGCCGCCCCAATGGTGGGGTCAGCCGCCCACCCAGGGTGGCCATCCTGGCTGCCACTTCACATGCCATTGCGTGATCTTTTGTCAATCCAGAAATTTTGGTCGGTTGAGTGGAATTGGAGGTGGAAAAGAGAGGATAGTGGAGGTGAGTGGAAGTGGATGAAATAATGTGATGTGATGTATGTGAGGTGTAGTCTATGACATGTGGGACCCATGGTGAGGGACTCACCAAGCACTAAATGCCATGATAAAAATTATAAACAATGCAGAAATTTAAATGAAGGGAAACTAATTTAAATGCATGAAATGATAAGTTTTTGTGCCACCACGATAAAATATTTTTGACGGGTTGTCACACTCCGTAAAATTATTTATATGGGGCATAGAATTTTTATAATGCAATGCTAGAAATAAATATGTCTAAGAAAATCATAAGAGATGTAATTTTAAAATGTAGATAAATACCGAGTTACCTTCCGGCGAGGATTCGGATTTTTAAAAGTCCTCCGAATTGGACCTCCAGAATATTTATTCCGCTGATGTTCCCAGAGATGCATTCTACCTCGGTGGTTGTATTGTCTGATCTTCTTCTACCATCTTCGCGGATTTATTGAGTTCTTGTTTTGACTTGAATGCGAATTGCTCTTCTTGCCCATTTATAGTGAACTTGATTTCTCCCTTCCCGACATCAATGTGTGCATTGCGGTGCTCAAGAAGGGTCTTCCAAGTATGAGTGACACCTTTGAGTCGGAAGCATATCCGGTACTACAAAGTCTCGGCATGAAGAACTCTCTTATCTTGGCTGGAATGTTTTCGGCAATGCCCAACGAATAGCGAACCGATTGGTCGGCTAGTTGTAGACACATTGATGTTGGCTCAAGTGCGGTGTGGTTGAGCTTGTAGTAAACTAGCTGCGGGCATCACACCGACACTTGCTCCAAGATCACGAGTGCATTATTGAAATATTGATCTCCAATTGTGCGATCGATAGTGGGACATCTGGATCTTTCTTCTTTTACGGTAGTTGGTTGAGGATGGCCGCACTACATTCTTCGGTTAGCTTGATCACTTCATTGGATGGCGGTGGTCTCTTCTTGTTAAGAATATGTCTTATGTACTTGGCATAAGTGGGGACTGTATGGCATCCGCGAGAGGTTTATTGACATATAACTTTTGAATTACCTCCACGAACTTACCAAATTGCTCATCATGCATTGTGGTCCTCTCTTCCTCCGAGGAAACGGTAAGTAGTTTGTATCTTGAAAATTTTGTCTCATTTCTTGATCTTGTACTAGCTCTTGCACCTGCCTGCTGTCTTGATTCTTGTGGTAATACTTCTAACTCGGGTTGGAAGTCTTCTTCTTCTTGCCCTTTGGTGGTAGCACGGTTGGCCTTTTTGTCCCTTTTGGATAGGGAGGATCTCGGTGGAACTCCCTCTTCTTGTAGTAATAGATCTCACCTGCTCGGGGTTAGTGGCAACGAGGCAATGCAACGGCCAACTTTGCTAACCTTTCTTCTATCTTTTTATTGAACTCTAGTTGATCATTAATGGCGGAGGAGAAACTATCCATTTTAATGCTTAAATTTTCCAAGGTTTTGTCATTTGCGGCAAGCCTATCCTCCATAGATGAGTTGATCTTGAATTTGTAGAACCAACTCTCTCAAAGTAGGTTGCTTTGCATAATTACTGTTGTGTACCTTGGTTAGTTGATGATTGCACCCAATGTGGGACCTTTCTCACGACGGGACTTGAATTCTGCTTATACGTTGCTTCAATTGCTCTTTGATCTTCCTTGTACTTGGCCCTCTGGTCAAGCCAATGGAGTAGGGTATCCATCTTGGTTGATAATGCATTCACTTCTTCAATTGCTTCTTCACCCTGGTGACAATCTTGAATATTGTCTTAGGACCGCTTTGATTATCTGCTATCTTCTCCATAAGTCTTTTAGCTCTCCCAAGAGTGAGTGATAAGAATGATCCTTCGACGGTTGCATCTAGGTGCTCACGCGTCTTCGGAGTTAATCCGTGATAGAAACCTTGCATGAGTAACCATTCCTCCATTCCATGATGGGGACAATCTTGGATATATCCTTGCAAACGCTCCCATGCTTCGACATGGTCTCCGTCTTCTTTGTTGGAAATTGGTAATCTTTCCTCTTAAGGCATTGGTTTTGCCTATTGGGAAGAATTTTGCTAGAAAGGCCTTGGAACATTTCGCCCATGTATTGATATCTTCTTTATTTGCATAGAACCACTGCTTCGCTCTTCCTACTAGTGAGAATGGAAAGAGGCGAAGAAGTATGAGGTCTTCTTTAACTCCGTCTATGGCGATGGTGTTTCCAATCTCCATGAAGTCTTGTAGATGTGTACTTGCATCTTCATGTACCTTTCCACTGAATTGGATAGCTTGCACCATGTTGATGAGACTTGGCTTGATTTCAAACTCCATATTAGTGTGTATTCTTTGGACCGTGCGGATGTTCTCTATTGTTGGAGCGAGAGAACTCCGATAAGGTCTTCTCGGCCATCTTGAGTGGTGACGAGCTTCCTTCTTGATTGAACCGACTACGATGATCGAGAGTTTTGAATGAATTAGATTCAATCCTGCTAATACCTGTATAAAATATAGACAAAGAAAAACAACGGGGGTGAACACCAAAGTAGAGGTGACTAGTGACAATCACTCATTTCCTAAGTATCTGCTTAAGCAATTTTTCTCTAAAAGTTTATTCCTTCCCCGGCAATGGCGCCAAAAATGCTTGTTGACACTTCTAACACCACTCACGCTAAGTTGTCATCCGTAGCATGGCGCCGAAGTGTTGGTATAGAAACTGCTCCTCTAGTCAAGAAAAATATGGGATCCATGCAAGCGAACGAGATAATACACCATCGTAGCATTTTACCAGGAAGTATTCCAGGTATCGTTATTTATATGTAGCTCAAAGGAAAGAACTAAGGACTTAAACAATGAGATGAACTTGCTAAACACGACTACTTATGAGTGATTGATTGCAAAGTCACATACTTTGGCGGAGGGGTAAACCATGATAAATAAGGGAATATAAAGTAATAAGCTCGGGGTATAAATCACACGAGATTAGATATGGACTACTCACAAAAGGTAGGTTGACATCGATTAGCACAAGAAATAGAAATCCTATGTAGGTTCTAATCTATTAAGTCATTCATCTACTCCAACTCTACACTATCATATACAGCACAAAAGACTCTTCATCTATGTATAAGGATCATTGCTATAACAAGCCAAGACATAGCAGGACTTACTACGCAACTTTGGTTCTGCTAGACCTACCAACGGGGGATGGAATACAAAGGACTCAACGGGCTGTCACTTCCGCGATCTACCACACGACCCGGCCAATAGGGTGCATTTGCGGGTAAACGGCATCTAAGCACCATGCTCACATGAAATCTACCACCTAACCCTCCCGCGAAGAGAGCTAAGCGCTTTGCAAACATATACATAAACTTATTACCAATCATAACCATATCAAATGTAGAACTAGAATAAACTAGGAACATAATAAATAGAAACATAATGATATTTAGAATAAAGTCATAAGAATAGATACAAGATAATACCAATTCGATGATGAAGATCGGAATTCCGAGCACACGCGCCCGATTCTTCCTCTATCTAGTCTAAACCTATGTAGAACTTGAAGATCTAGAGTAGCTATTCTAATTCTACGGTGGAGATCTCTCTCTAAACCCTGGCTTTGCTGATGGCTACCTCTGAATAATGAATTCTTGAATGAATTAGGGTTTTAGCTAGGGGCCAGGGGCTCTGAATATATAGCCCCCTAGGATGCACCGCAGCCATCGGATCAAACCGACCTAAACGGACGATAATTATTGCTCCTCAAGGTCGGTGGAGGCGGGATCCGCGAGCCTCCACGATTGGTGGAGGTGGGGAGTCGGCCGACCCACCCAAGGGGGAGTCGGCCGACCCACCCCTATGCCGAGTGGGGCTCCGCTTCCGGGGTTTGCCTTCACGGAGTCTTCTAGAGTATACAATTTTACCCGTTCGGTCTTTCTCTCTATGTAATCATGACATGTGGGCCTCCTTGGATGTTTTCCCGATAATCCCCTGAGAACACATATTCACCAAAACTTGTGGAATCATCGGTTTAAACCCTAAGTCTATGGTGGTGAACAGATTATACCCCTTTTCTCTCTCGGTTGACATATAAAATTGATCATTAACAACCGTCAACAGACCACATCCTCCAAGGGCAAAGCACCAATCTTTGAAGAAGAAGAAACCAATGAGGAAGATGGTGACTTTGAGATTGATGATGAGGCACTTGCTCTCGTGGTGAAGAAGATGGGACACATGTTCATCAAGAGAAGAGGCTTCAAGAAAAACAACTTCAAGAAGCAAGAGCAACCAAGAAAGTGCTTTAATTGTGATAGCACCGAGCATCTACAAGCCGAATGCCCATATGAGAAGAGGAAGAACTACAACAAGGGCAAGTTTGAGAAGAAGAAGCATGAGGCCAAGATGACACTCAAGAAGGGCAAGAATGGTGCATTTGTGGTCACTTGGGAGAGTGACAATGATGATGAAGATGAAGATACAAGCAACAAGGCTATGGCTTCCATCGCCATCAACAAGAAGTCTTCATTGTTTTCTTCATCACCATCGTGCTTCATCGCCAAGGAAACCAAGGTACAATATGATGATAGTGATGATGATAGTGAGATGGAATATGCTCACGATGTTGATAATGTTGATGATGATGATGATGAACCTTCTAAGGATCAATTATATGACTTGATGCAAGAAACTAGAGATATAGCTATTGCCAAGGAAAAGGAGTGCAAGAAGCTTTCAATGAAAGTAGCAATACTTGAGAAAGCCCTAGGTGAGCTTATGACCACTCATGAGTGTCTAGTGGTAGACCATGAGAAACTTGGTGATGCTCACTCTAAGCTTGAAAAGGCTCACTCACTTCTACTTGAGCAACAAGCAAAGAAAGTGGTGGTTGCATCATGTGATATAGGTCTTACTTGTGACATCATTGATGAGTCATTTTATCAACCTATCATCATGACAAATGCTAACCCTTCTTGTAGCACAACATCCACCACCACCACCGACTCTATCTCTACTACTAGTGATGGTTTCACTTGTGATGCTACACTTATGGTTGAGAATGAGACTCTCAAGAAGGAGGTGGATGAGCTCACTCATACCTTAGGCAAAGCCTATGGTGGTGAGACCCGCTTACTAAAGTGCTTAGGTAGCCAAAGGTTCTCTCTTAACAAAGAGGGATTGGGCTATACCCCCAAGAAAGGTAAGTCGGCCTTTGCAACTCCAAAGCCTAGCTTTGTGAAGAGCAATGGTCGGTTTTGCTATAGATGCAAGCAAGTTGGGCACCTTGAGCAAAATTGCAACAAGAAGCAACAAAACAAG
Organism: Themeda triandra; assembly: GCA_018135685.1. Classification (NCBI taxonomy): domain Eukaryota; kingdom Viridiplantae; phylum Streptophyta; class Magnoliopsida; order Poales; family Poaceae; genus Themeda; species Themeda triandra. The sequence continues at coordinate 73,153 of JAENPR010000725.1, read as the reverse complement.
AAACTTGACAATGCTATACCTTTTGATTCTTGTTATGTGCTTACCAACGGTGTGAAAGGTGTGCAAGCTAAGTTTGTTGGTACACCCATTGTTGGCCCAAAGAAGAAGGCTATTTGGGTACCAAAGAGCTTAGTCACTAACCTACAAGGACCCAAGCAAAAATGGGTACCTAAGCTTCATTGATTTGCTTGTAGGTGAATTATAAAGCTGGAGGAAGGCATTGGATCATTGATAGTGGGTGCTCTCAACACATGACCGGCACATCAAGAATGTTTGATTCAATTGAGAAAAATGATAGTGGCATTGAGGCAATCACTTTTGGCAATAACAAGAAAGGCAAGGTTGTTGGCTTGGGCAAGATTGCAATATCAAATGACATGAGTGGCTTTGGCATAGAAGGCTTGGGCATGTTGGCATGAAACAATTGAAGAAGCTCACACAACACAATCTTGTTGAAGGCTTGAAAGATGTTGCATTTGAGAAGGACAAGTTGTGTAGTGCATGTCAAGCCGGGAAGCAAGTTGGAAGCTCACATCCAAAGAAGAGTATAATGAGCACATGCAAGGCATTTGAGTTGTTGCACATGGATTTATTTGGCCCAACTACATACACAAGTATTGGTGGCAACAAGTATGGGTTTGTCATAGTGGATGACTTCACAAGATTCACATGGGTATTCTTTCTTAGTGACAAGAGTGAAGTGTATGACACCTTCAAGACCTTTCTCACTAGAGTTCACAATGAGTTTGACATGAGAATCAAGAATGTGAGAAGTGACAATGGGAGTGAGTTCAAGAATACAAGAATGGAAGAATTGTGTGATCACTATGGCATTGGTCATCAATTCTCGGCCAAGTACACTCCACAATCAAATGGCCTAGTTGAGAGAAAGAATAGAACATTGCTTGATATGGCTAGATCAATGCTTCATGAGTACAATGTTAGTCAATCATTTTGGGATGAAGCAATCAACACGGCATGTTACTACATCAATAGGCTCTATTGTCATACTTTGCTAGAGAAGACCCCATATGAGTTACTTCATGGAAGAAAGCCCAACATTGGCTATTTTAGAGTGTTTGGTTGCAAATGCTACATCTTGAGAAAGGGCACTAGATTGGGGAAGTTTGAAAAGAGATGTGATGAGGGGTTCCTACTCGGTTATTCAACTACAAGCAAGGCTTATAGAGTTTGGAACAACTCAAGTGGCATTAGAGAGGAAGTCCATGATGTGCAATTTGATGAAACTAATGGGTCACAAGATGAAGATGAGAATCTAGAAGATGTTGGTGGAACTCAATTGGTTGAAGCTATGAAGAACATGGACATTGGGGACATTAGAGCAAAGCAAGTGGTTGATGTGCAAGATGATAAAGATGAAGTGCTCAATTCTCCATTGAGGCAAGCTAGCAATGCTCAAGTGCAAGTTCATGGTGCTAGTTCATCAAATGAAGACAAGTCAAGTGATCAAGTGCAAGTGCTACAACCACAACATGTTGCAAGAGATCACCCAATTGATAGTGTTATTGGTGATGTTAGAAGTGGTGTGCAAACAAGATCAAGAGTAGCTATGATTTGTGAGTTTGCATCTTTTGTGTCAACCAAAGAGCCAAAGAAAATTGAGGAAGCTTTGGATGATGCCGATTGGATCATGGCAATGCAAGAAGAGCTCAACAACTTCACAAGAAATGATGTGTGGGAGTTAGTTGAGAGGCCGGAGGATCACAATGTCATTGGAACCAAATGGGTATTCAAGAACAAGCAAGATCAAGATGTTGTTGTGATTAGAAACAAAGCAAGACTAGTTGCACAAGGCTATACTCAAGTTGAAGGTCTTGACTATGATGAAACATATGCTCCGTGGCAAGATTGGAGGCAATAAGGATTCTATTGGCTTATGCATGTGCCCACAACATCAAGTTATATCAAATGGATGTCAAGAGTGCATTTCTCAATGGGATCATCAATGAGCTAGTATATGTTGAGCAACCTCCCGGTTTTGAAGATGAGAAGAAGCCTAACCATGTGTACAAGTTGAAGAAAGCTTTGTATGGCTTGAAGCAAGCACCTAGAGCATGGTATGAGAGATTGAAGACTTTTCTTCACTCCAAGGGGTTCATTATGGGCAAGGTTGATACTACTCTATTCACCAAGAAGATTGGTAATGATCTCTTCATTGTGCAAATCTATGTTGATGATATCATCTTTGGATCAACCAATCAAGCATATTGTGAAGAATTTGGTGAAATGATGGCAAAAGAATTTGAGATGTCCATGATTGGTGAACTTAGCTATTTCCTTGGTCTTCAAGTCAAGCAATTGAAGAATGGGACATTTGTGAGTCAAGGGAAATACATAAGGGACATGTTGAAGAAGTTTGGGATGCAAGATGCAAAGCCAATCTCAACTCCAATGGGCACCAATGGAAATCTTGATAGTGACCATGATGGCAATATGGTGAATCAAAAGGATTATCGGTCATTGATTGGAAGCCTACTCTATGTCACCGCATCAAGGCCGGATGTCATGTTTAGTGTTTGCATGTGTGCTAGATATCAAGCCTCACCTAGAGAGAGTCATCTCACGGCCGCAAAGAGAATATTGAGGTACTTGAAGCAAACAAGGGATGTTGGATTGTGGTATCCCAAGGGGTCAAAGTTTGAATATGGTGGTTGCAAGATAAATAGAAAGAGCACAAGTGGTACATGTCAACTTCTTGGAAGATCACTTGTGTCATGGTCCTCAAAGAAACAAAATAGTGTGGCAATCTCTACCGCCGAAGCCGAATATGTTAGTGTGGGGAGTTGTTGTGCACAATTGCTTTGGATGAAGTCAACTTTGAAGGATTATGGCATCAACTTCAAGAATGTGCCATTGTTTTGTGATAATGAAAGTGCAATCAAGATGACACAAAACCCGGTTCAACATGGAAGAACAAAGCACATTGACATAAGGCATCACTTCATAAGAGATCATCAACAAAAGGGTGACATTTCCATTGAAAGTGTGGGCGCCGATGATCAACTTTCCGACATCCTCACCAAGCCACTTGATGAAAGAAGGTTTTGCAAGCTAAGGAATGAGCTGAATATTCTTGACTTCTCAAACATGTGTTGAATGCACCCCACCACTACTTGACATGCCTCTCCTTCGACAAAGCAAGGTACCATTGGTTGACATGTCATTCATGCTTAGGATTATACTTGTGGTAGCACATGTAGACATACAAGGTGCATTTGGAGCATTCATGATAAATCAAATGTGTTTGATGTATATATGTTTACCACTATTGCTTCTATACTTTGCTTGTTCTAGTGGTGACATATGACATGTTTGTGGGCTTGCAATCCTAGTGTTGAATCTAGAATATTTGCTACAAGTGTTTAATTCAACATAGGCAAGATAACCCTTGTCATGAGGTGTGAAGAAGCTTGTCTTTGGTTCAAACTGAATTAAATGTCTTTGGCAAGTGGTCTAGATTGAACCAAATTTGACTAAAGTTTTGTTTACTCCATCAAAGTCCTTTTCTCTCCACAATTTGATCCCATTTTTGGGCAATTGTTGACAAAGGGGGAGAGAAAAAGATGATTGAACATGATAAAGGGGTAAATAAAATTTTGATGCACACAAGTAGGGGGAGCAAGCTCATGAACAAAGTTGTTGCATTTGTTTGTGCATTCTCATATGACTTGCTCATGGCACCTAGTTTCTAAGTTTTATACAAGTGGTGTCTCCTTGCTTGTGTGGTGCAATGCTAGTATAGGACTTGAATGTTGAATTGATCTACTAGCATGCATAGGTGTTAACTAGACTCCCCTTGCTTTACAAGTTGTTCAAGAACTTTGCTTATAATATTGATCTCACGGGGTTCTTGAGTTTTTGATGGATGGTTACTTCATGGTGCTAAGGATGGTGTAAAAGGCAACTCCGATTGGTATCACGCTTCAAAGGTCCATTTCTTACACCTTAGCATCATTTTGGTATAATTACTCTCCCCACACTTTTATCCATGCATATTTGCAAAGCTTCAAATCCAAAATCCTTGCACATATGTAGGGGGAGCTAATGCTACCAAAACCGAACTTGCTATAGTTGTCCAAATTCCTCTTGTGAGCTTATTGATTGGACAAGTATGACAAGTTCAAAATCTTTATTATAAAATCATCTTTGTTGAGGTTGTCATCAATTACCAAAAAGGGGGAGATTGAAAGTCCCTAGTTTGGTTTTGGCTAATTAATGAAACCTAGGACTAACCTTGTTTGTCTAAGTGGTTGATTTAGAGAAAGGTTGTCCTCATGATGAGCATATTGAATATGAAGCATGACACGTGTCATGTGATCAAAGATGAAGATCAAGACGACGCTTGGCTCCATGGACCGGGGTTGAAGGTGAAGGGCAAATCGAGGCTTCGGAGTGAAGGACCATGCGATGGTGAAGCTCGGGCAAGACTAGACGCCGATGGACCGATGCACGGTGAAGGGCAAGTGAAGTTGAGGTTGATGGATCGAGACGGTCACGTGATGGTGTGAAGCGTTCATATCATTTGGAGGAACAAAATGGGCTTAAGGCAAAGGTATAACCAATAGGGCCATTTTGTTTTGCACTCAAGACACCATAGAGGGTGTGAGTGGTTTAGGATCGATAGCCACACTATTAAGAGGGGAAGTCTTATCGGCTATTCGACGCACGGGTGCCACTAGGTGAATTCATGAAGTGCATTGCATGTAGGGCCTAGTGAGTTAACCTAACCTTTGGGAAATGTTTGTGAAAAGCTAACACACAAGCACATGGAGATGTACACTTGGTGGTGTTAGCACATTTACAAAGGTGGCGTTTGGACGCGCTGTGGTTCACAGGCTCGGTGGGATTCGGCGCTTTTGAGAAAAATGGATGCATATTTTCTATTGTGCCGGATGCAAAATTTGGTTGAAATCATGCTATCTCTGTTGATCAAGTTGGTATACTTGTTGAATAGCATGTCTGAGAACTTGGATCGACGACACGGCGAAAGGCAGCATCTGCAGGAGGCGCCGGACACGCCTTGGGCAGGCGACGGACGCGTCCGGCGCATTGTGGAGTGGCGCGAGGTGGATGGCTCGGCTCAGCGAGCGGTGGACACGGGCGTGGCGCGTCCGGCGGTGGGTCGGGCGCCGACCCGAAACTTCTTTACGGTCGCGCTATCGGGCGCACGGCGGGACGCTCGCCGGACACGTCCGGCTCGTCTGTGGGCTCGAGGTCGAGCGCTAGGCGGCGCCGGACTCGCCAGCTCGGGCGGCGGACGCTGGTGGTTCACCGTTTAGCGTCCGGCCGAGTGATGCGTTTGAACGAGGAGCTTCAACGGTCGGGCGACGCGGGCGCGCGAGGAGGCGCCGGACGCGTCCGGCGCTTGGGCCGCGGACGCGCCCGGCGGGTTGAAATCGGCCGACCCGAGGGGTAACGGTTGGATTTCGCCTTGGGCTTATAAATAGCCCCTTGGCCGGCCATGGGAGGCTCTCTTGGCCATTCTTACTCACTTGCTCATACTTTGTGCTAGAGAAACACTCTCCCTCTCATCTCTCTTGCTTGTTGCTCATCCAAAGTGAGATTGAGAGATCACCTAGTGCATTGCATTGCATGAGGGCATCTAGTGGCACTTGTGGGTGGTTTTGCCGGTGGATTTCTTGTTACTCTTGGAGAGTACCGCTCCTAGCCGGCTTGGAGATTGTTGGAGGCGTTGGCAAGAGAAGGTGATTGTTCTTGGCCACCTCCGGTTGATTTGTGAGAGGTTCTTGTGCTCACCTCACGGGGATCGCGAAGAGTAACTCTATTGGATTGCGCGTGTTGTTGACTATCACACTTGAGAGTGGCGCCTTGTGGTTTCCTTGCGGGGCAAGTGGCTTGAGGGTCACACCAAAGGACCATCTAGGTGTTGATCGACACAACGGGTGACGTAGCTTGGCGGTGCTCAAGTGAACATCCGGGGATAAATCATTGTGTTCATCTTATCTCCCGGTGATTGGTCATCATCCTTTGTGTGTTGCCGATTGTGATTGATTGTTCATCTTCTTGGTGATTGGCAACCTCGACTTGACGCGTCGGTATAACAAGTCTCATCCTCTCTTGCATTACTTTGTTTACATTCTTGCAAAGTAGAATTGCTTGCGTGGTCGGTCGGGAACCACATCTTGTGTAGACTAAATCCCGTGGGTAGAATTGCATGTGTGGTCAGTCGGGAACCACTCCTTGTGTAGATTAAATCCCGTGGGTAGAACTCTTGATCACTAGCGGTAGCTATTTTTTGTGCTAGTGATCACCTACTAGAATTGTTTGGGTAGGAGGCTTGCAACATCGCGTTTGAACGAGGAGCTTCAACGGTCGGCTGACGCGGCCGCGCGAGGAGGCGCCGGACACGTCCGGCGCTTGGGCCGCGGATGCGTCCGGCGGGTTGAAATAGGCCGGCCCGAGGGGTAACGGTTGGGTTTCGCCTTGGGCTTATAAATAGCCCCTTGGCCGGCCATGGGAGGCTCTCTTGGCCATTCTTACTCACTTGCTCATACTTTGTGCTAGAGAAACACACTCCCTTGAGTATTGGGGCAAACAGGATGACTTGGGTGTTGAGAAAAATTCAAATGCAACTCTTTTCGTACCAAAAGTGGCTAGAACGGTCTTCACAAACGGTTTTCGCACCGTTTGTCATACCGGAACCAAAAGGAACGCGCTAGAAATGCGCTAAACATATGTTTTGGGGGCAACCATGATGACTTGGGTATTTTGAAAAATTCAATTTCAACTATTTTCGTACCAAATGTGGCTAGAACGGTCTTCACAAACGGTTGACGCACCGTTTGTAGTAGCAGAAATAAAACTCCAAGAATGCGCTAGAAACACGCTATACATGAGTTTTGGGGCAAATAGGATGACTTGGGTGTTGAGAAAAATTCAAATGCAAATCTTTTCGTACCAAAACTGGCTTGAACGGTATTCACGAACAGTTTTTGCACCATTTGTCGTACCGAAACCAAAACTCCAGGAACGCGCTAGAAACACACTAAGCATTAGTTTTGGGGCAAACGGGGTGACTTGGGTGTTGAGAAAAATTCAATTGCAACTCTTTTCGTACCAAAAGTGGCTAGTACGGTCTTCATGAACGGGTTTCGCACCGTTTGTCGCACCGGAACAAAAACTCTAGGAACACGCTAGAAACACGCTAAACATGAGTTTTGGGGCTAACGGGATGACTTGGGTGGCAAGAAAAATTCAAATGCAACTCTTTTCGTACCAAAAGTGGCTTGAACGGTCTTCACGAACGGTTTTGGCACCGTTTGTCATACCGGAACCAAAACTCTAGGAACGCGCTAGAAACGCGCTAAACATATGTTTTGGGGGCAAACATGATGACTTGGGTATTTTGAAAAATTCAATTTTTACTATTTTCGTACCAAATGTGGCTAGAACGGTCTTCACAAACGGTTGACGCAACGTTTGTAGTTGCGGAAATAAAACTCCAAGAATGCGCTAGAAACACGCTATACATGAGTTTTGGGGCAAATAGGATGACTTGGGTGTTAAGAAAAACTCAAATGCAACTCTTTTCGTACCAAAAACCGCTTGAAACTATTCACGAACAATTTTTGCACCGTTTTCACGAACAAAACACACTAAATTTAGTTTTGTGGCAAACCGTGTTGAGAAAAATTCAATTGCAAAAAATTTTTTTCGTACCAAAACCAAAACCGTTTGTCCGAACAAAACTCTAGGAACACGCTAGAACACGCTAGAAACACACTAAATGTTAGTTTTGTCCGTTGACTTGGGTGTTGAGAAAAATTTTGGTTTTTTCGTACCAAAAGTGGCTAGAACAGTCTTCACGAACCGTGTTAAAACCGTCTAGGAACGCTGAAACACGCTAAGCTCGTTTCTAGTCCGTTCCTTTTGGTTTCATTACGAAAACCGTGTTAAAACCGTTGCATTTAGATTTGAGTTTTTCTCAACAACCAAGTCATCCCGTTTGCCCCAAAACTCATGTTTAGCTCCTTTCTAGTCCATTCCCGGAGTTTTGGTTCCGTTACGACAAACCGTGCGCCGTTCGTTAAGACCGTTCAAGCCACTTTTGGTACGAAAAGAGTTGCATTTGAGTTTTTCTTAACACCCAAGTCATCCCGTTTGCCCCAAAACTCATGTTTTGCGCGTTTCTAGCCCGTTCCTTGAGTGTTGGTTCAAATACGACAAACCGTGCGAAAACTGTTCGTTAAGACAGTTCAAGCCACTTTTGGTACGAAAGGGTTGCATTTGAGTTTTTCTTAACACCCAAGTCATCCCATTTGCCCCAAAACTCATGTTTAGCTCGTCTCTAATCCGTTCCCAGAGTTTTGGTTCCGTTATGACAAACCGTGCGAAAACTGTTCGTTAAGACAATTCAAGCCACTTTTGGTACGAAAAGATTTGCATTTGAGTTTTTCTTAACACCCAAGTCATTCCATTTGCCCCAAAACTCATGTTTAGCGTGTTTCTAGCCTGTTCCTTGAGTGTTGGTTCAAATACGACAAACTGTGCGAAAACCGTTCGTGAAGACCGTTCTAGCCACTTTTGGTACGAAAAGAGTTGCATTTGAGTTTTTGGTAACACCCAAGTCATCCCGTTTGACCCAAAACTCATGTTTAGCTCGTTTCTGGTCCGTTCCTGGAGTTTTGGTTCCGTTACGACAAACCGTGCGAAAACCGTTCATTAAGACAGTTCAAGCCACTTTTGGTATGAAAAAAGTTGCATTTGAGTTTTTCTTAACACCCAAGTCATTCCGTTTGCCCCAAAACTCATGTTTAGCGTGTTTCTAGCCCGTTCCTTGAGTGTTGGTTCAAATACGACAAACTGTGCGAAAATCATTCGTGAAGACCGTTCTAGCCACTTTTGGTACGAAAGGAGTTGTATTTGTATTTTTCTTAACACCCAAGTCATCCCGTTTGCGCCAACACTCATGTTTAGCTCGTTTCTAGTCCGTTCTTTGGAGTGTTGGTCCCGGTATGACAAACTGCGAAAACCATTCGAGAAGACTGTTCTAGCCACTTTTGGTACGAAAAGAGTTGTATTTGAATTTTTCTTAACACCCAAGTCATCCCGATTGCCCCAAAACTCATGTTTAGCTCGTTTCTAGTCCGTTCCTGGAGTTTTGGTTCTGGTATGACAAACTGTGCGAAAACCGTTCGTGAAGACCGTTCTAGCCACTTTTGGTACGAAAGGAGTTGTATTCGAATTTTTCTTAACACCCAAGTCATCCCGTTTGCGCCAAAACTCATGTTTAGCTCGTTTCTAGTCCGTTCCTGGAGTGTTGGTCCTGGTATGACAAACTGTGCGAAAACCGTTCGTGAAGACTGTTCTAGCACTTTTGGTACGAAAAGAGGTGCATTTGAGTTTTTCTTAACACGCAAGTCATCCCGATTGCCTCAAAACTCATGTTTAGCTCGTTTCTAGTCCGTTCTGGAGTTTTGGTTTCATTACGGCAAACCGTGCTAAAACCGTTCGTGAAGACTGTTCTAGCGACTTTTGGTATGAAAACAGTTGCATTTGAGTTTTCTTAACACCCAAGTCATCCCATTTGCCCCAAAACTCATGTTTAGCTCCTTTCTAGTCCGTTCCCGGAGTTTTGGTTCCGTTACGACAAACCGTGCGAAAACCGTTCGTTAAGACAGTTCAAGCCACTTTTGGTATGAAAAGGGTTGCATTTGAGTTTTTCTTAACACCCAAGTCATCCCGTTTGCCCCAAAATTCATGTTTAGCTCGTTTCTAATCCGTTCCCGGAGTTTTGGTTCCGTTACGACAAACTGTGCGAAAACTGTTCGTTAAGACAGTTCAAGCCACTTTTGGTACGAAAAGAGTTGCATTTGAGTTTTTCTTAACACCCAAGTCATTCCGTTTGCCCCAAAACTCATGTTTAGCGTGTTTCTAGCCCGTTCCTTGAGTGTTGGTTCAAATACGACAAACTGTGCGAAAACCGTTCGTGAAGACCGTTCTAGCCACTTTTGGTACGAAAAGAGTTGTATTTGAATTTTTCTTAACACCCAAGTTATCTCGTTTGACCCAAAACTCATGTTTAGCTCGTTTCTAGTCCGTTCCTGGAGTTTTGGTTCTGGTATGACAAACCGTGCGAAAACCGTTCGTGAAGACTGTTCTAGCCACTTTTGGTACGAAAAGAGTTCCATTTGAGTTTTTCTTAACACCCAAGTCATCCCGTTTGACCCAAAACTCATGTTTAGCTCCTTTCTAGTCCGTTCCCAGAGTTTTGGTTCCGTTACGACAAACCGTGCGAAAACCGTTCGATAAGACAGTTCTAGCCACTTTTGGTACGAAAAGAGTTGCATTTGAGTTTTTCTTAACACCCAAGTCATCCCGTTTGCCCCAAAACTCATGTTTAGCTCGTTTCAAATCCGTTCCCAGAGTTTTGTTTCCGTTATGACAAACCGGGCGAAAACCGTTCGTTAAGACAGTTCAAGCCACTTTTGGTATGAAAAGAGTTGCATTTGAGTTTTTCTTAACACCCAAGTCATTCCGTTTGCCCCAAAACTCATGTTTAGCGTGTTTCTAGCCCGTTCCTTGAGTGTTGGTTCAAATTCGACAAACTGTGCAAAAATCGTTCGTGAAGACCGTTCTAGCCACTTTTGGTACGAAAGGAGTTTTATTTGAATTTTTCTTAACACCCAAGTCATCCTGTTTGCCCCAAAACTCATGTTTAGCTCGTTTCTAGTCTGTTCCTGGAGTGTTGGTCCTGGTATGACAAACTGCGAAAACCATTCGTGAAGACCGTTCTAGCCACTTTTGGTACGAAAAGAGTTGTATTTGAATTTTTCTTAACACCCAAGTCATCCCGATTGCCCCAAAACTCATGTTTAGCTCGTTTCTAGTCCGTTCCCGGAGTTTTGTTTTCATTACAACAAACCGTGCTAAAACCGTTCGGAAGACTGTTCTAGCGACTTTTGGTATGAAAAGAGTTGCATTTGAGTTTTTCTTAACACCCAAGTCATCCCCTTTGCCCCAAAACTCATGTTTAGCTCCTTTCTAGTCCGTTCCCGGAGTTTTTTTCCGTTACGACAAACCGTGCGAAAACCGTTCGTTAAGACAGTTCTAGCCACTTTTGGTACGAAAAGAGTTGCATTTGAGTTTTTGGTAACACCCAAGTCATCCCGTTTGCCCCAAAACTCATATTTAGCTCGTTTCTAGTCCGTTCCTGGAGTTTTGGTTCCGTTACGACAAACCGTGCTAAAACCGTTCGTTAAGACAGTTCAAGCCACTTTTGGTATGAAAAGAGTTGCATTTGAGTTTTTCTTAACACCCAAGTCATTCCGTTTGCCCCAAAACTCATGTTTAGCGTGTTTCTAGCCCGTTCCTTGAGTGTTGGTTCAAATACGACAAAGCCGTGCGAAAATCGTTCGTGAAGACCGTTCTAGCCACTTTTGGTACGAAAGGAGTTGTATTTGAATTTTCTTAACACCCAAGTCATCCCGTTTGCGCCAACACTCATGTTTAGCACGTTTCTAGTCTGTTCCTGGAGTGTTGGTCCTGGTATGACAAACTGCGAAAACCATTCGTGAAGACTGTTCTAGCCACTTTTGGTACGAAAAGAGTTGTATTTGAATTTTTCTTAACACCCAAGTCATCCCGATTGCCCCAAAACTCATGTTTAGCTCGTTTCTAGTCCGTTCCTGGAATTTTGGTTCTGGTATGACAAACTGTGCGAAAACCGTTCGTGAAGACCGTTCTAGCCACTTTTGGTACGAAAGGAGTTGTACTCGAATTTTTCTTAACACCCAAGTCATCCCGTTTGCGCCAAAACTCATGTTTAGCTCGTTTCTAGTCTGTTCCTGGAGTGTTGGTCCTGGTATGACAAACTGTGCGAAAACCATTCGTGAAGACTGTTCTAGCCACTTTGGGTACGAAAAGAGGTGCATTTGAGTTTTTCTTAACACCCAAGTCATTGCCTCAAAACTCATGTTTAGCTCGTTTCTAGTCCGTTCCTGGAGTTTTGGTTTCATTACGACAAACCGTGCTAAAACCGTTCGTGAAGACTGTTCTAGCGACTTTTGGTATGAAAGAGTAGCATTTGAGTTTTTCTTAACACCCAAGTCATCCCATTTGCCCCAAAACTCATGTTTAGCTCCTTTCTAGTCCGTTCCCGGAGTTTTGGTTCCGTTACGACAAACCGTGCGAAAACCATTCATTAAGACAGTTCAAGCCACTTTTGGTATGAAAAGGGTTGCATTTGAGTTTTTCTTAACACCCAAGTCATCCCGTTTGCCCCAAAACTCATTTTTAGCTCGTTTCTAATCCGTTCCCGGAGTTTTGGTTCTGTTACGACAAACCGTGCGAAAACCGTTCGTTAAGACAGTTCAAGCCACTTTTGGTACGAAAAGAGTTGCATTTGAGTTTTTCTTAACACCCAAGTCATTCCGTTTCCCCAAAACTCATGTTTAGCGTGTTTCTAGCCCGTTCCTTGAGTGTTGGTTCAAATACGACAAACTGTGCGAAAACCGTTCGTGAAGACCGTTCTAGCCACTTTTGGTACGAAAAGAGTTGTATTTGAATTTTTCTTAACACCCAAGTTATCTCGTTTGAGCCAAAACTCATGTTTAGCTCGTTTCTAGTCCGTTCCCGGAGTTTTAGTTCTGGTATGACAAACTTTGCGAAAACCGTTCGTGAAGACCGTTCTAGCCACTTTTGGTACGAAAAGAGTTCCATTTGAGTTTTTCTTAACACCCAAGTCATCCCGTTTGACCCAAAACTCATGTTTAGCTCCTTTCTAGTCCGTTCCCAGAGTTTTGGTTCCGTTACGACAAACCGTGCGAAAACCGTTCGTTAAGACAGTTCTAGCCACTTTTGGTACGAAAAGAGTTGCATTTGAGTTTTTGGTAACACCCAAGTCATCCCGTTTGACCCAAAACTCATGTTTAGCTCGTTTCTAGTCCGTTCCTGGAGTTTTGGTTCCGTTACGACAAACCGTGCGAAAACCGTTCATTAAGACAGTTCAAGCCACTTTTGGTATGAAAAGAGTTGCATTTGAGTTTTTCTTAACACCCAAGTCATTCCGTTTGCCCCAAAACTCATGTTTAGCGTGTTTCTAGCCCGTTCCTTGAGTGTTGGTTCAAATACGACAAACTGTGCGAAAATCGTTCGTGAAGACCGTTCTAGCCACTTTTGGTACGAAAGGAGTTGTATTTGAATTTTTCTTAACACCCAAGTCATCCCGTTTGCGCCAACACTCATGTTTAGCTCGTTTCTAGTCCGTTCCTGGAGTGTTGGTCCTGGTATGACAAACTGCGAAAACCATTCGTGAAGACTGTTCTAGCCACTTTTGGTATGAAAAGAGTTGTATTTGAATTTTTCTTAACACCCAAGTCATCCCGATTGCCCCAAAACTCATGTTTAGCTCGTTTCTAGTCCGTTCCTGGAGTTTTGGTTCTGGTATGAAAAACTGTGCGAAAACCGTTCGTGAAGACCGTTCTAGCCACTTTTCGTACGAAAGGAGTTGTATTCGAATTTTTCTTAACACCCAAGTCATCCCGTTTGCGCCAAAACTCATGTTTAGCTCGTTTCTAGTCTGTTCCTGGAGTGTTGGTCCTGGTATAACAAACTGTGCGAAAACCGTTCGTGAAGACTGTTCTAGCCACTTTTGGTACGAAAAGAGGTGCATTTGAGTTTTTCTTAACACCCAAGTCATCCCGATTGCCTCAAAACTCATGTTTAGCTCGTTTCTAGTCCATTCCTGGAGTTTTGGTTTCATTACGACAAACCGTGCTAAAACCGTTTGTGAAGACTGTTCTAGCGACTTTTGGTATGAAAAGAGTTGCATTTGAGTTTTTCTTAACACCCAAGTCATCCCATTTGACTCAAAACTCATGTTTAGCTCCTTTCTAGTCCGTTCCCGGAGTTTTGGTTCCGTTACGACAAACCATGCGAAAACCGTTCGTTAAGACAGTTCAAGCCACTTTTGGTACGAAAAGGGTTGCATTTGAGTTTTTCTTAACACCCAAGTCATCCCGTTTGCCCCAAAACTCATTTTTAGCTCGTTTCTAATCCGTTCCCGGAGTTTTGGTTCCGTTACGACAAACCGTGCGAAAACCGTTCGTTAAGCCAGTTCAAGTCACTTTTGGTACGAAAAGAGTTGCATTTGAGTTTTTCTTAACACCCAAGTCATTCCGTTTGCCCCAAAACTCATGTTTAGCGTGTTTCTAGCCCGTTCCTTGAGTGTTGGTTCAAATACGACAAACTGTGCGAAAACCGTTCGTGAAGACCGTTCTAGCCACTTTTGGTACGAAAAGAGTTGTATTTGAATTTTTCTTAACACCCAAGTTATCTCGTTTGACCCAAAACTCATGTTTAGCTCGTTTCTAGTCCGTTCCTGGAGCTTTGGTTCTGGTATGAGAAACTGTGCGAAAACCATTCGTGAAGACTGTTCTAGCCACTTTTGGTACGAAAAGAGTTCCATTTGAGTTTTTCTTAACACCCAAGTCATCCCGTTTGACCCAAAACTCATGTTTAGCTCCTTTCTAGTCCGTTCCCAGAGTTTTGGTTCCGTTACGACAAACCGTGCGAAAACCGTTCGTTAAGACAGTTCTAGCCACTTTTGGTACGAAAAGAGTTGCATTTGAGTTTTTGGTAACACCCAAGTCATCCCGTTTGACCCAAAACTCATGTTTAGCTCGTTTCTAGTCCGTTCCTGGAGTTTTAGTTCCATTACGACAAACCGTGCGAAAACCGTTCGTTAAGACAGTTCAAGCCACTTTTGGTATGAAAAGAGTTGCATTTGAGTTTTTCTTAACACCCAAGTCATTCCGTTTGCCCCAAAACTCATGTTTAGCGTGTTTCTAGCCCGTTCCTTGAGTGTTGGTTCAAATACGACAAACTGTGCAAAAATCGTTCGTGAAGACCGTTCTAGCCACTTTTGGTACGAAAGGAGTTGTATTTGAATTTTTCTTAACACCCAAGTCATCCCGTTTGTGCGAACACTCATGTTTAGCTCGTTTCTAGTCTGTTCCTGGAGTGTTGGTCCTGGTATGACAAACTGCGAAAACCATTCGTGAAGACTGTTCTAGCCACTTTTGGTACGAAAAGAGTTGTATTTGAATTTTTCTTAACACCCAAGTCATCCTGATTGCCCCAAAACTCATGGTTAGCTCGTTCCTAGTCCGTTCCTGGAGTTTTGGTTCTGGTATGACAAACTGTGCGAGAACCG
Source organism: Themeda triandra (assembly GCA_018135685.1). Taxonomy (NCBI): domain Eukaryota; kingdom Viridiplantae; phylum Streptophyta; class Magnoliopsida; order Poales; family Poaceae; genus Themeda; species Themeda triandra. The sequence continues at coordinate 57,957 of JAENPR010000725.1, read as the reverse complement.
TTCGTGATGACCATCCTAGCCACTTTTGGTACGAAAGGAGTTGTATTCGAATTTTTCTTAACACCCAAGTCATCCCGTTTGCGCCAAAACTCATGTTTAGCTCGTTTCTAGTCTGTTCCTGGAGTGTTGGTCCTGGTATGACAAACTATGCGAAAACCGTTCGTGAAGACTGTTCTAGCCACTTTTGGTACGAAAAGAGGTGCATTTGAGTTTTTCTTAACACCCAAGTCATCCCGATTGCCTCAAAACTCATGTTTAGCTCGTTTCTAGTCCGTTCCTGGAGTTTTGGTTTCATTACGACAAACCGTGCTAAAACCGTTCGTGAAGACTGTTCTAGTGACTTTTGGTATGAAAAGAGTTGCATTTGAGTTTTTCTTAACACCCAAGTCATCCCATTTGCCCCAAAACTCATGTTTAGCTCCTTTCTAGTCCGTTCCCGGAGTTTTGGTTCCGTTACGACAAACCGTGCGAAAACCGTTCGTTAAGACAGTTCAAGCCACTTTTGGTACGAAAAGGGTTGCATTTGAGTTTTTCTTAACACCCAAGTCATCCCGTTTGCCCTAAAACTCATGTTTAGCTCGTTTCTAATCCGTTCCCGGAGTTTTGGTTCCGTTACGACAAACCGTGTGAAAATTGTTCGTTAAGACAGTTCAAGCCACTTTTGGTACGAAAAGAGTTGCATTTGAGTTTTTCTTAACACCCAAGTCATTCCGTTTGCCCCAAAACTCATGTTTAGCGTGTTTCTAGCCCGTTCCTTGAGTGTTGGTTCAAATACGACAAACTGTGCGAAAACCGCTCGTGAAGACCGTTCTAGCCACTTTTGGTACGAAAAGAGTTGTATTTGAATTTTTCTTAACACCCAAGTTATCTCGTTTGACCCAAAACTCATGTTTAGCTCGTTTCTAGTCCGTTCTGGAGTTTTGGTTCTGGTATGACAAACCGTGCGAAAACCGTTCGTGAAGACTGTTCTAGCCACTTTTGGTACGAAAAGAGTTCCATTTGAGTTTTTCTTAACACCCAAGTCATCCCGTTTGACCCAAAACTCATGTTTAGCTCCCTTCTAGTCCGTTCCCGAGTTTTGGTTCTCATTACGACAAACCGTGCGAAAACCGTTCGTTAAGACAGGTCTAGCCACTTTTGGTACGAAAAGAGTTGCATTTGAGTTTTTGGTAACACCCAAGTCATCCCGTTTGACCCAAAACTCATGTATAGCTCGTTTCTAGTCCGTTCCCGGAGTTTTGGTTCCATTACGACAAACCGTGCGAAAACCGTTCGTTAAGACAGTTCAAGCCACTTTTGGTATGAAAAGAGTTGCATTTGAGTTTTTCTTAACACCCAAGTCATTCCGTTTGCCCCAAAACTCATGTTTAGCGTGTTTCTAGCCCGTTCCTTGAGTGTTGGTTCAAATACGGCAAACTGTGCAAAAATGTTCGTGAAGACCGTTCTAGCCACTTTTGGTACGAAAGGAGTTGTATTTGAATTTTTCTTAAAACCCAAGTCATCCCGTTTGCGCCAACACTCATGTTTAGCTCGTTTCTAGTCTGTTCCTGGAGTGTTGGTCCTGGTATGACAAACTGCGAAAACCATTCGTGAAGACAGTTCAATCCACTTTTGGTATGAAAAGGGTTGCATTTGAGTTTTTCTTAACACCCAAGTCATCCCGTTTGCCCCAAAACTCATGTTTAGCTCGTTTCTAATCCGTTCCCGGAGTTTTGGTTCCGTTACGACAAACCGTGCGAAAACCGTTCGTTAAGACCGTTCAAGCCACTTTTTGTATGAAAAGAGTTGCATTTGAGTTTTTCTTAACACCCAAGTCATCCCGTTTGACCCAAAACACATGTTTAGCTCGTTTCTAGTCCGTTCCTGGAGTTTTGGTTCCGTTACGACAAACCGTGCGAAAACCGTTCGTTAAGACATTTCAAGCCACTTTTGGTACGAAAAGAGTTGCATTTGAGTATTTCTTAACACCCAAGTCATTCCGTTTGCCCCAAAACTCATGTTTAGCGCATTTCTAGCCCGTTCCTTGAGTGTTGGTTCAAATACGACAAACTGTGCGAAAACCGTTCGTGAAGACCGTTCTAGCCACTTTTGGTATGAAAAGAGTTGTATTTGAATTTTTCTTAACACCCATGTTATCCCGTTTGACCCAAAACTCATGTGTAGCTCATTTCTAGTCCGTTCCTGGAGTTTTGGTTCCGTTACGACAAACCGTGCGAAAACCGTTCGTTAAGACAGTTCAAGCCACTTTTGGTACGAAAAGAGTTGCATTTGAGTTTTTCTTAACACCCAAGTCATTCCGTTTGCCCCAAAACTCATGATTAGCGCGTTTCAAGCCCGTTCCTTGAGTGTTGGTTCAAATACGACAAACTGTGCGAAAACCGTTCGTGAAGACCGTTCTTGATGAGGACATCAGCACTATCTATACATCCACACCTACACCCACACCATCACCAACACAACTTGGCCCTCTTACTCGTGCCCGTGCCCATCAACTGAACCATCAAGTAAGTTCATTCTTAAACTCTTGTCCATCATATTTAGACAATGGAGACACGTGCACTCTTGTTTTGCTTAGGAATGATGGAGAGGACCCGAAGCATAGGGGATTGGCGCCGGATTTGGACAAAGAAGACAACACCAACTTACAACAACCGCCATGACTTCATACGAGTCCATTTTAAGCATGCAAGCACTTGATGGAAAACACGTCAAGTATATTTTTAGACGGATCTCAATTCAAGTTCACAGCAGCTATGAGGCGGCCGCAATTGTCTAATAACTCCACGGACCTTTTCTTCGGATACCTACTTTTAGATCATGCTTCCGTCAATAAGGATCTCATTTTTCGTTCAATGAGGATCTCATGCAACCAAGCAATGGTTGCCTTTATTTCTCTGTTATTTTTAGAGAGTCGAGAGTGCCGCCTAGCTTTGCTCTCTCTTGTATTTATGGCTCCTACATGCCACCACAACAATTTCGGTTTTGTTTAGATGAAAGTTAGCCATTGCTACTTCCTTGTAGACGCATGTGTCGGATAGACTATCCGTTCTACTTGATTCGAAACCCCATATTGTTATTGTGATTCATATCAGATCCTTCTTGTATTATTTGGCAATTGAGTGCCTGTTCTATTTGTTCTTGCATGTTCTTCGATTGCGTTCAAGAATTACCCTAGTGGTTTGGTTGGCCGTGATCAACAAGATCGTGATCAACCGCTGGAATTGGTGTATCGATTGATAAGGCGCAGCATCCTTGGACGGTTGTAGTCGGGTCATGAACGTCGTTTCAGAGAGATCGAAATTATCCCTCTCCACCGAAAGATCGGGACTCCCATACTCTTATCAGTTCTAGCCACATCTGGTACGAAAGGAGTTGTATTCGAATTTTTCTTAACACCCAAGTCATCCCGTTTGCGCCGAAACTCATGTTTAGCTCGTTTCTAGTCTGTTCCTGGAGTGTTGGTCCTGGTATGACAAACTGTGCGAAAACCGTTCGTGAAGACTGTTCTAGTCACTTTTGGTACGAAAAGAGGTGCATTTGAGTTTTTCTTAACACCCAAGTCATCCCGATTGCCTCAAAACTCATGTTTAGCTCGTTTCTAGTCCGTTCCTGGAGTTTTGGTTTCATTACGACAAACCGTGCTAAAACCGTTCGTGAAGACTGTTCTAGCGACTTTTGGTATGAAAAGAGTTGCATTTGAGTTTTTCTTAACACCCAAGTCATCCCGTTTGCCCCAAAACTCATGTTTAGCTCCTTTCTAGTCCGTTCCCGGAGTTTTGGTTCCGTTACGACAAACCATGCGAAAACCGTTCGTTAAGACAGTTCGAGCCACTTTTGGTATGAAAAGGGTTGCATTTGAGTTTTTCTTAACACCCAAGTCATCCCGTTTGCCCCAAAACTCTTGTTCAGCTCGTTTCTAATCCTTTCCTGGAGTTTTGGTTCCGTTACGACAAACCGTGCGAAAACCGTTCGTTAAGACAGTTCAAGCCACTTTTGGTACGAAAAGAGTTGCATTTGAGTTTTTCTTAACACCCAAGTCATCCCGTTTGACCCAAAACTCATGTTTACCTCGTTTCTAGTCCGTTCCTGGAGTTTTGGTTCCGTTACGACAAACCGTGCGAAAACCGTTCATTAAGACAGTTCAAGCCACTTTTGGTACAAAAAGAGTTGCATTTGAGTTTTTCTTAACACCCAAGTCATTCCGTTTGCCCCAAAACTCATGTTTAGCGCGTTTCTAGCCCGTTCCTTGAGTGTTGGTTCAAATACGACAAACTGTGCAAAAACCGTTTGTGAAGACCGTTCTAGCCACTTTTGGTACGAAAAGAGTTGTATTTGAATTTTTCTTAACACCCAAGTTATCCCGTTTGACCCAAAACTCATGTTTAGCTCGTTTCTAGTCCGTTCCTGGAGTTTTGGTTCTGGTATGACAAACTGTGCGAAAACCGTTCGTGAAGACTGTTCTAGCCACTTTTGGTACGAAAAGAGTTGCATTTGAGTTTTTCTTAACACCCAAGTCATCCCGTTTGACCCAAAACTCATGTTTAGCTCGTTTCTAGTCCGTTCCTGGAGTTTTGGTTCCGTTACGACAAACCGTGCGAAAACCATTCGTTAAGACAGTTCAAGCCACGTTTGGTACGAAAAGAGTTGCATTTGAGTTTTTCTTAATACCCAAGTCATTCCGTTTGCCCCAAAACTCATGTTTAGCGCGTTTCTAGCCCGTTCCTCGAGTGTTGGTTCAAATACGACAAACTATGCGAAAACCATTCGTGAAGACCGTTCTAGCCACTTTTGGTACGAAAGGAGTTGTATTTGAATTTTTCTTAACACCCAAGTCATCCCGTTTGCGCCAAAACTCATGTTTAGCTCGTTTCTAGTCTGTTCCTGGAGTGTTGGTCCTGGTATGACAAACTGCGAAAACCGTTCGTGAAGACTGTTCTAGCCACTTTTGGTACGAAAAGAGTTGTATTTGAATTTTTCTTAACACCCAAGTCATCCTGTTTGCCCCAAAACTCATGTTTAGCTCGTTTCTAGTCCGTTCCTGGAGTTTTGGTGCTGGTATGACAAACTGTGCGAAAACCGTCCGTGAAGACTGTTCTAGCCACTTTTGGTACGAAAAGAGGTGCATTTGAGTTTTTCTTAACACCCAAGTCATCCCGATTGCCCCAAAACTCATGTTTAGCTCGTTTCTAGTCCGTTCCCGGAGTTTTGGTTTCATTACGACAAACCGTGCTAAAACCGTTTGTGAAGACTGTTCTAGCGACTTTTGGTATGAAAAGAGTTGCATTTGAGTTTTTCTTAACACCCAAGTCATCCCGTTTGCCCCAAAACTCATGTTTAGCTCCTTTCTAGTCCGTTCCCGGAGTTTTGGTTCCGTTACGACAAACCGTGCCAAAACCGTTCGTTAAGACAGTTCAAGCCACTTTTGGTACGAAAAGGGTTGCATTTGAGTTTTTCTTAACACCCAAGTCATCCCGTTTGCGCCAAAACTCTTGTTTAGCTCGTTTCTGGTCCGTTCCAGGTGTTTTGGTTCCGTTACGACAAACCGTGCGAAAACCGTTTGTTAAGACAGTTCAAGCCACTTTTGGTACGAAAAGAGTTGCATTTGAGTTTTTCTTAACACCCAAGTCATTCCGTTTGCCCCAAAACTAATGTTTAGCGCGTTTCTAGCTCGTTCCTTGAGTGTTGGTTCAAATACGACAAACTGTGCGAAAACCGTCCGTGAAGACCGTTCTAGCCACTTTTGGTACGAAAGGAGTTGTATTTGAATTTTTCTTAACACCCAAGTCATCCCGTTTGCGCCAAAACTCATGTTTTGCTCGTTTCTAGTCTGTTCCTGGAGTGTTGGTCCTGGTATGACAAACTGCGAAAACCATTCGTGAAGACTGTTCTAGCCACTTTTGGTACGAAAAGAGTTGTATTTGAATTTTTCTTAACACCCAAGTCATCCCGATTGCCCCAAAACTCATGTTTAGCTCGTTTCTAGTCCGTTCCCGGAGTTTTGGTTCCGTTACGACAAACCGTGCTAAAACCGTTCGTGAAGACTGTTCTAGCGACTTTTGGTATGAAAAGGGTTGCATTTGAGTTTTTCTTAACACCCAAGTCATCCCGTTTGCCCCAAAACTCATGTTTAGCTCGTTTCTAATCCGTTCCTGGAGTTTTGGTTCCGTTACGACAAACCGTGCGAAAACCGTTCGTTAAGACACTTCAAGCCACTTTTGGTACGAAAAGAGTTGCATTTGAGTTTTTCTTAACACCCAAGTCATTCCGTTTGCCCCAAAACTCATGTTTAGCGCGTTTCTAGCCCGTTCCTTGAGTGTTGGTTCAAATACGACAAACTGTGCGAAAACCGTTCGTGAAGACCGTTCTAGCCACTTTTGGTACGAAAGGAGTTGTATTTGAATTTTTCTTAACACCCAAGTCATCCCGTTTGCGCCAAAACTCATGTTTAGCTCGTTTCTAGTCCGTTCCTGGAGTTTTGGTTCCGGTACGACAAACTGTGCGAAAACCGTTCGTGAAGACTGTTCTAGCCACTTTTGGTACGAAAAGAGTTGTATTTGAATTTTTCTTAACACCCAAGTCTTCCCGATTGCCCCAAAACTCATGTTTAGCTCGTTTCTAGTCCGTTCCCGGAGTTTTGGTTCCGTTACGACAAACCGTGCGAAAACCATTTGTTAAGACAGTTCAAGCCACTTTTGGTACGAAAAGGGTTGCATTTGAGTTTTTCTTAACACCCAAGTCATCCCGTTTGACCAAAAACTCATGTTTAGCTCGTTTCTAGTCCGTTCCTGGAGTTTTGGTTCCGTTATGACAAACCGTGCGAAAACCGTTCGTTAAGACAGCCTAAGCCACTTTTGGTACGAAAAGAGTTGCATTTGAGTTTTTCTTAACACCCAAGTCATTCCGTTTGCCCCAAAACTCATGTTTAGCGCGTTTCTAGCCCGTTCCTTGAGTGTTGGTTCAAATACGACAACCTGTGCGAAAACCGTTCGTGAAGACCGTTCTAGCCACTTTTGGTACGAAAGGAGTTGTATTTGAATTTTTCTTAACACCCAAGTCATCCCGTTTGCGCCAAAACTCATGTTTAGCTCGTTTCTAGTCCGTTCCTGGAGTGTTGGTCCTGGTATGACAAACTGCGAAAACCGTTCGTGAAGACTGTTCTAGCCACTTTTGGTACGAAAAGAGTTGTATTTGAATTTTTCTTAACACCCAAGTCATCCCGATTGCCCCAAAACTCATGTTTAGCTCGTTTCTAGTCCGTTCCCGGAGTTTTGGTTTCATTACGACAAACCGTGCTAAAACCGTTCGTGAAGACTGTTCTAGCGACTTTTGGTATGAAAAGGGTTGCATTTGAGTTTTTCTTAACACCCAAGTCATCCCGTTTGCCCCAAAACTCATGTTTAGCTCGTTTCTAATCTGTTCCCGGAGTTTTGGTTCCGTTACGACAAACCGTGCGAAAACCGTTCGTTAAGACAGTTCAAGCCACTCTTGGTACGAAAAGAGTTGCATTTGAGTTTTTCTTAACACCCAAGTCATTCCGTTTGCCCCAAAACTCATGTTTAGCGCGTTTCTAGCCCGTTCCTTGAGTGTTGGTTCAAATACGACAAACTGTGCGAAAACCGTTCGTGAGGACCGTTCTAGCCACTTTTGGTACGAAAGGAGTTGTATTTGAATTTTTCTTAACACCCAAGTCATCCCGTTTGCGCCAAAACTCATGTTTAGCTCGTTTCTAGTCTGTTCCTGGAGTGTTGGTCCTGGTATGACAAACTGCGAAAACCGTTCGTGAAGACTGTTCTAGCCACTTTTGGTACGAAAAGAGTTGTATTTGAATTTTTATTAACACCCAAGTCATCCCGATTGCCCCAAAACTCATGTTTAGCTCGTTTCTAGTCCGTTCCCGGAGTTTTAGTTCCGTTACGACAAACCGTGCGAAAACCATTTGTTAAGACAGTTCAAGCCACTTTTGGTACGAAAAGGGTTGCATTTGAGTTTTTCTTAACACCCAAGTCATCCCGTTTGCCCCAAAACTCATGTTTAGCTCGTTTCTAATCCGTTCCGGAGTTTTGGTTCCGTTACGACAAACCGTGCGAAAACCGTTCGTTAAGACAGTTCAAGCCACTTTTGGTACGAAAAGAGTTGCATTTGAGTTTTTCTTAACACCCAAGTCATCCCGTTTGACCCAAAACTCATGTTTAGCTCGTTTCTAGTCCGTTCCAGGAGTTTTGGTTCCGTTACGACAAACCGTGCGAAAACCGTTCGTTAAGACATACAAAGCCACTTTTGGTACGAAAAGAGTTGCATTTGAGTATTTCTTAACACCCAAGTCATTCCGTTTGCCCCAAAACTAATGTTTAGCGCATTTCTGGCCCGTTCCTTGAGTGTTGGTTCAAATACGACAAACTGTGCGAAAACCGTTCGTGAAGACCGTTCTAGCCACTTTTGGTATGAAAAGAGTTGTATTTGAATTTTTCTTAGCACCCATGTTATCCCGTTTGACCCAAAACTCATGTGTAGCTCATTTCTAGTCCGTTCCTGGAGTTTTGTTTCCGTTACGACAAACCGTGCGAAAATCGTTCGTGAAGACTGTTCTAGCCACTTTTGGTACGAAAAGAGTTGCATTTGAGTTTTTCTTAACACCCAAGTCATCCCGTTTGACCAAAAACTCATGTTTAGCTCGTTTCTAGTCCGTTCCTGGAGTTTTGGTTCCGTTACGACAAACCGTGCGAAAACCGTTTGTTAAGACAGTTCAAGCCACTTTTGGTATGAAAAGGGTTGCATTTGAGTTTTTCTTAACACCCAAGTCATCCCGTTTGCCCCAAAACTCATGTTTAGCTCGTTTCTAATCCGTTCCTGGAGTTTTGGTTCCGTTACGACAAACCGTGCGAAAACCGTTCGTTAAGACAGTTCAAGCCACTTTTGGTACGAAAAGAGTTGCATTTGAGTTTTTCTTAACACCCAAGTCATTCCGTTTGCCCCAAAACTCATGTTTAGCGCGTTTCTAGCCCGTTCCTTGAAACTGTGCGAAAACCGTTCGTGAAGACCGTTCTAGCCACTTTTGGTACGAAAAGAGTTGCATTTGAATTTTTCTTAACACCCAAGTCATCCCGTTTGCGCCAAAACTCATGTTTAGCTCGTTTCTAGTCCGTTCCTCGGAGTGTTGGTCCTGTATGACAAACTGCGAAAACCGTTCGTGAAGACTGCTCTAGCCACTTTTGGTACGAAAAGAGTTGTATTTGAATTTTTCTTAACACCCAAGTCATCTCGTTTGCCCCAAAACTCATGTTTAGCTCGTTTCTAGTCCGTTCCGGAGTTTTGGTTCCGTTACGACAAACCGTGTGAAAACCATTTGTTAAGACAAGCCACTTTTGGTACGAAAAGGGTTGCATTTGAGTTTTTCTTAACACCCAAGTCATCCCGTTTGACCAAAAACTCATGTTTAGCTCGTTTCTAGTCCGTTCCTGGAGTTTTGGTTCCGTTATGATAAACCGTGCGAAAACCGTTCGTTAAGACAGTTCAAGCCACTTTTGGTACGAAAAGAGTTGCATTTGAGTTTTTCTTAACACCCAAGTCATTCCGTTTGCCCCAAAACTCATGTTTAGCGCGTTTCTAGCCCGTTCCTTGAGTGTTGGTTCAAATACGACAAACTGTGCGAAAACCGTTCGTGAAGACCGTTCTAGCCACTTTTGGTACGAAAGGAGTTGTATTTGAATTTTTCTTAATACCCAAGTCATCCCGTTTGACCCAAAACTCATGTTTAGCTCGTTTCTAGTCTCGTTCTGGAGTGTTGGTCCCGGTATGACAAACCGCGAAAACCGTTCGTGAAGACCGTTCTAGCCACTTTTGGTACGAAAAGAGTTGTATTTGAATTTTTATTAACACCCAAGTCATCCCGATTGCCCCAAAACTCATGTTTAGCTCGTTTCTAGTCCGTTCCCGGAGTTTTGGTTCCATTACGACAAACCGTGCTAAAACCGTTCGTGAAGACTGTTCTAGCGACTTTTGGTATGAAAAGAGTTGCATTTGAGTTTTTCTTAACACCCAAGTCATCCCGTTTGCCCCAAAACTCATGTTTAGCTCGTTTCTAATCTGCTCCCAGAGTTTTGGTTCCGTTACGACAAACCGTGCGAAAACCGTTCGTTAAGACGTTCAAGCCACTCTTGGTACGAAAAGAGTTGCATTTGAGTTTTTCTTAACACCCAAGTCATTCCGTTTGCCCCAAAACTCATGTTTAGCGCGTTTCTAGCCCGTTCCTTGAGTGTTGGTTCAAATACGACAAACTGTGCGAAAACCGTTCGTGAAGACCGTTCTAGCCACTTTTGGTACGAAAGGAGTTGTATTTGAATTTTTCTTAACACCCAAGTCATCCCGTTTGCGCCAAAACTCATGTTTAGCTCGTTTCTAGTCTGTTCCTGGAGTGTTGGTCCTGGTATGACAAACTGCGAAAACCGTTCGTGAAGACTGTTCTAGCCACTTTTGGTACGAAAAGAGTTGCATTTGAGTATTTCTTAACACCCAAGTCATTCCGTTTGCCCCAAAACTAATGTTTAGCGCATTTCTGGCCCGTTCCTTGAGTGTTGGTTCAAATACGACAAACTGTGCGAAAACCGTTCGTGAAGACCGTTCTAGCCACTTTTGGTATGAAAAGAGTTGCATTTGAGTTTTTCTTAACACCCAAGTCATCCCGTTTGACCAAAAACTCATGTTTAGCTCGTTTCTAGTCCGTTCCTGGAGTTTTGTTTCCGTTACGACAAACCGTGCGAAAATCGTTCGTGAAGACTGTTCTAGCCACTTTTGGTACGAAAAGAGTTGCATTTGAGTTTTTCTTAACACCCAAATCATTCCGTTTGCCCCAAAACTCATGTTTAGCGCGTTTCTAGCCCGTTCCTTGAGTGTTGGTTCCGTTACGACAAACCGTGCGAAAACCGTTCGTGAAGACCGTTCTAGCCACTTTTTGTATGAAAGGAGTTGTATTTGAATTTTTCTTAACACCCAAGTCATCCCGTTTGCGCCAAAACTCATGTTTAGCTCGTTTCTAGTCTGTTCCTGGAGTGTTGGTCCTGGTATGACAAACTGCGAAAACCGTTCGTGAAGACTGTTCTAGCCACTTTTGGTACGAAAAGAGTTGTATTTGAATTTTTCTTAACACCCAAGTCATCCCGATTGCCCCAAAACTCATGTTTAGCTCGTTTCTAGTCCGTTCCCAGAGTTTTGGTTTCATTACGACAAACCGTGCTAAAACCGTTCGTGAAGACTGTTCTAGCGACTTTTGGTATGAAAAGGGTTGCATTTGAGTTTTTCTTAACACCCAAGTCATCCCGTTTGCCCCAAAACTCATGTTTAGCTCGTTTCTAGCCCGTTCCTTGAGTGTTGGTTCAAATACGACAAACTGTGCGAAAACCGTTCGTGAAGACCGTTCTAGCCACTTTTGGTACGAAAGGAGTTGTATTTGAATTTTTCTTAACACCCAAGTCATCCCGTTTGCGCCAAAACTCATGTTTAGCTCGTTTCTAGTCTGTTCCTGGAGTGTTGGTCCTGGTATGATAAACTGCGAAAACCGTTCGTGAAGACTGTTCTAGCCACTTTTGGTACGAAAAGAGTTGTATTTGAATTTTTCTTAACACCCAAGTCATCCCGATTGCCCCAAAACTCATGTTTAGCTCGTTTCTAGCCCGTTCCCGGAGTTTTGGTTCCGTTACGACAAACCGTGCGAAAACCATTCGTTAAGACAGTTCAAGCCACTTTTGGTACGAAAAGGGTTGCATTTGAGTTTTTCTTAACACCCAAGTCATCCCGTTTGCCCCAAAACTCATGTTTAGCTCGTTTCTAATCCGTTCCCGGAGTTTTGGTTCCGTTACGACAAACCGTGCGAAAACCGTTCGTTAAGACAAGGTTCAAGCCACTTTTGGTACGAAAAGAGTTGCATTTGAGTTTTTCTTAACACCCAAGTCATCCCGTTTGACCCAAAACACATGTTTAGCTCGTTTAAGTCCGTTCCTCGGAGTTTTGGTTCCGTTACGACAAACCGTGCGAAAACCGTTCGTTAAGACATTTCAAGCCACTTTTGGTACGAAAAGAGTTGCATTTGAGTATTTCTTAACACCCAAGTCATTCCGTTTGCCCCAAAACTCATGTTTAGCGCATTTCTAGCCCATTCCTTGAGTGTTGGTTCAAATACGACAAACTGTGCGAAAACCGTTCGTGAAGACCGTTCTAGCCACTTTTGGTATGAAAAGAGTTATATTTGAATTTTTCTTAGCACCCATGTTATCCCGTTTGACCCAAAACTCATGTGTAGCTCATTTCTAGTCCGTTCCTGGAGTTTTGGTTCCGTTACGACAAACCATGCGAAAACCGTTCGTGAAGACTGTTCTAGCCACTTTTGGTACGAAAAGAGTTGCATTTGAGTTTTTCTTAACACCCAAGTCATCCCGTTTGACCAAAAACTCATGTTTAGCTCATTTCTAGTCCGTTCCTAGAGTTTTGGTTCCGTTACGACAAACCGTGCGAAAACCGTTCGTTAAGACAGCTCAAGCCACTTTTGGTACGAAAAGAGTTGCTTTTGAGTTTTTCTTAACACCCAAGTCATTCCGTTTGCCCCAAAACTCATGTTTAGCGCGTTTCTAGCCCGTTCCTTGAGTGTTGGTTCAAATACGACAAACTGTGCGAAAACCGTTCGTGAAGACCGTTCTAGCCACTTTTGGTACGAAAGGAGTTGTATTTGAATTTTTCTTAACACCCAAGTCATCCCGTTTGCGCCAAAACTCATGTTTAGCTCGTTTCTAGTCTGTTCCTGAAGTGTTGGTCCTGGTATGACAAACTGCGAAAACCGTTCGTGAAGACTGTTCTAGCCACTTTTGGTACGAAAAGAGTTGCATTTGAGTTTTTCTTAACACCCAAGTCATTCCATTTGCCCCAAAACTCATGTTTAGCGCGTTTCTAGCCCGTTCCTTGAGTGTTGGTTCAAATACGACAAACTGTGCGAAAACAGTTCGTGAAGACCGTTCTAGCCACTCTTGGTACGAAAGGAGTTGTATTTGAATTTTTCTTAACACCCAAGTCATCCCGTTTGCGCCAAAACTCATGTTTAGCTCGTTTCTAGTCCGTTCCCGGAGTTTTGGTTCCGTTACGACAAACCGTGCGAAAACCATTTGTTAAGACAGTTCAAGCAACTTTTGGTACGAAAAGGGTTGCATTTGAGTTTTTCTTAACACCCAAGTCATCCCGTTTGCCCCAAAACTCATGTTTAGCTCGTTTCTAATCCGTTCCCGGAGTTTTGGTTCCGTTACGACAAACCGTGCGAAAACCGTTCGTTAAGACAGTTCAAGCCACTTTTGGTACGAAAAGAGTTGCATTTGAGTTTTTCTTAACACCCAAGTCATCCCGTTTGACCCAAAACACATGTTTAGCTCGTTTCTGGTCCGTTCCTGGAGTTTTGGTTCCGTTACGACAAACCGTGCGAAAACCGTTCGTTAAGACATTTCAAGCCACTCTTGGTACGAAAAGAGTTGCATTTGAGTATTTCTTAACACCAAGTCATTCCGTTTGCCCCAAAACTCATGTTTAGCGCATTTCTAGCCCGTTCCTTGAGTGTTGGTTCAAATACGACAAACTGTGCGAAAACCGTTCGTGAAGACCGTTCTAGCCACTTTTGGTATGAAAAGAGTTGTATTTGAATTTTTCTTAACACCCATGTTATCCCGTTTGACCCAAAACTCATGTGTAGCTCATTTCTAGTCCGTTCTTGGAGTTTTGGTTCCGTTACGACAAACCGTGCGAAAACCGTTCGTGAAGACTGTTCTAGCCACTTTTGGTACGAAAAGAGTTGCATTTGAGTTTTTCTTAACACCCAAGTCATCCCGTTTGACCAAAAACTCATGTTTAGCTCGTTTCTAGTCCGTTCCTGGAGTTTTGGTTCCGTTACAACAAACCGTGCGAAAACCGTTCGTTAAGACAGTTCAAGACACTTTTGGTACGAAAAGGGTTGCATTTGAGTTTTTCTTAACACCCAAGTCATCCCGTTTGCCCCAAAACTCATGTTTAGCTCGTTTTCTAATCCGTTCTCGGAGTTTTGGTTCCGTTACGACAAACCGTGCGAAAACCGTTTGTTAAGACAGTTCAAGCCACTTTTGGTACGAAAAGGGTTGCATTTGAGTTTTTCTTAACACCCAAGTCATCCCGTTTGCCCCAAAACTCATGTTTAGCTCGTTTCTAATCCGTTCCCGGAGTTTTGGTTCCGTTACGACAAACCGTGCGAAAACCGTTCGTTAAGATAGTTCAAGCCACTTTTGGTACGAAAAGAGTTGCATTTGAGTTTTTCTTAACACCCAAGTCATCCCGTTTGACCCAAAACTCATGTTTAGCTCGTTTCTAGTCCGTTCCAGGAGTTTTGTGATGAGGACATGAGTACCATCAATAGAAGAGGACAAGCTTGAGTCGAGGACAACTCAAATGCAAGAAGGGGAGGATGATGAGGACATGAGCACCATCAATACATCCACGCCTCAGATTCATATGCATGATAGCTCAACTATCTAGTGAGTTCATTCTTGAGTTATTTGTTGTATTATTTAGACCATGGAAACCCGTGCACCTTTGTTTTGGTCAGGAATAATGAGGAGGAACTGCAAGGAAGCATTTTCGCGATGGGCTAAATTTAGACTGCAGAAGGGTCTCAACTTGTGGTGGTCACCAAGACTTCATACGGTGACCGATTTTGATGTTCAAATACACGGTGGAAAGCTTATGAAGTCTATTTTCGCATGGATCCAGTCGCATGTCCATATCTATAATGAGGCAGCCCCAATCGTCGAGTTACTCCAGAGACCTTTCTGTGGACAGCTTCATTCAATAAGGAACTCCATGCATGCATGCTGTGGATGTTATTGTTTTCTTTTGTTTTTAGTGAGTCGAGGGATTAGCACGCACACTCTGGTTGCTCTCTCTTGTACATAAAGGCTTCTACAGCCACAGACACAAATCGGGTTTTGTTTAGATGAAAGTTAGCCCTTGCTACTTCCTTGTAGACGCATGTGTCGGATAGACCATCCGTTCTGCTTGATTCGAAACCCCATATTGTTATTGTGATTCATATCAGATCCTTCTTGTATTATTTGGCAATTGAGTGCCTGTTCTATTTGTTCTTGCATGTTCTTCGATTGCGTGCAGGAATTACCCTAGTGATTTGGTTGGCTGTGATCAACAAGATCATGATCAACCGCAGGAATTACCCTACTTCCTTGGACGGTTGTAGTCGGGTCGTGAACGTCGCTCCAGAGAGATCGAAGTTATCCCTCTCCACCGAAAGATCGGGACTCCCATACCCTCGTTCTTATTATGTGGTAATCAGCTCAAGGTTTCATCGGTGAGAGAATTTAGTTTGCAATTTTTTTCCTATTGCCCAGAAAAAGCCAAGAAAAATAGTACTTTCATTTCTATCATCCTATAGACCCTTTGAGCCTTTTACTAGTACTACTTAGTTCAGGCTTGTTGTGTTTGATTTACATCGGTTGAGTCGAGTTGCTGGTCTTAGGTTTAGACTTTTAGAGTTTCGAGTTCTTGTCACGTTTTAGTCATTGCCCATCGTATAATCTCCGCTGCAATCACTATTACCATATACATTTGGACTACACTATATATCTGAACTACCATCACCACCCTACTTGCGCACCGTGTAAACTCCATCCACCACTCTCTTTTCACTCATGCGCACCCTATATTTTTAGGCCATTGCATGCACGTTTTCACTTCCACCCGTGAGCAACCTATTCTTACTCACTGCCACCTGCATGTTCCTTTCTTCCATTCATACATCCTATTGTAAGCGCTCTTGCACATTCTATAATCAGCATCCTATTTTTAATCAGCATCCTATTGCAACCACTAGATTTATTCCACTCTTGCGCATCTAATTTTAGAACATTGCATCCTTGTCCACTTCATGCGCATCCTTTTGCCTCTCCTCCACTCTTCTTTCACATTCTATTTTTGGCATCCCCGTTGCAATCAGTATTACTGCAGCATCATATCACCATCATAATCTGCTAGTTGTATTTTTGTTACACTAAAGACATTGTGTGTATTCTGAAATCTAATCCATCAAGATTCAGATTTATTTTAGTTGAGCAAAGTAGAAGAAAAAAAAACAGAAAGAAACAAAAAAAATATCAGAAAAAAAGAAAAGAAAAAGGAAAGAAAAGAAAAGAAGAAAAAAAGGAAAGAAAAGAAAGGAAGAGGAAAAGAAGGGAAGTTATCTCTTGTTGTTCTTATTATTCCTGTGATATTGTGACTTCATCTCGTGTCCAGGCTCGCGTCTCTAGCACGGTCTAGCCTAGGACCAGCATAGTACCACCGTTGAATGATCTCTCAGCATGCTTTTGTGACTCATGTGGTACTAGTACTTCCTTGTGCAATAAATATAGCCATCCTATAGCTCCACAAATCAGACTACAACTTGACAAGTGTGTTGCTACAGCGTCGATACACCATTTTCTAGGTTTTCTAACTTGTTGGTTCCTGCCACCTCCTGTTTCGCTTGGTAAGAACTTGTGAGAACTTGTTTGAATAGGGTGAGAGTGAAATAATTACAACAGCCACATCCTTGTAGTTGATAGGAGCATAAAGATTATTGCGTATGTCTCTTGTTTTGTTCTAATCATGGCAGGAATCCACATAGAAACAAGCGATAATCAGATTGCATGTTCACATCACTTTGCTAAAGGTGTGGCAAGTGATAAGTATGGCACTCATGAGGTATGTGATGTTTTGCTAGATGAAATAAAATCTGCATTACCTTATTTTGAAGGAAATTGTGATCCACATGCATATATTAAATGGGAGCTAAATGTAGACAATGAATTTAAAAAGCATAATCTATCTGAAAGCCAAAAGATTAGAGTTGCTTCTAGTGTTCTTACCGAGTATGCTTTAAGTTCATGGAAATACCTTTGTAGATTTCATAAAGCTCCTCAAACATGGAAAGATGTGAAAAGACATTTTAGAGATGTTTTTGTCCCCGAGTACTATTCTGAAATTTTGTTTGAAAAACTGCAATCTATAAAACAAGAAAACAAAACCGTAGTGGAATATTTGGATAAACTAAAATTGTGTGTGCTGCGATGTGGATTAGAAGAAACTGATGAACTTTTGGAACATAGATTTCTGCAAGGTCTTAATGTAGAAATTCAGAACATTCTTGTTGATAAATATTATAACACCTTTGATGAATTGTTTGATCTTGCTTGTGAGTTAGAAAGGGGTCTCACAAGTATTATAGAAGTACATGTCTCTCCTATTACTAACAATTTGCAGCAACAAGAAGACAACATACACATGGAGAGCGTGCAACTTGAGATACTAGATGAGTCATTTAAAGAGAGCATAAATCTAGCTGCACCCACACCATTTCAACACATCGTCAAAGGTAAATTAGAAGGTGGTAACATAAATCAAGGTGACCTTACATTAGATGAGCTGCATTTGTCCACTAATGCTGCTAACTTAGAGAAAACAATTATGGAACCAATTACTAATTTTCCTTTGTCAAACTTCGATATTCCTGATGTTCCTAGTGACAAAGAAGAGTTGTGCGATAGTGCATCACCTATATCCATACCACAACTAGTATACAAAGAAAAGAATTCTGGATCAATGAGTGTTGAATTCAAGCATGTTATTAATATTGTAAATGAAAATGAAGAAGCTCAATTGTTGTCATTGTTGATATGAATTAAGTGCAACTAAAATATGAAGGATTCCGCAAGCGCACAGAACATACCATTGTAGCATTTTACCGGGAGTAAACCAGGTATCGTTATTTATATTTTACCACAGGGAAGCAAGGGTTAAAGAATCGGATAACTCACCATCATGTATCTACTAACTTAGTAAACCAACTAGACTAAAGTAGGGGTAAATGATATATATATATAAGGTAATATAAATAATAAAGCACACATGAGAATTCTATGATAAATGAGTAGCTAGCTAGAGTGAGAGGACAACGGGAGAGATCAAGGTTCCTATATACTTCTCTATTACTCTGGTTCTATGATAACAGGGGATGGATAGATATAGCAATCATACAATAGCACTTCGGGACATCGGAGCACTAGCCACGGACATGGATGAGAAGGGGGCTAGGAAGGTCCGACTACGGTCCTACAAACACCAACCCGAACGAGGTGGAATACGATGGCCGTCAGGACTGTCACGATCCTGGGGCTACCACAACAATCCGTGGGATTGGGTGCAATCTCAGGTAACCTCTAGTCTAGACACCATGTCTACACTATCAATTACTACTCTAATTACCTAGGATAACTAGAGCACTCGATGCGAGCGAAGATCCCATACTAAAGCATAACTACTATACTAACAATCACAATATAGGCATAAAAGTGAATAGAGAAGATAAATATATTAAAGCATAAGTCTTACAAAGAGTAAAGACATACCAAATCTCTGAAGACTTCTCCAGAACCAGAGCGCAGCTCCGCTCTCCCTAACTCTCATCTAGATCTAATCTACTACATTGGAATGTCTAGCTCTAATTCTCTAGAGAGGAGAAGTCATCCATTCAAGGGACGCCTCTACAACTCGATCCCGTTTGGGAGATAATGAATTAGGGTTTAAGGGATTGCCTCCTCCGGGGGCCGGGGCCCCGCTTATATAGCCCTCTAAGATGCACCACAGCCCTCGGATCAAACCAACCTAAACGGACGATTATTATTCATCCTCAAAGGCGGTGGAACAGGATCCGCGAGGCCGACTCGATTGGTTGAAGTCCCCGGTCGGCCGACTCTAGGGTGGAGTCGGCCGACTCTCCACCGAGCCGGTTCGGGCTCCCGTTTGGTCCAGAGCCTTCTCGAACCTTCCGGATTACAGAATTTTCACCGGTTCCCGATTAT
The DNA here is from genome assembly GCA_018135685.1 of Themeda triandra. Classification (NCBI taxonomy): domain Eukaryota; kingdom Viridiplantae; phylum Streptophyta; class Magnoliopsida; order Poales; family Poaceae; genus Themeda; species Themeda triandra. Next base: position 39,055 of record JAENPR010000725.1, on the reverse strand, counting down.
CTCTATGTAAACCCGACATGTGGGCCTTCCTTGGGTATTTTCAGGTGACACCTATGAGAAATGTACATTCACCAAAACTCGTGGAATTACGTTAGTATAACCCCTATATCTAGTTGGTGAACATATTTTAGTCCTTTCTCATGTCTCGTTGACGGTAAAAATTGGCACTTAACGACCGTCAACAACTCCCCCAAGCTTACCTTTTGCTCGTCCCCGAGCAAAGATAAACTTCATGATGGATCGGGAGTTGCTACTATGCTTTCACTCCTCACAAGTACACATGCGTTCAAACAAGAACTCTCCTCCGAATTAGAATGAACTATTCTGACTCAAAACCTACTCATATTACCTTTCACCATGGGGCTTGTAACCGTCACTTGGGTCTTGAGTAGTTGAAAGATAGAACAGTCAAGTCAAGCACCATGTTTCTCGCTCTTTGATCAACTATTATTCCGGAGTTTTTGCAAGATTTTCAAATAAAACTCGAGTTCCTTGTATGAACCTTTCGGGTCTCTCATTTGTGGTATTTCGGATCCTCTCCAAGGCATGAGTAGTGTATGCCTTCTCTCTTCTCTCAAAATATATGGTATTTGTGGAACTAAGGCATAGTGGAAAGTGCCTTCTCTCTCTCACCCTACTTTCTAATAGGCTTATGTGGAGCTTATAGGTGGGGAGACACTCAAAACTCACTTGCATATATTGCACGGTTAAACCATGGATCCGAGTAGGAACTAAAATAATAATAAAGTCATATGTGCATGTGAATGAGGAAATGGAATGGATGATAAGATGATGATGATAAGGAAATGATTATGAGGAGTGATCACTTGGTGAACATCTACTTCTACACTTGCTCCTTTGGGGATAACATGACTCCCTTTATTTGGAAACCTTGAAACTTCTTGAAAGGAAGGACTTGGCTACTCTTTCTTTCTTTCTTTCTTTTTTCTTCTTTTTTTTTTTTCTCTTTTTCTTTTTTTCTCTCTCTTTTTTTTTTTTTAGAGCAACCAATCCTCTGAAAATGAAACTTTAGCAACGGGGAGTGTAAAATTTGAAATGATAATAACTGGAGCTTTTATGTAGGCAAATGGAATGGCGATGATTATTTCTAGATGTTCACTCCCAGGATAGGAGTAGAACCTTTTCTGGATGAAGTGAAATGAGTGGCATGTGTATATGTGGATGGATGGATGGATGGATGGATGTGTACTCCCAGGGTAGGAGCAGCATAAGTGCGTATCTCCAGGGTAGAGACAACACAATATGTGGGGAAATGCGTACTCCCAGAGTAGGAGCAGCATAGGTGCATATCTCTAGGGTAGAGATAGCACAATATGTGGTGGATATGGATCTATATATGGGTGGTACTTCTAGGGACAGAAGTAGCACAGAATGAATGTAGTATTTATAAAATGGGTGCATGCTTCTGAGGACAGAAGTAGCATAGATTAATGGATGGAGAGCACATAGTATTGACTTTAACTGCATGACTGATTCCTTATGGGTCCACAGCATAACCACACTCAATGCCTATAAAGACTACACTCAATGCCTACATTATGATCTATATAAATAGATGTGTCTTCCTAATCTAGTAAGCATGAATATATGGCTGTGGTAGGAATTTGAACTCTCATCATAAAGGAACTCATCATGCAGGAATTTAATGTTTTCAAAGATAAATTCTCCAGAACTCTAGTATCTCTAGGAACAAGATTGGACAGTGTTGACGCAAAATGTGACCACCCTGCGTCTCACACACAGCAAGCCGGAAAGCCTAGCTTTAATCGGGTGCCCGGGCGTACGAATCCGGTGGCGTGCCGATCGATTTGACCTGAAAATCGACAAGGGATAAAACGGTAAGATCATAAGCGGAACGTCTTTGGTGAGACCGGGACGGTTCCATCTTTACGGCCCCGAAGCCACTTACGACGACACATAGCTATGGAAGCTATCTGCAACGGGATGCGCCATTCGGCTAAAGTAACATAACGATGTAAACAGAACAAACTAGCCGAATACGGTAAATGAAGACATGTTTGAACAAGATTAAATCATTGAAGCATATCAAACCACATCTCATGTTTAAAGCATCTTTAAGCACTAAAAATTAAGAATAAGTAACTTATAAATATAAATCTACTAAACAACACATGCATAGGCTACTCCAACTAGTCTGCCGCACGTCTAGCCTTCATAAACCCGTCGAGCATAAACCCAAAGCAAGCTAATCCACCGCATGATACCACTCACTATGAATTTACACCACTCCTTGCTACTAGATCAATCCACCGCATGATACAATCTAGCAATAAAGAGCTAAAAGCATATAATTATCTAACAGATCTATAGATACTTGCTACATGTATAAGCATAACCGTATCGGCAAGATTGCCGAATCGGGGTCCATGAAGAAGGAACAAACAAGCAACATGTAAAAGGAGCCTATCGATTAAACCGATCTCTAGTCCACCGGATGACTAGCTCTAGAGTAACCCAAAGACCTGCATCGCCGCACGGTACCCGGTCCTGTCAAGGCTTATCTACATATAACGTGAATGAACCCGCAACATGTAACAATCTAGATCGATCTAATTCGGCTATATGAGCTTGATCTACTCGATATTGAATAAGCATGAAAGGAACGATCAACAAGCCGAAAGAGTATCAATCTAGATTGGGCAAAAGAGTGTTGCAAATAATTAAACATTAAATAAAGCATGCAACACGTGATAACTTAATGAATCTATTAGATCTTGCCAAATCTAAAAGAGCCGATAACTATCTTTACTCATGTCTTAATCCGCCGCGCGATACAAGGCACAAGCAAAAACTTCCCATCATTAAGCTTAAATCCGCCGCACGATACTAAGCAAAACGGATGAGACTACTTGCATCACATCTAAATCCGCCGCACGATACTAGACATGATAACAAGGTTGCCGGGACTTACGGAGGTCGACGGATCGATTGGCCTCTCGAAGAACTCGACGACACGACTAAAGGACTCGAAGGGTGGCGCGTAGCCGGTTGTATTGATTTGGTTGTGAACCCCTATTACAATGGTCGAGGGTTTATATTTATACCCCGGACAAAACATGAGTCCTAAGCACTTACGAACTATCTAACCAAAATTGGAAAGACAAAGACATGCTAACTCTATCCATAATCGGAGTCCTTGATCATCACGACTCCTTCCCTTTTCGATCAGCTTTCTTTTCCTTTCTCCGCCTTCAAATAAAGCAAAGCTTGCCGACCGCTTGGCCATTTGCCGAACACATGGAAATTAGCCGACCGCATATGCACTTGCCGAATTCCTCTCGCCGTCTGCGGGTCCACCGTCATATTCCCGACCAAATTCTGTGTTAACACATGCCCCCTCAATTTCGAGATAAAAGGATTTTATTTCGAAATTGACTGGCCGCCTTTCATCTAGGTCAAGACCGCCAACACCCGGCCCGCCATTTGAGATCTCAAGCGCTCGTTGACTTCAATGGCGACAGAGACTTCAACCACTCCATCATGGCGACGGAACTCAAGAGGAGTTTCTAGAGGTAACCCTACTTGCTTTACCCATTCGGCAATTCTTTCGAATCAATTTCCGATGCACCTTTTGATCCATTTGCTTCAATTTCTTCTTAAAGGAAATGAAGAATGAGATCTTGATCTCCAATCTTGCGTGTCCCGGATCATTTTTTCTTGGTCCGCGGGGAGACCCCAATCCAAGGGAATTTATTGAAAAGGAAACCACGAGGATCCCCTTTAAGTCTAGGATTTCTCCCCCAAACAAGATGGCCGAATACTTTCAAAACATGGCCCCTTCCTTCAATCACAGGATGGCGTGATTGGTACCGTAGGATGCAGTCCCGGGAGCAGTGATTTTTGGGAATCCCAAGATATTCGGCATTGTCCTGAGCTTTCTTTAGCCGAAATGCCTAGGAACGACTCCCTCCCGATAGCCGCTTCCCACTTCCCGGTCCGACGCCATCAATGCGTTCATCTTCGGTCATGGCCCAATGTCGATCACTCTCTCGTACATTTTTATGATGACTAGTTTAAACATTACCAAGCCAACATACCCATTCAAATACAAAAGCACCAGCTCACGTATGCGATCAAATCAGGAGGAGGCTGGGCCAAGTATGTCCAGGCTTATGCTTCAACCGGCCCTGTGTCTGATAAAGAGTATAGGGCATTCATGAACATGTGGTTATGCAGATTCATTTTCTGTGGCAAGTCCAATGAGCCCACTCTCGAATCACATAGTGATGGCTGAAGAATTGGCTACTAAAGCCGATTCCTTTAGGCAAATATCTGTGCGGGAGCTTTCTACCACATGATGCACCAGACATGTCCGCATGAGGAATCAGGCGAAATCTCCCCGTGTCAATGGACCATGGTGGCTTCTCCGGATGTGGTTGCAACTATACATGCATCGATTGTCTCTCAGATCTCCACAATCTGAACTTTCCTTCAATCAATTATGCCGAAGGTGAAGACCCCGATACAAATCTTATCGACATATGGAGAGGCTGCATCTTCAATCATTATTGACTTAGACCAGGGTCATCTTTTCAAGATCTTCTACAAGGGATTCAACCACATGATCTCGTTTCCCTACGGAAAATGAAAATTTAACTCTCCCTTGCGTATTCAGCTATGAGTTGGGCTGCATAGATGATGATTCCAGGGACATTTTCAATGCTTTCATCAAGCCCCGTGCTCGCGCAGAATTTCACCATGGTCGGTTGATAAGCTCAACTTATGAATTTTATAATCCAAACATGGTTGCCGTACGCTTTGGACTTGGTCGGCTGCCCCCAAGGCCATATTTCTCGAGCATCATCGAGACCCGGGAGACACCGCTGAATATAACCGAGGCCAACAAAGTCTTCAATCTTGGATGCAAGCTTCCAACATATGAGCCCAATCCTCCGGTGATAATTGAAGCTACTCATTCTTCCTTCAACCTCTCGGTGGCAAGAATGGCATTCTCATATCTTCGAGCACAAGTTCACCCTTTATGCCAAGTCTTGATGCCTTCATTTTCTTCGATGATGAGGTACACACTCACAGCCACCTTTTACTTCATATCTCGTTCCGTTTCTAAAACATCTCCTTTGAACGGACATTGCTCCTCCAAGTCCTCCGTAGGTTCAATATTGGCAACCCGGCCCCCGTTGCTGCTTTGGGGCATGATGCTCCAAGTCCGACGGTGTTCAACAAGATACCTCGCGACGATACGGTGCTCTAAAGATCTCAAAAGAAAAACTTCTTCCTCCCTATCAAGGACACTGCAATTCCCAAGAAAACAAGATCTAAGAAAGCTAAACCACTCCCTCAGGTATGAATGTTTTTTATCCTTTATTTTCCATCTGCAAGTGTGTTTTGCACTTATCACTTTCTTTCAACATGTGCAGGCCAACCCTCAAAGTCCTGATAGGGTAGTGATCTTGGACAACTCTCCTGGAGCCTCCATTGGTCAAGCAAACAATGAGCTCACCAATGATCTTGATATGCATCAGAAATGACGATCAAGTAGGTGAACAAGGAGATATAGCGGAAAATTCCCTCTCATCAAAGTTGATGAACAAACAAAGATCGGGAGAAGTAGCAGAGAAAATCTCTCTCACCAGACATGTTTTAACTCCTTCGGCAATCCAAGATGCATCAACAAGCCATGACACCGTTATCTCTCGGCAAAGAATCGCACTAGTCACTCGTAGTCTTGATGCTACCCAGGATGCCATTGATCGAGCTTTTGCCGAGGAGGTATTATTTTACTCCACTTGATTATTTTTACTTCCAACTGAGTCATTCGGTTAAATTACCTTCCTTGTTCATCAACAGACACCTCACCCTCAAGCCCCTTTTCCCTTATCGCCGAAGAGTATGCTGGGACAAAGACGATGAAGTTTCTTCCAACCAGCACTGTCATCGAGAGTCAAGCCAAGCTAAAGGATATAATCTCATTTCTGAAAAAGGATATTGTTGCTTTGGCCCAAGACTCGGATAAAATAAGGGAAATAGCGAGCTTATTGATCAAGAGCTTCCTTCCAATCTCAAGGCCACCATAGACGCTTTATCACACCTTGATGATCATTTTGCCGCTATCAAGAGAGCACACAAGAATATGTCCACCAAAGTTGATCTCGGAGAAAAGAAAAATGGCCAAGGAACAAGAGGCCAAGGAGCTCTATTCTAGCATCAAGTCAACCGAGCATCTCTTGAGCACCTTAGAACCCGGAGAGCTGCGTCATGAGAGAAGAAAAAGCCAAACTTGAAGCTCAATTGGCTCAACCGAATGCCAATATTCAGTCTCATGAAACTAAGCTCGCAAATCTGCCATCTCTTGATTCGGCTAAATCCAAAATACAATCGGATCATTAAGGAGACGCGGCAAATCAAAAGCAACCGTCCAATATCCAAGATTCTCAAGAAGAGGACCAAAAAGCTCTTGATGAGGCCAACCGAATCAAGATTGATGCTCTTGCCGTTATCAATTCTTTCTTAAATGTATAGATGCTTGGCTTGTACTTGAAGATGTAGACTCTTAGGCTTGGCCTTGTCATACTTGAAAACAATTTCTTTTCTCTTGAAAAGTAGATAATCTTTATCTTTTTCTCTCGCTTTCGTTACCATTCGGCTCTTCCAATTACAACCGTACTCATAGACGCGTATATCGCCCGAACGTAACTATTGCCGTTCAAGCGTTCACTTTAGCCGAATAACTTTCATCGCCTATTTAGCCGACCGAGCGTATGGTAACTGAATCGCCGGAGTAATGGGCTCGGCCCAACTCAACATCGGCCCATAAACATGGAAACCCTACTCTATCGCTTGGCTTTCCCACGCCCACGGCTCCCACGTTCATAAATAGGACCAGTCGGCTCCCACCATCACCACATCAAACACAAGCAGTTGCTATCTTCTTCAATCTCTTCCACTTCCTCCTTGCCTTCAAGCCCAAAAAACCCCACCATCACCAATGGCGAGCGGCGGAGATCGTAATAAGCGTCCTGCCCAGGACGAGGCGGAGGGTAGTAGCAACCGGCGCCGGCGGTGAGATCTCTAATCCCTTGAGTTGTGCTATTCGATAGTCTTTACCCGATCCGAACCTCGCCCCTTTGCGGTTGCTTATCTTCTTGATCCGTTTCGGGCTACGGGAACACCGGCGACTACATCGCCAATGTCCGGAGGCGGGTCGCCGGCCGGCACCCACGCTCCCTCTTCCGCTTCCGCTCCCCGCTCCGGTGGTGGACGCGGCGGAGGGAAGCAGCCGTGGTGGCCGCCGTCTCGAGCAAGAAACGATCTCCCCATCTTGTCTCGTGTTTTTCTAAATTAGCCGATCTTGACGGTACCTCGTTTGTAGGACGGCGAGGATCAGCACCGGCCAATGGCGCTTCCTGGCCGCCGGCTGCGGCGACGCCGGGCCCGGGCCCGGCTCCCGCTCCGGCCCCGCTCCTGCTCCTTCTCCGGCACCGAAGCCGCCGGCTTCATCGGGTCGGCCGTGCCTTATATGGGAGAGGAACGACGAGGAGATCCCGCCGTGCGCCCGTTACGACGCCGCCGCGTACGCCGTGAGCGGGATGAGGCGATGGAGCTTCTTGGTGAAGAAACCAAGAAGTTCGGGATCGCTCGGCTGGAGTTGGAGGACAACCGCGGGCAGTGAGCGAGGCCATCACCAAGATTCACTTTTCGCCAATTGCCTTCAACCCATGTTCCTTCCGATTCATCTCGCTCATTGATTAATCTTATTTTTCTTTGCGTGAGACCTCACCGCGGAGCTGGACCGCTTTGAAGGTGGCGGCGATGGCGGCGGCCAACCACGTGAACGCCCAAGGGGCGACGCTGGTGGAGCGCCTCGAGGCGGTGCCTGGTCAGGTCGACCAGGTTGCCCTTCATGGCGTGCGCCTCGGCACCTCCCTCGGCCTGGCGGGGATGTCGTCCTGGACCGGGGACGACTACGCTCCGATGCCGACCGGCTTCCGCGGCGGGCTCCTCACGAAGTCGACGACATCGAGGGCCTCCGGGGTTACGACGCCCACGCCGACGCCATGGCCAACGCCACCAACCCCGAGTCTCTGTCCTCAACAAGCTCTTCAACGAAGAAGAGGAGTAGCTTGTACTAGGATTGGCGCGGGTTGTAAATAAAATTTTAATGAAGAATGTTGGTCCTCTTCTTGTTCTTGCTTGTCTCGTGATGACATTCGTGCTCCGTTGTATTTGCTTCTTTGCAAATTTTCCCTTAGCTAGAACTCGATCTGCAACGCTCTTCCCAAACGAAAACTCCCGAATCGCATGACATCATTTTAGCCGATTAGATCTCGGTCCCGTTCCATGACTTGACGGTTTGTAGCGTAGTACTTCAATTCCCTTTATCTTCTCCCGATAAACCTATCAGGCGAGAGATAAGATCAAACTGTTCACTTATACTTTTAAAAATCGACTAAAGGCGATACAACCGTATCGGCTATTTTTGTTCTAAAGACGATACACACGATATCGGCTATCTTTCCACTAGAGGCGATAATATTATCGGTTACTTCTTTCCAACTTCTTTCCTTTGCTCAAGGCGATTTTATTCAATCGGCTATACCACGCTATGTCATAATCACAATTAAGATCCAACTTCGATACTTGGATAAAACTTCTTAAGGTATCTCGCCATTGATGGCTCTAGTAAGTTCTTCTCCAAACAGCGTTTTTAATATATACGCATTGCCAGTGCACAACCGACAACCCGAAAAGGTCCTTCCCAATTCGGAGACCACTTGCCGAATATTCTGTCTTTGGTACCAATTGGCAATATTGTTTTCCAAACCAATTCTCCTTCGCAAATTGCTTAATTTTAACTCTCTTGTTGTAGTACTTGGCAACACGTATTTTATTCTTCTCAATATTCTCCAAGGCCTTAAGACGAATCAAATGCAAATCTTCTAACTCATCCATCATCGATCCTTATAATCTTTTTCTGTCAGTCCTTTTGTAACTCAACTCTCCTTGATCCCGATTGCAACTCCCAAGGCATCACAAAGATTATGTCCATAAACCAACTCATATGGAGATGCTTGTGTGGACCCATGGCAAGCCATTCGGTAAGCCCACAATGCTTCATTAAGGACCAAGTGCTATCTCCTTGGCTTCTCATCGATTTTCTTCTCGAATAATCTTGATCATGATCTTATTTGACGCCTCGCTTGGCCATTGGCTTGTGCATAATAAGGAGAAGAATTATACAGCCTTATCCCCATGTTTTCGGCAAAATCACAAAACTCAAGAAGTGAATCGAGTCCCCCGATCGGTTGTAATGGTCCTGTGGAATCCCAAACCTATGAATTATATGTTCCTTGACAAAACCGATCATATTTTCTCGATGTGACCTTTTTCAAAGGGATAGCTTCAACCCACTTGGTGAAATAATCAAGTTAGCAACACAAACTTGTGTCCTTTGCTAGATGGAGGATTGATCTCGTCCAATTAAATCTATACCCCATCCTCCGAACGGCCAAGGTTTAATTATCGGATTCGTAAACGTCATGCGATGTGCTCTCCGAACATTACCAAATATCCGACAATCTCGACACCCTTTGTAATATTCAAAGCAATCCTCCAACATAGTCGGCCAAAAGTACCCCGTCCTCCTTATTATCCATTTCATTCGGTAAGCCGACCGATGTGCACCACAAGCTCCTTCATGGACTTCAAACATAATCTTCTTAGCTTCTTCTTGGCTCAAGCATTTGAGCAACACTCCATCTATAGACTTGTGGTACAACCGATCATCAAGAAGCACAAATTTAAATGCCTTATACCCGAGCCTCCGGAAACTCTTTGAGATGGATCTTTCGATAGTTGATAATGTCACTTCTCCACATTACTTATCCGATCGAATTGAAAACATCTTCTTCTCGCCGTATAGACTTCATGATTTTCCCGATATCCGTATGCTTGAGCTAATTTATTTGCTTCTCCATTGTGCTCTCCGGGTATATGATGCAAAGTAACTACCGAAAAACTTTTGAAGTTCCCTACATTGTTCATGGTACCCTTTGCAAAGACATCATTTTTGCATTCATATTGTCCTCGTCAACCGATTGATTACCAATTCGTAATCACCAAATACCTCAACAAAGAATACCTTCGTTCTACCAACGTCCCGAAGCCCTCTAAGCAAAGCCTCATACTCGCTTTGGTTGTTAGTGATAGGATATTCAATTGAAAAAGCAAACTCAAATATCTTTCCACGTGGGGATATCAAAAGAATACCAAAGACCACCACCTTTGTCACATGATGATCCATCAAAAAATAATGCCCATGGGGCAATGTTAATCATATCAATGATAAATCACGATGTTGAGTAATAAAATCGGCAATTGCCTGTCCTTTCACGCTTTTGCCGACTCATACTTTAAATTAAACTCGATAAAGGTTAATACCCATTTGCCGATTCTCCCACTTAAAATCGGCATTGACAACATGTGTTTAATTACATCAAAACTAGATATAACCACACATTCGGCATTTAACAAATAGTGCCGAAATTTGGTGCATGAGTAATAAACACACAAACAGAGCTTTTCTATAGCCGAATACCTTGTTTCAGATCTAACAAACTTTTCGGCTAAAGTAAGCTATTACTCTCTCTTTTCCATCAAACTCTTGCATAAGGGCCGATCCTATTGTTAGGCTATCGGCCGCCACATACAAACTTGAAAGGCTTCTCAAGTTGTGGAGGTACCAACATCGCGGTGCCTTCATATATTGCTTGATTTCATCAAAAGCCTTTTGCCGTATGTCACCCTGCATAAATTTCGATCTTTCTTGAGCTTCAACAATGGAGAGAAAGGCAACACTCTTTCGATAAATTGGATATGAATCTTCTCACGAAATTGACCTTGCCCAAAGAATGATTGCAATTTCGTAAGGTTAGTTGGGGGCACAACTTTGTCTATTGCTTCCATGCTCTTTTTCCAACTTCTATCCCTCCTTTGTGGATCAAGAACCCTAAAACTCACCACCGAGACTCCAAAAGCACACTTGTTTGGATTCATCTTTAAGCCATGTCTCCTTGTGCACTCCAAAGTCTTTCTTAAATCGGCTAAATGTCCTTCATGGTCTCTCGGATTTGACTACTACATCATCAATATAAATTTCTACAATCTTGCCGATTAACTCATGAAAGATATAGTTCATGGCTCTCGATAAGTTGCACCGCATTCTTCAATCCAAATGTCATCACTATCCACTCAAACAATCCAATGTGACCAGACATCCGAATGCGAGCCTTTTGCAATATCTTCAACCGCCATGAAAATCTGATTGTAGCCAGCATTGCCATCCATAAACCGATAACTTCATAACTCCGTCGCATCCACTAATAAATCGGCAACCGGCATTGGGTATCCATCCATTGGAGTAGCTTTGTTGAGATCTCTCTCAAATCTATGCATACCCTCATCTTTCCATTCTTCTTGTAGACAGTACTATATTTGAAATCCATTCTCGTACCTGCATGGCCGAATAAAGTTTGCTTCAATTAATCTCTCAATCTCTTTCTTTACATCGGCCAATACCTCCTCTTTTATAGATTTTCCGTGAGGTTGTTTGAAAGGACGAAATCCAGGTTTTATAGGCACTTATGCTCAACAATTGATCGATCCAACCCAGGCATCTCTGTAATCCCAAGCAAAACAATCTTTGAACTCATTCAAGCAACTCTATTAACTTCAATTTATATTCGGGTCTAAATTTGCACCGATATACATCGGCCTTGACTTTGTGCTATCACCAACATTGATTTCTTCTAATTTGTCGGCCGACATGAAACCACGACCCGCTTTGCCTTTGTTGCCATCGATTGGATTGCCCATTAAAAGTGACCGCGAGCCGACCGCTGATCGGCCGTTGATCCCCGTCGAACACATTGACAGACCTTCTTTCCATACCTTACCCGAAAGGCAATCTAGTCCATCATACTCCCAATAAGGTGCTCGAAGTGGCAACACTCACTTTGAATCATCACCGAACAACTTCTACATCATCTCCTACCCACGAATAAGGATTTGATGCATAGTTGAGGGTATACAAAGAATTAGCATGGATCCAATCACTTCCCGAAGCATGCTATATGCCCCTTGCCATCAATGGCAAAGAAGGTAGTGATCAAGGTCTTGGATCCAATCATCACCCACATGTACCGCTCCACGAGTATCGAAGCATTGCCAGCAAAATCTCTAAGGATCATGTCATCACAAAGAAATCTTCATTTGTCATACCAAGTTTCCTGAAAGTAGCATAGGGCATAATATTGATAGCAGCCCCTCCATCAACAAGCATCTTAGTTAAAGGCTTGCCATTGACATATCCCTTCAAGTACAATGGTTTCAGATGACGATTTTTAACTGGTTTATCAAAGATTGCTTGCCGAGTCAACACAAGTTGAGCCATCGTCTCGGCATTCGCCTCATCAAAATCAATATACCTCATCTTGCACTTCTTGGTCTTCGGAGCTTTAAACTCTAATGGAATGAAGAACACCATGTTAGTATTAGCCGATGGGCCCCGTCTACCATCCTTTTTCTTAGGACGCCATACCGGCTTCTTTTTCGGCTATTTCCTCGCTTCATCTCTTGATTTCTCAAACGGGCCGAACTCTTCTCTTCCGGCTTTTCCACTGGGAGAGGGCACCATTGACCTTTTTGCCATCTCGTAGGAGCTCTCTTCCGTAGTATGGACACTACCGTGAGTCCATGTTTGGTCCGCAAATCTTTTCCTCGATATCCATCAAAACTGCGATTTTTAGGCGCCGATCGTTCTCCGGAACTTTCATCCCAAGTCTATCATGAACGGACGGTTGACTCGAGATTGCCCGTACTCGAATATTGATCACCGCATTCTGGGCAATTGTTTCGCGGCAGCAATTTCAAGCCTTCATTCCAACAAGAATCAAGAAGGAACAATTCCAATGAGATTGCTCTTGCTCTCTCCCCGTATTCTTCTTGTTCCCTTTGGCGCACTTCGCTTCATATCTCCGACGTTCCGCCATGAACTCGCGCTCCTCAATGTACCGCTGTTCCTCATCATACTCCATCTTTTTTCCCATTGCCACTTATTCAATAAGTGTCGTGTTTAACCCCGCGCTCTGGATCGCGTGTATTCGGCAATTTCCTTAGCTGCATCCGGGGTTTGACCCTTCTCTCGTCGGCTATTCTTGAACCGCGCTTGTTGCACTTCCTCCTTGGTAACTTGCCGATTAGGGTCACGTAACCAATCTCTTTGGCTCTTTTCGATGTCGAACCTTCATCTTTCCCTTTTCCTTGGACTCACCGGCATCAACCATGCCTATGGAGAAAGAGACCATGTTCGAGGAATGGGTTCTTGTCTACTTTCATCTTGCCATCAAATCTTAAGTGTCCATCTTGAATAGCCTTCTGAATTTTTACTCCTAACACTCGGCAATCATTGATATGATGAGAGTTTGTATCATGAAATCCACAAGATTTCTTATCCTTTACTCCTTCAGCGCAAAGATAGGATGTCCTTCCTCAGCGCCTTAACGCGTCCTTCTTGGACCGATACAAAAAGAGCTTATCTCGGGCTTTACCGACATCAAAATCATAAGATCCCTTCGCCGCTTCACCCATCGATGATCGACCAAAGTAGGCTCTTTTGTCCGTGTCAACTCGGGCAGCCTACTTCATATTCGATGCTTCCTCCGTAAATCCTCGATACATATCAACAAATTGCACCGTTTTTCTTGCAACGAGCATCTCTTCCGAACCCTTGGGCTTGATTGTTCATTGCCGTCGCCCTTTGTGCAAGCTGTCCAAGATCTTCAAACTCCATGCCGAATAGCTTGTCTCTAATATGTGGCGATGCCCGCAATGACCAATTGTGCAAGCCGATCATCAGAATAGTCGAGAAATAGCACATGTTCTTTGCTTCTCTCGAATCATGAGATACTCCATTGGTGTCTCAAAAGTAGTTTTCATCCTCATAGACCACGTATCAACCATCTTCTTCTCATTGGTTCCCGTATAAAAGTATGAATGGAACTTTTGCTCTAATTCTCGCCCATGTACCAATGGAATTGGCCTACGCGATGCAAACCATGTGAAAGCCGGCCCCGCGTAGACATAGGAAAATATCGATCCTCCAAGCTTCATCAGCAGCCTTCTCCAAGTTGCATCGATATCTACCGACATGCTCAATGGTACTTGGTATCATCCCGACCGCAGAATTTGGTCAAATCCGTTGGTGGTTTAACTCTTGGTGGAAGAGCTACCCTATTGTACCATTCCTGGGAAAGGAGATTTGTATGCATATGTCTCATGCTTTGGTTTTGGCCGAATTGATTCGCATCATATCGCCCATTCCGCTTTAGGAGCTCATCATTTGCATCTTTTGCTCCCTGTCTCCTAGAAGGCACTCCATGCACTCCGTATCCCTGGATTCGGCAAAGCATCCAGAGCACCGTAATCGTGAATTCACTATACCCATCTCCATAGACACTCTTCGCAACTGTTTGCTACTGGAGAAATCTTATAGCGAGATGCGTATATCCGTTGTCGCACCAAAAAGCTACCCGACCATGAGTTTGCTGCTCGGTCACAGGAGGCTTCTCTTTTCCATCATGAATAGCTCCATCTTTGCTTGTACCGATTATCTCTTCTCCTCCAGCTTGACTTCCCGAAGATTGGCCGAGTGTTGAAGTACACCGGCCCAAAGAAAGCTCTCCAAATCTTGCTTCAAATCGTTTGTCAACCGCTTAGGACCAAAAGTTTCAGCCATGATTTTGCGGAAGGTGCCTTTAAAAGCCGTGTTGTGATTCAACATAGTGTCTCCTACAGCTTTGTAGATGGCTCCAACTACCCTCTCGATCTCCTCCTCGTCGCAACATCGATCGACCGGCGAGAAGAACTCGTGTGGCGGCTTGCTTGATCATCACTCGCCACTCTTGTTCTTGGAAAAGGACATCGACATTTCTCGCTGAAATTGTTCCATTGCTTGCTCCACCATCCGGCGTTGCTCGCGGCAGCTCGTCCATGGTCACGTTCGTAACGTGATCGTTGTCAATTTCCGATCCCATCTTATATTGAGAAGTTGTCCCACCGGCGTGCCAAAAGTGTGTTGACGCAAAATGTGACCACCCCGTCTCACACACAAAGAAGCCGGAAAGCCTAGCTTTAATCGGGTGCCCGGCGTCCGAATCCGGTGGCGTGCGCCGATTTGACCTCGAAAATCGACAAGGGATAAAACGGTAAGATCATAATCGGAACGTGCTGGGTGAGACCGTGACATGCTTCCATCTTTACGGCCCCGGGCCACTTACGACGACACATAGCTATGGAAGCTATCTCGCCAACAGATGCGCTTCGTTCGGCTAAAGTAACATAACCGATGTAAATGAACAAACTAGCCGAATACGAAATGAAGACATGTTTGAACAAGATTAAATCATTGAAGCATATCAAACCACATCTCATGTTTAAAGCATCTTTAAGCACTAAAAATTAAGAATAAGTAACTTATAAATATAAATCTACTAAACAACACATGCATAGGCTACTCCAACTAGTCTGCCGCACGTCTAGCCTTCATAAACCCGTCGAGCATAAACCCAAAGCAAGCTAATCCACCGCATGATACCACTCACTATGAATTTACACCACTCCTTGCTACTAGATCAATCCACCGCATGATACAATCTAGCAATAAAGAGCTAAAAGCATATAATTATCTAAGATCTATAGATACTTGCTACATGTATAAGCATAACCGTATCGGCAAGATTGCCGAATCGGGGTCCATGAAGAAGGAACAAACAAGCAACATGTAAAAGGAGCCTATCGATTAAACCGATCTCTAGTCCACCATGACTAGCTCTAGAGTAACCCAAAGACCAAGATTCGCCGCACGGTACCCGGTCCCGTCAAGGCTTATCTACATATAACGTGAATGAACCCGAACATGTAACAATCTAGATCGATCTAATTCGGCTATATGAGCTTGATCTACTCGATATTGAATAAGCATGAAAGGAACGATCAACAAGCCGAAAGAGTATCAATCTAGATTGGGCAAAAGAGTGTTGCAAATAATTAAACATTAAATAAAGCATGCAACACGTGATAACTTAATGAATCTATTAGATCTTGCCAAATCTAAAAGAGCCGATAACTATCTTTACTCATGTCTTAATCCGCCGCACGATACAAGGCACAAGCAAAAACTTCCCATCATTAAGCTTAAATCCGCCGCACGATACTAAGCAAAACGGATGAGACTACTTGCATCACATCTAAATCCGCCGCACGATACTAGACATGATAACAAGGTTGCCGGACTTACGGAGGTCGACGGATCGATTGGCCCTCTCGAAGAACTCGACGACACGACTAAAGGACTCGAAGGGTGGCGCAGAGCCGGTTGTATTGATTTGGTTGTGAACCCCTATTACAATGGTCGAGGGTTTATATTTATACCCTGGACAAAACATGAGTCCTAAGCACTTACGAACTATCTAACCAAAATTGGAAAGACAAAGACATGCTAACTCTATCCATAATCGGAGTCCTTGATCATCACGACTCCTTCCCTTTTCGATCGCCTTTCTTTTTCCTTTCTCCGCCTTCAAATAAAGCAAACTTGCCGACCGCTTGGCCATTTGCCGAACACATGGAAATTAGCCGACCGCATATGCACTTGCCGAATTCCTCTCTCACGCCCCGTCATGTCCACCTCGTCATATTCCCCGACCAAATTCTCGTGTTAATGCACGAAGCTCAAAACCTTCCCATATCATACCCGTCAACCACCTAGACTTAGATCAAGTGTTTGCTACCCACAAGTTTTAGGTTCGAGCAAATCTCAAATCTAAACGGTTGTGTCCAAAACTCGGGAGAGTGCAAGGTTGAAAACTAGGTACTTGAAAGGAATTACGGCAGAGCAACTATTCATCATCTCCATGTAGAGTTTATTCTACGGATAACTTAAAGACAACATTACAAGAGCTCTCAATAAGATAAATAAGGAAATCTTTCGGGTTTCTATGGTTATGCATCTTTTTAGTTGTTTTAACAAAGCACACTCTAACAAGGCATAAAATAGATAAGTTGGAAACACTTAGCTTGGTACACGGGGGATGCCCTCCCCCAAGCTGGATGTTGACATAGTCTGCTGATGTTGCTGACAGGCAATGAAGACGTTCGAGTCCTCCTGGAGTGTCGTAGATAGATGCTGTTGGAGACAGTGTTCAAGTGTCGCGGGCAGCACTCTGACAGGGGACTGGATGTCCTTCTGCCTGTTTAGCTCTTCTTGATCCTTTATTGTTCTGTGAAGCTCAAATAGACAACAAAGCTTGTGGAACTGATTAAGCATTAGTGATAAAAACCTCTAAGCCTTGGTTGTCTAGAACTGCCTTAACTCAAATGTCTTCTAAACATGTAGTGAGGTGCAAGAATTTAAAAGATAACTACTCATAATTTTAAAGTCCATGAGCAAGACTATCTCACCGTTCTTGATCATACTTACCATGACTCACAGGATGAAATTTGTGAGTAGTGTTGCGGCATCTATGTTCATCACTTATTGTGACGACGACATTTTCTCCAATCTGCACATGGTTAGAATAATATATATGTATACACAAACCTGTGAGATGGCAGGGCTCCAGTTGAATGTTGAGGGACCCTGGGCTCTTCAATGTCTTGTGGAAGCTTGCCGAAAGGTCGAAACGACATCTTTTGTCCTGTCTATTCCACACTCAACAGAACAAGGGGTAATCCTACTAAAGCTAGTGATACACTAAATTAGCAGACATCAAGATCATTATCAAAAACTTAACACCGATTGCTTCCCCGGCAACGGCGCCAAAAATGCTTGTTGATATGAATTAAGTGCAACTAAAATATGAAGGATTCCGCAAGCGCCGTTTAACATACCATTGTAGCATTTTACCGGAGTAAACCGGGTATCGTTATTTATATTTTACCACAGGGAAGCAAGGGTTAAAGAATCGGATAACTCACCATCATGTATCTACTAACTTAGTAAACCAACTAGACTAAAGTAGGGGTAAATGATATATATATATAAGGTAATATAAATAATAAAGCACACATGAGAATTCTATGATAAATGAGTAGCTAGCTAGAGTGAGAGGACAACGGGAGAGATCAAGGTTCCTATATACTTCTCTATTACTCTGGTTCTATGATAACAGGGATGGATAGATATAGCAATCATACAATAGCACTTCGGGACATCGGAGCACTAGCCACGGACATGGATGAGAAGGGGGCTAGGAAGGTCCGACTACGGTCCTACAAACACCAACCCGAACGAGGTGGAATACGATGGCCGTCGACCGTCACGATCCTCGGGCTACCACAACAATCCGTGGATTGGGTGCAATCTCGTAACCTCTAGTCTAGACACCATGTCTACACTATCAATTACTACTCTAATTACCTAGGATAACTAGAGCACTCGATGCGAGCGAAGATCCCATACTAAAGCATAACTACTATACTAACAATCACAATATAGGCATAAAAGTGAATAGAGAAGATAAATATATTAAAGCATAAGTCTTACAAAGAGTAAAGACATACCAAATCTCTCCGAAGACTTCTCCGTAATCCGCAGCGCAGCTCCGCTCTCCCTAACTCTCATCTAGATCTAATCTACTACATTGGAATGTCTAGCTCTAATTCTCTAGAGAGGAGAAGTCATCCATTCAAGGGACGCCTCTTACAACTCCGATCCCGCTCGGGAGATAATGAATTAGGGTTTAAGGGATTGCCTCCTCCAGGCCGGGGCCCTTTATATAGCCCTCTAAGATGCACCACGCCCTCGGATCAAACCGACCTAAACGGACGATTATTATTCATCCTCAAAGGCGGTGGAACAGGATCCGCGAGGCCGACTCGATTGGTTGAAGTCCCCAACGGCCGACTCTAGGGTGGAGTCGGCCGACTCTCCACCGAGCCGGTTCGGGCTCCCGTTTGGTCCAGAGCCTTCTCGAACCTTCCAGACATGTAATTTTCACCGGTTCCCGATTATCTCTATGTAAACCCGACATGTGGGCCTTCCTTGGGTATTTTCAACGACACCCCGTGAAACGGACATTCACCAAAACTCGTGGAATTCCCGTCAAGATAACCCCTATATCTAGTTGGTGAACATATTTTAGTCCTTTCTCATGTCTCGTTGACGGTAAAAATTGGCACTTAACGACCGTCAACAGTCATCTTTACATATAATGGGGTACATTGAATTCGATGATCTTTGTGAGCTTAGCTATTTAGAGAATAATCAGTTTTCTAGATTTGAATTGTCATGCTCTTCCAATGTTAGTTTTCATGCAATTGGCAAATATAATTATGCAAAGGAGTATATGGTACACCGAATTTACATTTATTCAAACATAAAATCTCCTTTTATTGTGAAACAATATGACCAACTAGAAGTGTGCAATAACCATAACCATGTCATGTCGGGTTTGCCTAGTTTTCTTGTGATGGAACAGGCAAGTATCAAGAAGGAGAGCAAGGTGCATCAATTCCGACAACACATGCTCCACCAATGATTAAACCGAGGACGGTTTGTCATTAAGAAGGGGGAGAATGATGAGGACATCACCCGCTTCTCCGTAATACTTACATGGATTAGGAGAATATTTGATTGCATATTGAAAGTATGGATGGTGAATGAAGTTGATTGGGGACCATTACGCCCTACTTGGGAGAAGAGGACAAGCTTGAGTCGAGGACGACTCAAATGCAAGAAGGGGAGGATGATGAGGACATGAGTACCATCAATAGAAGAGGACAAGCTTGAGTCGAGGACGACTCAAATGCAAGAAGGGGAGGATGATGAGGACATGAGCACCATCAATACATCCACGCCTCAGAGTTATGATAACTCAACTATCTAGTGATAACTCAACTATCTAGTGAGTTCATTCTTGAGTTATTTGTTGTATTATTTAGACCATGGAAACCCGTGCACCTTTGTTTTGGTCAGGAATAATGAGGAGGAACTGCAAGGAAGCATTTTCGCGATGGGCTAAATTTAGACTGCAGAAGGGTCTCAACTTGTGGTGGTCACCAAGACTTCATATGGTGACTGATTTTGATGTTCAAATACACGGTGGAAAGCTTATGAAGTCTATTTTCGCATGGATCTAGTCCCATGTCCATATCTATACCGAGGCGGCTGCAATCGTCGAGTTACTCCAGAGACCTTTCTCAGGACAGCCTTCATTCAATAAGGAACTCCATGCATGCATGCCGTGGATGTTATTGTTTTCTTTTGTTTTTAGTGAGTCGAGGGATTAGCATGCACACTCGGCTTGCTCTCTTGTACATAAAGGCTTCTACAGCCACGAGACACAAATCGGGTTTTGTTTAGATGAAAGTTAGCCCTTGCTACTTCCTTGTAGACGCATGTGCTCTGATAGACCATCCGTTCTACTTTGATTCAAACCCCATATTGTTATTGTGATTCATATCGATCCTTCTTGTATTATTTGGCAATTGAGTGCCTGTTCTATTTGTTCTTGCATGTTCTTCGATTGCGTGCAGGAATTACCCTAGTGGTTTGGTTGGCCGTGATCAACAAGATCGTGATCAACCGCTGGAATTGGTGTATCGATCGCTAAGGCGCAACGTCCTTGGACGGTTGTAGTCGGTCGTGAACGCGTCGCTCCAGAGAGATCGGTTATCCTCTCCACCGAAAGACGGACTCCCATACCCTCGTTCTTATTATTTTCGTCTCCGCTACGACAAACCGTGCGAAAAACCGTTCGTTAAGACATTTCAAGCCACTTTTGGTAAGAAAAGAGTTGCATTTGAGTTTTTCTTAACACCCAAGTCATTCCGTTTGCCCCAAAACTCATGTTTAGCGCGTTTCTAGCCCGTTCCTTGAGTGTTGGTTCAAATACGACAACCGTGCAAAACCGTTCGTGAAGACCGTTCTAGCCACTTTTGGTACGAAAGGAGTTGTATTTGAATTTTTCTTAACACCCAAGTCATCCCGTTTGCCCCAAAACTCATGTTTCGCTCGTTTCTAGTCCGTTCCTGGAGTTTTGGTGCTGGTATGACAACCAGGTAAAACCGCCGTGAAGACTGTTCTAGCCACTTTTGGTACGAAAAGAGGTGCATTTGAGTTTTTCTTAACACCCAAGTCATCCCGATTGCCCCAAAACTCATGTTTAGCTCGTTTCTAGTCCGTTCCCGGAGTTTTGGTTTCATTATGACAAACCGTGCTAAAACCGTTCGAGAAGACTGTTCTAGCGACTTTTGGTATGAAAAGAGTTGCATTTGAGTTTTTCTTAACACCCAAGTCATCCCGTTTGCCCCAAAACTCATGTTTAGCTCCTTTCTAGTCCGTTCCCGGAGTTTTGGTTCCGTTACGACAAACCGTGCCAAAACCGTTCGTTAAGACAGTTCAAGCCACTTTTGGTACGAAAAGGGTTGCATTTGAATTTTTCTTAACACCCAAGTCATCCCGTTTGCCCCAAAACTCATGTTTAGCTCGTTTCTAGTCCGTTCCCGGAGTTTTGGTTCCGTTACGACAAACCATGCGAAAACCATTCGTGAAGACTGTTCATGCCACTTTTGGTACGAAAGAGTTGCATTTGAGTTTTCTTAACACCCAAGTCATTCCGTTGCCCCAAAACTCATGTTTACCGTTTCTAGTCCGTTCCTTGAGTGCTGGTTCAAATACGACAAACTGTGCTAAAACCGTTCGTGAAGACCGTTCTAGCCACTTTTGGTATGAAAGAGTTGCATTTGAGTTTTTCTTAACACCCAAGTCATCCCGTTTGCCCCAAAACTCATGTTTAGCTCGTTTCTATTCCGTTCCCAGAGTTTTGGTTCCGTTATGACAAACCGTGCGAAAACCGTTCGTGAAGACTGTTCTAGCCACTTTTGGTACGAAAAGAGTTGCATTTGAATTTTTCTTAACACCCAAGTCATCCCGATTGCCCCAAAACTCATGTTTAGCTCGTTTCTAGTCCGTTCCCGGAGTTTTGGTTCCGTTACGACAAACCGGTTAAAAAACCGTTCATGAAGACTGTTCTAGCCACTTTTGGTATGAAAAGAGTTGCATTTGAGTTTTTCTTAACACCCAAGTCATCCCGTTTGCCCCAAAACTCATGTTTAGCTCGTTTCTAGTCCGTTCCTGGAGTTTTGGTTCCGTTACGACAAACCGTGCGAAAACCGTTCGTGAAGACAGTTCAAGCCACTTTTGGTACGAAAAGAGTTGCATTTGAGTTTTTCTTAACACCCAAGTCATCCCGTTTGCCCCAAAACTCATGTTTAGCTCGTTTCTAGCCCGTTCCTTGAGTGTTGGTTCAAATACGACAAACCGTGCAAAAACCATTCGTGAAGACTGTTCTAGCCACTTTTGGTATGAAAAGAGTTGCATTTGAGTTTTTCTTAACACCCAAGTCATCCCGATTGCCCCAAAACTCATGTTTAGCTCGTTTCTAGTCCGTTCCCAGAGTTTTGGTTCCGTTACGACAAACCGTGCTAAAACCGTTCGTGAAGACTGTTCTAGCCACTTTTGGTACGAAAAGAGTTGCATTTGAGTTTTTCTTAACACCCAAGTCATCCCGTTTGACCCAAAACTCATGTTTAGCTCGTTTCTAGTCCGTTCCCGGAGTTTTGGTTCCGTTACGACAAACCGTGCGAAAACCATTCGTGAAGACAGTTCAAGCCACTTTTGGTATGAAAAGAGTTGCATTTGAGTTTTTCTTAACACCCAAGTCATCCCGATTGCCCCAAAACTCATGTTTAGCTCGTTTCTAGTCCGTTCCCAGGAGTTTTGGTTCCGGTATGACAAACTGTGCGAAAACCGTTCGTGAAGACTGTTCTAGCCACTTTTGGTACGAAAAGAGTTGTATTTGAATTTTTCTTAACACCCAAGTCATCCCGTTTTGCCCCAAAACTCATGTTTAGCTCGTTTCTAGTCCGTTCCTGGAGTTTTGGTTCCGTTATGACAAACCGTGCGAAAACCGTTCGTGAAGACTGTTCAAGCCACTTTTGGTACGAAAAGAGTTGCATTTGAGTTTTTCTTAACACCCAAGTCATCCCGATTGCCCCAAAACTCATGTTTAGCTCGTTTCTAGTCCGTTCCTGAGTTTTGGTTCCGTTACGACAAACCGTGCTAAAACCGTTCGTGAAGACTGTTCTAGCCACTTTTGGTACGAAAAGAGTTGCATTTGAGTTTTTCTTAACACCCAAGTCATCCCGTTTGCCCCAAAACTCATGTTTAGCTCGTTTCTAGTCCGTTCCTGGAGTTTTGGTTCCGTTACGACAAACCGTGCGAAAACCGTTCGTGAAGACTGTTCTAGCCACTTTTGGTACGAAAAGAGTTGCATTTGAGTTTTTCTTAACACCCAAGTCATCCCGTTTGCCCCAAAACTCATGTTTAGCTCGTTTCTAGTCCGTTCCCGGAGTTTTGGTTCCGGTACGACAAACCGTGCTAAAACCGTTCGTGAAGACTGTTCTAGCCACTTTTGGTACGAAAAGAGTTGTATTTGAATTTTTCTTAACACCCAAGTCATCCCGTTTGCCCCAAAACTCATGTTTAGCTCGTTTCTAGTCCGTTCCCGGAGTTTTGGTTCTCGTTATGACAAACCGTGCGAAAACCGTTCGTGAAGACAGTTCTAGCCACTTTTGGTACGAAAAGAGTTGCATTTGAGTTTTTCTTAACACCCAAGTCATCCCGATTGCCCCAAAACTCATGTTTAGCTCGTTTCTAGTCCGTTCCCGGAGTTTTGGTTCCATTACGACAAACCGTGCTAAAACCGTTTGTGAAGACTGTTCTAGCCACTTTTGGTATGAAAAGAGTTGCATTTGAGTTTTTCTTAACACCCAAGTCATCCCGTTTGCCCCAAAACTCATGTTTAGCTCCTTTCTAGTCCGTTCCTGAGTTTTGGTTCCGTTTACGACAAACCGTGCGAAAACCGTTCGTGAAGACAAATCAAGCCACTTTTGGTATGAAAAGAGTTGCATTTGAGTTTTTCTTAACACCCAAGTCATCCCGTTTGCCCCAAAACTCATGTTTAGCTCGTTTCTAGTCCGTTCCTGGAGTTTTGGTTCCGTTACGACAAACCGTGCTAAAACCGTTCGTGAAGACTCTTCTAGCCACTTTTGGTACGAAAAGAGTTGCATTTGAGTTTTTCTTAACACCCAAGTCATCCCGATTGCCCCAAAACTCATGTTTAGCTCGTTTCTAGTCCGTTCCTGGAGTTTTGGTTCTGGTATGACAAACCGTGCAAAAACCGTTCGTGAAGACTGTTCTAGCCACTTTTGGTACTAAAAGAGTTGCATTTGAGTTTTTCTTAACACCCAAGTCATCCCGTTTGCCCCAAAACTCATGTTTAGCTCGTTTCTAGTCCGTTCCCGAGTTTTGGTGTTGTTACGACAAAACCGTGCGAAAAACCGTTCGTGAAGACCGCAGTTCAAGCCACTTTTGGTACGAAAAGAGTTGCATTTGAGTTTTTCTTAACACCCAAGTCATCCCGATTGCCCCAAAACTCATGTTTAGCTCGTTTCTAGTCCGTTCCCGAGTTTTGGTTCATTACGACAAACCGTGCTAAAACCGTTTGTGAAGACAGTTCTAGCCACTTTTGGTATGAAAAGAGTTGCATTTGAGTTTTTCTTAACACCCAAGTCATCCCGTTTGCCCCAAAACTCATGTTTAGCTCGTTTCTAGTCCGTTCCCAGAGTTTTGGTTCCGTTACGACAAACCGTGCCAAAACCGTTCGTGAAGACTATTCTAGCCACTTTTGGTATGAAAAGAGTTGCATTTGAGTTTTTCTTAACACCCAAGTCATCCCGTTTGCCCCAAAACTCATGTTTAGCTCGTTTCTAGTCCGTTCCCGGAGTTTTGGTTCCGTTACGACAAACCGTGCTAAAACCGTTCGTGAAGACAGTTCAAGCCACTTTTGGTACGAAAAGAGTTGCATTTGAGTTTTTCTTAACACCCAAGTCATCCCGTTTGCCCCAAAACTCATGTTTAGCTCGTTTCTAGCCCGTTCCCGGAGTTTTGGTTCAATTACGACAAACCGTGCGAAAAACCGTTCGTGAAGACTGTTCTAGCCACTTTTGGTACGAAAAGAGTTGTATTTGAATTTTTCTTAACACCCAAGTCATCCCGTTTGCCCCAAAACTCATGTTTAGCTCGTTTCTAGTCCGTTCCCCGGAGTTTTGGTTCCGGTATGACAAACCGTGCGAAAACCACCGTTCGTGAAGACTGTTCTAGCCACTTTTGGTATGAAAAGAGTTGCATTTGAGTTTTCTTAACACCCAAGTCATCCCGATTGCCCCAAAACTCATGTTTAGCTCGTTTCTAGTCCGTTCCCGGAGTTTTGGTTTCATTACGACAAACCGTGCTAAAACCGTTCGTGAAGACTGTTCTAGCCACTTTTGGTATGAAAAGAGTTGCATTTGAGTTTTTCTTAACACCCAAGTCATCCCGTTTGCCCCAAAACTCATGTTTAGCTCGTTTCTAGTCCGTTCCCAGAGTTTTGGTTCCGTTACGACAAACCGTGCTAAAACCATTCGTGAAGACAGTTCTAGCCACTTTTGGTATGAAAAGAGTTGCATTTGAGTTTTTCTTAACACCCAAGTCATCCCGTTTGCCCCAAAACTCATGTTTAGCTCGTTTCGAGTCCGTTCCGGAGTTTTGGTTCCGTTACGACAAACCGTGCAAAAACCGTTCGTGAAGACCGTTCCGCCACTTTTGGTACGAAAAGAGTTGCATTTGAGTTTTTCTTAACACCCAAGTCATCCCGTTTGCCCAAAACTCATGTTTAGCTCGTTTCTAGTCCGTTCTGGAGTTTTGGTTCAAATACGACAAACCGTGGGAAAACCGTTCAGAAGACCGTTCTAGCCACTTTTGGTACGAAAGGAGTTGCATTTGAGTTTTTCTTAACACCAAAGTCATCCCGTTTGACCCAAAACTCATGTTTAGCTCGTTTCTAGTCCGTTCCTCGGAGTTTTGGTTCCGTATGACAAACCGTGCAAACCGTTCGTGAAGACTGTTCTAGCCACTTTTGGTACAAAAAGAGGTGCATTTGAGTTTTTCTTAACACCCAAGTCATCCCGATTGCCCCAAAACTCATGTTTAGCTCGTTTCTAGTCCGTTCCGGAGTTTTGGTTCCATTACGACAAACCGTGCTAAAACCGTTCGTGAAGACTGTTCTAGCCACTTTTGGTATGAAAAGAGTTGCATTTGAGTTTTTCTTAACACCCAAGTCATCCCGTTTGCCCCAAAACTCATGTTTAGCTCATTTCTAGTCCGTTCTTGGAGTTTTGGTTCCGTTACGACAAACCGTGCCAAAACCGTTCGTTAATACAGTTCAAGCCACTTTTGGTACGAAAAGGGTTGCATTTGAGTTTTACTTAACACCCAAGTCATCCCGTTTGCCCCAAAACTCATGTTTAGCTCGTTTCTAACTGGGCTCCCGGTATGACAAACCGTGCGAAAACCGTTCGTGAAGACAGTTCTAGCCACTTTTGGTACGAAAAGAGTTGCATTTGAGTTTTCCTTAACACCCAAGTCATCCCGTTTGCCCCAAAACTCATGTTTAGCTCGTTTCTAGCCGTTCCCAGAGTTTTGATTCCGTTACGACAAACCGTGCGAAAACCGTTCGTGAAGTCAGTTCAAGCCACTTTTGGTACGAAAAGAGTTGCATTTGAGTTTTTCTTAACACCCAAGTCATCCCGTTTGCCCCAAAACTCATGTTTAGCTCGTTTCTAGTCCGTTCCCGGAGTTTTGGTTCCGTTATGACAAACCGTGCGAAAACCGTTCATGAAGACAGTTCAAGCCACTTTTGGTACGAAAAGAGTTGTATTTGAATTTTTCTTAACACCCAAGTCATCCCGATTGCCCCAAAACTCATGTTTAGCTCGTTTCTAGTCCGTTCCTGGAGTTTTGGTTCCGTTACGACAAACCGTGCTAAAACCGTTCGTGAAGACTGTTCTAGCCACTTTTGGTATGAAAAGAGTTGCATTTGAGTTTTTCTTAACACCCAAGTCATCCCGTTTGCCCCAAAACTCATGTTTAGCTCCTTTCTAGTCCGTTCCCGGAGTTTTGGTTCCGTTACGACAAACCGTGCGAAAACCGTTTGTTAAGACAGTTCAAGCCACTTTTGGTACGAAAAGAGTTGCATTTGAGTTTTTCTTAACACCCAAGTCATCCCGTTTGCCCCAAAACTCATGTTTAGCTCGTTTCTAGTCCGTTCCTGGAGTTTTGGTTCCGTTACGACAAACCGTGCTAAAACCGTTCGTGAAGGCTGTTCTAGCCACTTTTGGTACGAAAAGAGTTGCATTTGAGTTTTCCTTAACACCCAAGTCATCCCGTTTGCCCTAAAACTCATGTTTAGCGCGTTTCTGGCCCGTTCCTTGAGTGTTGGTTCAAATACGACAAACTGTGCGAAAACCGTTCGTGAAGACCGTTCTAGCCACTTTTGGTATGAAAAGAGTTGTATTTGAGTTTTTCTTAACACCCAAGTCATCCCGTTTGACCCAAAACTCATGTTTAGCTCATTTCTAGTCCGTTCCTGGAGTTTTGGTTCCGTTACGACAAACCGTGCTAAAACCGTTCGTGAAGACAGTTCTAGCCACTTTTGGTACGAAAAGAGTTGCATTTGAGTTTTTCTTAACACCCAAGTCATCCCGTTTGCCCCAAAACTCATGTTTAGATCGTTTCTTGTCCGTTTTCGGTGTTTTGGTTCCGTTGAGACAAACCGTGCGAAAACCGTTCGTAAAGACAGTTCAAGCCACTTTTGGTACGAAAAGAGTTGCATTTGAGTTTTTCTTAACACCCAAGTCATTCCGTTTGCCCCAAAACTCATGTTTAGCTCGTTTCTAGCCCGTTCCTTGAGTTTTGGTTCAATTACGACAAACTGTGCGAAAACCATTCGTGAAGACTGTTCTAGCCACCTTTGGTACAAAAAGAGTTGTATTTGAATTTTTCTTAACACCCAAGTCATCCCGATTGTCCCAAAACTCATGTTTAGCTCGTTTATAGTCCGTTCCCGAAGTTTTGGTTCCATTATGACAAACCGTGCAAAAACCGTTCATGAAGACTGTTCTAGCCACTTTTGGTATGAAAAGAGTTGCATTTGAGTTTTTCTTAACACCCAAGTCATCCCGTTTGCCCCAAAACTCATGTTTAGCTCGTTTCTAGCCCGTTCCTGAGTTTTGGTTCTGGTATGACAAACTGTGCGAAAACCGTTCATGAAGACTGTTCTAGCCACTTTTGGTACGAAAAGAGTTGCATTTGAGTTTTTCTTAACACCCAAGTCATCCCGATTGCCCCAAAACTCATGTTTAGCTCGTTTCTAATCCGTTCCCGGAGTTTTGGTTCCGTTTACGACAAACTGTGCGAAAACCGCTCGTGAAGACTGTTCTAGCCACTTTTGGTATGAAAAGAGTTGCATTTGAGTTTTTCTTAACAACCAAGTCATCCCGTTTGACCCAAAACTCATGTTGAGCTTGTTTCCAGTCCGTTCCTGGAGTTTTGGTTCCGTTACGACAAACCGTGCTGAAAACCGCTTCGTGAAGACATTCTGAAGCCACTTTGGTATGAAAAGAGTTGCATTTGAGTTTTTCTTAACACCCAAGTCATCCCGATTGCCCCAAAACTCATGTTTAGCTCGCATTTCTAGTCCGTTCCTCGAGTTTTGGTTCCGTTACGACAAACCGTGCGAAAACCGCTCGTGAAGACCGTTCTAGCCACTTTTGGTATGAAAAGAGTTGCATTTGAGTTTTTCTTAACACCCATGTCATCCCGTTTGACCCAAAACTCATGTTTAGCTCGTTTCTAGTCCGTTCCCGGAGTTTTGGTTCCGTTACGACAAACCGTGCGAAAACCGTTCGTGAAGACAAGTTCTAGCCACTTTTCGGTATTTAAAAGAGTTGCATTTGAGTTTTTCTTAACACCCAAGTCATCCCGTTTGACCCAAAATCATGTTTAGCTCGTTTCTAGTCCGTTCCTGGAGTTTTGGTTCCGTTTACGACAAACCGTGCTAAAACCGCTCAAGTGAAGACAGTTCTAAGCCACTTTTGGTACGAAAAGAGTTGCATTTGAGTTTTTCTTAACACCCAAGTCATTCCGATTGCCCCAAAACTCATGTTTAGCGCGTTTCTAGCCCGTTCCTTGAGTGTTGGTTCAAATACGACAAACTGTGCAAAAACCGTTCGTGAAGACCGTTCTAGCCACTTTTGGTATGAAAAGAGTTGCATTTGAGTTTTTCTTAACACCCAAGTCATCCCGTTTGCCCAAAACTCATGTTTAGCTCGTTTCTAGTCCGTTCCCCGAGTTTTGGTCTTGGTATGACAAACCGTGCGAAAACCGTTCGTGAAGACTGCTCTAGCCACTTTTGGTACGAAAAGAGTTGCATTTGAGTTTTTCTTAACACCCAAGTCATCCCGTTTGCCCCAAAACTCATGTTTAGCTCGTTTCTAGTCCGTTCCCGGAGTTTTGGTTCCGGTATGACAAACCGTGCAAAAACCGTTCATGAAGACTGTTCTAGCCACTTTTGGTACGAAAAGAGGTGCATTTGAGTTTTTCTTAACACCCAAGTCATCCCGATTGCCCCAAAACTCATGTTTAGCTCGTTTCTAGTCCGTTCCCGGAGTTTTGGTTTCATTACGACAAACCGTGCTAAAACCGTTTGTGAAGACTGTTCTAGCGACTTTTGGTATGAAAAGAGTTGCATTTGAGTTTTTCTTAACACCCAAGTCATCCCGTTTGCCCCAAAACTCATGTTTAGCCCTTTCTAGTACGTTCCCGAGTTTTGGTTCCGTTTACGACAAACCGTGCCAAAACCGTTCGTGAAGACAAGTTCTAGCCACTTTTCGGTATGAAAAGAGTTGCATTTGAGTTTTTCTTAACACCCAAGTCATCCCGTTTGCCCCAAAACTCATGTTTAGCTCGTTTCTATCCGTTCCTGGAGTTTTGGTTCCGTTACGACAAACCGTGCGAAAACCGTTCGTGAAGACAGTTCAAGCCACTTTTGGTACGAAAAGAGTTGCATTTGAGTTTTTCTAAACACCCAAGTCATCCCGATTGCCCCAAAACTCATGTTTAGCTCGTTTCTAGTCCGTTCCCGGAGTTTTGGTTTCATTACGACAAACCGTGCTAAAACCGTTCGTGAAGACTGTTCTAGCGACTTTTGGTATGAAAAGAGTTGCATTTGAGTTTTTCTTAACACCCAAGTCATCCCGTTTGCCCCAAAACTCAAGTTTAGCTCCTTTCTAGTCCGTTCCCGGAGTTTTGGTTCCGTTACGACAAATCGTGCAAAAACCGTTTGTTAAGATAGTTCTAGCCACTTTTGGTACGAAAAGAGTTGCATTTGAGTTTTTCTAACACCCAAGTCATCCCGATTGCCCCAAAACTCATGTTTAGCTCGTTTCTAGTCCGTTCCCGGAGTTTTGGTTCCGTTACGACAAACCGTGCGAAAACCGTTCATGAAGACAGTTCAAGCCACTTTTGGTACGAAAAGAGTTGCATTTGAGTTTTTCTTAACAACCAAGTCATCCCGTTTGACCCAAAACTCATGTTTAGCTCGTTTCTAGTCCGTTCCCGGAGTTTTGGTTCCGTTACGACAAACCGTGCGAAAACCGATCGTTAAGACATTTCAAGCCACTTTTGGTACGAAAAGAGTTGCATTTGAGTACGTCTTAACACCCAAGTCATTCCGTTTGCCCCAAAACTCATGTTTAGCGCATTTCTAGCCCGTTCCTTGAGTGTTGGTTCCGTTATGACAAACCGTGCGAAAACCGTTCGTGAAGACCGTTCTAGCCACTTTTGGTATGAAAAGAGTTGTATTTGAATTTTTCTTAACACCCATGTTATCCCGTTTGACCCAAAACTCATGTGTAGCTCATTTCTAGTCCGTTCCCGGAGTTTTGGTTCCGTTTACGAAAACCGTGCTAAAACCGTTTGTGAAAACTGTTCTAGCCACTTTTGGTACGAAAAGAGTTGCATTTGAGTTTTTCTTAACACCCAAGTCATCCCGATTGGGCTCCCAAAACTCATGTTTAGCTCGCTTTCTAGTCCGTTCCCGGAGTTTTGGTTCCGTTTCGACAAACCGTGCAAAAACCGTCACGAAGACTGTTCTAGCCACTTTTGGTACGAAAAGAGTTGCATTTGAGTTTTTCTTAACACCCAAGTCATTCCGTTTGCCCCAAAACTCATGTTTAGCGCGTTTCTAGCCCGTTCTTGAGTTTTGGTTCAAATACGACAAACCGTGCGAAAACCGTTCGTGAAGACTGGTCTAGCCACTTTTGGTACGAAAAGGAGTTGTATTTGAATTTTTCTTAACACCCAAGTCATCCCGTTTGCGCCAAAACTCATGTTTAGCTCGCTTTATAGTCCGTTCCTCGAGTTTTGGTTCCGTTACGACAAACCGTGCTAAAACCGCTCGTTAAGACTGTTCTAGCCACTTTTTGGTACGAAAAGAGTTGCATTTGAGTTTTTCTTAACACCCAAGTCATTCCGTTTGCCCCAAAACTCATGTTTAGCTCGTTTCTAGTCCGTTCCATGAGGTTTGGTTCAAATACGACAAACCGTGCAAAAAACCGTTCGTGAAGACCGTTCTAGCCACTTTTGGTACGAAAAGAGTTGTATTTGAATTTTTCTTAACACCCAAGTCATCCCGCTTGCCCCAAAACTCATGTTTAGCTCGTTTCTAGTCCGTTCCTGGAGTATTGGTCCCGTTATGACAAACCGTGCGAAAACCGCTCATGAACACCGTTCTAGCCACTTTTGGTACGAAAAGAGTTGCATTTGAATTTTTCTAAACACCCAAGTCATCCCGATTGCCCCAAAACTCATGTTTAGCTCGTTTCTAGTCCGTTCCCGAGTTTTGGTTCCGTTACGACAAACCGTGCTAAAACCGTCGTGAAGACTGTTCTAGCCACTTTTGGTATGAAAAGAGTTGCATTTGAGTTTTTCTTAACACCCAAGTCATCCCGTTTGCCCCAAGACTCATGTTTAGCTCCTTTCTAGTCCGTTCCCCTGTGAGTTTTGGTTCCGTTGGCGACAAACCGTGCGAAAACCGTTTGTTAAGACTGCTCAAGCAACTTTTGGTACGAAAAGGGTTGCATTTGAGTTTTTCTTAACACCCAAGTCATCCCAATTGCCCCAAAACTCATGTTTAGCTCGTTCCAAATCCGTCCCGAGTTTTGGTTCCGTTACGACAAACCGTTACTAAAACCCTTCATTAAGACAGTTCAAGCCACTTTTTGGTACGAAAAGAGTTGCATTTGAGTTTTTCTTAACAACCAAGTCATCCCGATTGCCCAAAACTCATGTTTAGCTCGTTTCTAGTCCATTCCTGGAGTTTTGGTTCCGTTTATGACAAACCGTGCGAAAAACCGATCGTGAAGACATTTCTAGCCACTTTTGGTATGGAAAGAGTTGCATTTGAGTTTTTCTTAACACCCAAGTCATCCCGCTTGCCCCAAAACTCATGTTTAGCTATTTCTAGTCCGTTCCCCGAGTTTGGTTCAAATACGACAAACCGTGCGAAAACCGTCTCGTGAAGACAGCCTCTAGCCACTTTTGGTATGAAAAGAGTTGCATTTGAGTTTTCTTAACACCCAAGTCATCCCGTTTGCCCCAAAACTCATGTTTAGCTCATTTCTAGTCCGTTCCCCGGAGTTTTGGTTCCGTTATGACAAACCGTGCGAAAATAGTTCGTGAAGATAGTTCTAGCCACTTTTGGTACGAAAAGAGTTGCATTTGAGTTTTTCTTGCACCCAAGTCATCCCGTTTGACCCAAAACTCATGTTTAGCTCGTTTCTAGTCCGTTCCTCGGAGTTTTGGTTCCGTTACGACAAACCGTGCGAAAACCGTTCGTTGAAGACAGTTCAAGCCACTTTTGGTACGAAAAGAGTTGCATTTGAGTTTTTCTTAACACCCAAGTCATCCCGTTTGCCCCAAAACTCATGTTTAGCGCGTTTCTAGTCCGTTCCTTGAGTGTTGGTTCAAATACGACAAACCGTGCGAAAACCGTTCGTGAAGACCGCTTCAAGCCACCTTTGGTATGAAAAGAGTTGTATTTGAATTTTTCTTAGCACCCATGTCATCCCGATTGACCCAAAACTCATGTTTAGCTCATTTCTAGTCCGTTCCCGGAGTTTTGGTTCCGTTGCGACAAACCGTGCGAAAACCGTCGTGAAGACTATTCTAGCCACTGTTGGTATGAAAAGAGCTGCATTTGAGTTTTTCTTAACACCCAAGTTATCCCGTTTGCCCCAAAACTCATGTTTAGCTCGTTTCTAATCCGTTCGGAGTTTTGGTTCCGCACGACAAACCGGCTAAACCGTTCGTGAAGACTGCTCTAGCCACTTTTGGTACGAAAAGAGTTGCATTTGAGTTTCTTAACACCCAAGTCATCCCGTTTGACCCAAAACTCATGTTTAGCTCGTTTCTAGTCCGTTCCCGGAGTTTTGGTTCTGTTACGACAAACCATGCGAAAACCGTTCGTGAAGACTGTTCTAGCCACTTTTGGTATGAAAAGAGTTGCATTTGAGTTTTTCTTAACACCCAAGTCATCCCGTTTGCTCCAAAACTCATGTTTAGCGTGTTTCTAGCCCGTTCCTTGAGTGTTGGTTCAAATACGACAAAGTGTGCAAAAATTATTCGTGGAAGACCGTTCAAGCCACTTTTGGTATGAAAAGAGTTGTATTTGAATTTTTCTTAACACCCATGTCATCCCGTTTGACCCAAAACTCATGTTTAGCTCATTTCTAGTCCGTTCCCGGAGTTTTGGTTCCGTTACGACAAACCGTGCGAAAACCGTTCGTGAAGACTGTTCTAGCCACTTTTGGTACGAAAAGAGTTGCATTTGAGTTTTTCTTAACACCCAAGTCATCCCGTTTGACCCAAAACTCATGTTTAGCTCGTTTCTAGTCCGTTCCCGGAGTTTTGGTTCCGTTACGACAAACCATGCGAAAACCGTTCGTGAAGACAGTTCAAGCCACTTTTGGTACGAAAAGAGTTGCATTTGAGTTTTTCTTAACACCCAAGTCATTCCGCCCCAAAACTCATGTTTAGCTCGTTTCTAGCCCGCTCCAGGAGTTTTGGTTCAAATACGACAAACCAAGCTAAAACCGTTCGTGAAGACCGTTCTAGCCACTTTTGGTACGAAAAGAGTTGTATTTGAATTTTTCTTAACACCCAAGTCATCCCGATTGCGCCAAAACTCATGTTTAGCTCGTTTCTAGTCCGTTCCAGGAGTTTGGTCTTGGTATGACAAACTGCGCGAAAACCGTCGTGAAGACTCTTCTAGCCACTTTTGGTACGAAAAGAGTTGCATTTGAGTTTTTCTTAACACCCAAGTCATCCCGTTTGCCCCAAAACTCATGTTTAGCTCGTTTCTAGTCCGTTCCTGGAGTTTTGGTTCCGTTACGACAAACCGTGCAAAAACCGTTCGTGAAGACTGTTCTAGCCACTTTTGGTACGAAAAGAGCTGCATTTGAGTTTTTCTTTAACACCCAAGTCATCCCGATTGCCCCAAAACTCATGTTTAGCTCGTTTCTAGTCCGTTCCGGAGTTTTGGTTCCGGTACGACAAACCGTGCTAAAACCGTTCGTGAAGACTGTTCTAGCCACTTTTGGTACGAAAAGAGTTGCATTTGAGTTTTTCTTAACACCCAAGTCATCCCGTTTGCTCCAAAACTCATGTTTAGCTCGTTTCTAGTCCGTTCCCGGAGTTTTGGTTCCGTTACGACAAACCGTGCGAAAACCGTTAGTGAAGACAGTTCAAGCCACTTTTGGTATGAAAAGGTTGCATTTGAGTTTTTCTTACACCCAAGTCATCCCGATTGCCCCAAAACTCATGTTTAGCTCGTTTCTAATCCGTTGACAAAGTTTTGGTTCCGTTACGACAAACCGTTAAAACCGTCATGAAGACAGTTCTAGCCACTTTTGGTATGAAAAGAGTTGCATTTGAGTTTTTCTTAACACCCAAGTCATCCCGCTTGCCCCAAAACTCATGTTTAGCGCGTTTCTAGTCCGTTCCTTGAGTTTTGGTTCCGAGTACGACAAACCGGTAAAACCTTCGTGAAGACCGTTCTAGCCACTTTTGGTACGAAAAGAGTTGCATTTGAGTTTTTTCTTAACACCCAAGTCATCCCGTTTGCCTAAAACTCATGTTTAGCTCGTTTCTAGTCCGTTCCGAGTTTTGGTTCCGTTACGACAAACCGTGCAAAAACCGTTCGTGAAGACCGTTCAAGCCACTTTTTGGTACGAAAAGAGTTGCATTTGAATTTTTCTTAACACCCAAGTCATCCCGATTGCCCCAAAACTCATGTTTAGCTCGTTTCTAGTCCGTTCCCGAAGTTTTGGTTCCATTATGACAAACCGTGCAAAAACCGTTCATGAAGACTGTTCTAGCCACTTTTGGTATGAAAAGAGTTGCATTTGAGTTTTTCTTAACACCCAAGTCATCCCGTTTGCCCCAAAACTCATGTTTAGCTCGTTTCTAGTCCGTTCCCGGAGTTTTGGTTCCGTTACGACAAACCGTGCGAAAACCGTTCGTGAAGACAGTTCAAGCCACTTTTGGTACGAAAAGAGTTGCATTTGAGTTTTTCTTAACACCCAAGTCATCCCGTTTGCCCCAAAACTCATGTTTAGCTCGTTTCTAGTCCGTTCCTGGAGTTTTGGTTCCGTTACGACAAACCGTGCGAAAACCGTTCGTGAAGACTGTTCAAGCCACTTTTGGTATGAAAAGAGTTGCATTTGAGTTTTTCTTAACAACAAGTCATCCCGATTGCTCCAAAACTCATGTTTAGCTCGTTTCTAGTCCGTTCCAGAGTTTTGGTTCCGTTCGACAAACCGTGCTAAAACCGTTCGTGAAGACAGTTCAAGCCACTTTTGGTACGAAAAGAGTTGCATTTGAGTTTTTCTTAACACCCAAGTCATCCCGTTTGCCCCAAAACTCATGTTCGCATTTCTAGTCCTGAGTTTTGGTTCTGTACGACAAAACCATGCGAAAACCGTTCGTGAAGACCGTTCTAGCCACTTTTGGTATGAAAAGAGTTGCATTTGAGTTTTTCTTAACACCCAAGTCATCCCGTTTGACCCAAAACTCATGTTTAGCTCGTTTCTATTCCCGTTCCTAGAGTTTTGGTTCCGTTACGACAAACCGTGCCAAAACCGTTCGTGAAGACCAGTTCTAGCCACTTTTGGTACGAAAAGAGTTGCATTTGAGTTTTTCTTAACACCCAAGTCATCCCGTTTGACCCAAAACTCATGTTTAGCTCGTTTCTAGTCCGTTCGGAGTTTTGGTTCCATTACGACAAACCGTGCAAAACCGTCATGAAGACAGTTCTAGCCACTTTTGGTATGAAAAGAGTTGCATTTGAGTTTTTCTTAACACCCAAGTCATCCCGCTTGCCCCAAAACTCATGTTTAGCTCGTTTCTAGTCCGCTCCTGAGTTTTGGTTCCGTTACGACAAACCGTGCGAAAAAACCGTTCATGGAAGACAGCTCAAGCCACTTTTGGTACGAAAAGAGTTGCATTTGAGTTTTTCTGAACACCCAAGTCATCCCGATTGCCCCAAAAATCATGCTTAGCACGTTTCTAGTCCTGTTGTCGAGTTTTGGTTCCATTACGACAAACCGTGCTAAAAACGTTCGTGAAGACTGTTCTAGCCACTTTTGGTATGAAAAGAGTTGCATTTGAGTTTTTCTTAACACCCAAGTCATCCCGCTTGCCCCAAAACTCATGTTTAGCTCGTTTCTAATCCGCTGGCCGGAGTTTTGGTTCTCGTATGACAAACCGTGCGAAACCGTATCATGAAGACTGTTCTAGCCACTTTTGGTACGAAAAGAGTTGCATTTGAGTTTTCTTAACACCCAAGTCATCCCGTTTGCCCCAAAACTCATGTTTAGCTCGTTTCTAGTCCGTTCCCCGGAGTTTTGGTTCCGTTCTACGACAAACCGTGCAAAAACCGCTCGTGAAGACTATCTAGCCACTTTTGGTATGAAAAGAGTTGCATTTGAGTTTTTCTTAACACCCAAGTCATCCCAATTGCCCCAAAACTCATGTTTAGCTCGCTTTCTAGTCCGTTCCCGAGTTTTGGTTCAAATTACGACAAACCAAGCTAAAACCGTTTGTGAAGACTGTTCTAGCCACTTTTGGTATGAAAAGAGTTGCATTTGAGTTTTTCTTAACACCCAAGTCATCCCGATTGCCCCAAAACTCATGTTTAGCTCGTTTCTAGTCCGTTCCCGGAGTTTTGGTTCCGTTACGACAAACCGTGCAAAAACCGCTCGTGAAGACTGTTCTAGCCACTTTTGGTATGAAAAGAGTTGCATTTGAGTTTTCTTAACACCCAAGTCATCCCGTTTGCTCCAAAACTCATGTTTAGCTCGTTTCTAGTCCGTTCCCGGAGTTTTGGTTCCGTTACGACAAACCGTGCGAAAACCGTTCGTGAAGACAGTTCAAGCCACTTTTGGTACGAAAAGAGTTGCATTTGAGTTTTTCTAACACCCAAGTCATCCCGTTTGCCCCAAAACTCATGTTTAGCTCGTTTCTAGCCCGTTGCTTGAGTTTTGGTTCCGGTACGACAAACTGTGCGAAAACCGTTCGTGAAGACCGTTCTAGCCACTTTTGGTATGAAAAGAGTTGCATTTGAGTTTTTCTTAACACCCAAGTCATCCCGATTGCCCCAAAACTCATGTTTAGCTCGTTTCTAGTCCGTTCCCGGAGTTTTGGTTCCGTTACGACAAACCGGTTAAAAAACCGTTCATGAAGACTGTTCTAGCCACTTTTGGTATGAAAAGAGTTGCATTTGAGTTTTTCTTAACACCCAAGTCATCCCGTTTTGCCCCAAAACTCATGTTTAGCCGTTTCTAGTCCGTTCCCGAGTTTTGGTTCGTTCGACAAACCGTGCTAAAACCATTCGTGAAGACTGCTTCAAGCCACTTTGGTACGAAAAGAGTTGCACTTGAGTTTTTCTTAACACCCAAGTCATCCCGATTGCCCCGAAACTCATGTTTACCTCGTTTCTAGTCCGTTCCCGGAGTTTTGGTTCCGTTACGACAAACCGTGCTAAAAACATTTGTGAAGACAGTTCAAGCCACTTTTGGTACGAAAAGAGTTGCATTTGAGTTTTTCTTAACACCCAAGTCATCCCGTTTGCCCCAAAACTCATGTTTAGCTCGTTTCTAGTCCGTTCCCGAGTTTTGGTTCCGTTTACGACAAACCGTGCGTAAAAACCGTTCGTGAAGACAGTTCAAGCCACTTTTGGTATGAAAAGAGTTGCATTTGAGTTTTTCTTAACACCAAAGTCATCCCGTTTGACCCCAAAACTCATGTTTAGCTCGTTTCTATTCCGTTCCTGGAGTTTTGATTTTGGTACGACAAACCGTGCGAAAAACCGCTCGTGAAGACGTTCTAGCAATTTTTGGTACGAAAAAAAGAGTCAGCATTTGAGTTTTTCTTAACACCCAAGTCATTCCAATTGCCCCAAAAACTAATGTTTAGCTCGGTCCAAGTCCGCCTCGGAGTGTTGGTTTCGATACGACAAACCAAGCGAAAACCGTTCGGAAGACCGGTTCTAGCCACTTTTGGTATGAAAAGAGTTGTATTTGAGCTTTTCTAAACATCCAAGTCATCCCGATTGCCCCAAAACTCATGTTTAGCCTTTCTAGTCCGCTGCTGGAGTTTTGGTTCCGCATGACAAACCGCAAAACCGTTCGTGAAGACCGTTCTAGCCACTTTGGTACGAAAAGAGTTGTATTTGAGTTTTTCTTAACACCAAAGTCATCCCGATTGCCCCAAAACTCATGTTTAGCTCGTTTCTAGTCCGTTCCTCCTGAGTTTTGGTTTCATTACGACAAACCGTGCGAAAACCGTTCGTGAAGACAGCCAGCGACTTTTGGTATGAAAAGAGTTCCATTTGAGTTTTTCTTAACACCCAAGTCATCTCGCTTTGCCCCAAAACTCATGTTTAGCTCCTTTCTAGTCCGTTCCTGAGTTTTGTCTCATTTACAAACCGTGCGAAAACCG